>PYHW01009525.1:2951821-2969170 GCA_013186435.1 Turdus rufiventris | reverse complement strand
CTGATCTACATGTTGTGAATTTTGCTGGCTGCCGGCGGGTGCGCCTTATAGTCCGGTGCGCCTTATGGTCGTGAAATTACTGTACTAGAAATTACTGTATATAAAAATAGTTAATGGTTATTTAAAAATTGCTCTTTTCATTGGCTTCTGATTCTTTCAGTAAATGTCATGATAATGTGATGAAGACAATACTACTGCCACAAGTCTTTGGGATAGCTTTAAAACTGCATGTTGTCTGAAACAGCTGCAAATTTGATGGTGACTCATTTGGCTGTTTATCTTCCAATGAGAACTTAGCAATATTCAGGAGCTTACTAGATGGACATCTTTCAGAACAAAATTATTTAGAGTTACAGGTTATTTATAGTGTTTGGAACTTCCTTGATCACCCAAATAACAGTATTTGGAAACAAACTTTAATTTTTAAGTCAAAGACTTGTAAATGGCAAAACACTCACAAAACAAATACAGAAGGAGACCATGATAACCAGCTGATTGTTCACACAAGTTCTCATGGTATGTGTTATGACGCCAAGAATAAAAACCAAGTCACAATAGAAGATTGGAACCTGGGAAAAAGTATAGCTTGTGAAATTGCTCAGAAAGGCAAGAGCAGCCACACTGAAACATATTGGACAAAATTATATCGAGAAAGTGGACTGTGAAAAGTTCCATTCAAACACACAACTATTGCTGTTAAAACCACCATGCCTAGGAAGGAGAAGACAACACCAGGATCCATTCTGCTCCCAGTCACACTATTCCACCCTGAAGCAGCCCAAGTCACAAGCAGATGCAGCCTGGCTGCCACTGCCACATAAGAGACAAAATCAAGGTAGATCAAAAGAAATACAAGACAAGACAGCCCACCCCAAACCCTTAAAAACAGAATTAAGAGTGGCCTAGGGAGCTGCTGAAGCTACCATTTGTCAGCTTAACTCCTGGTAAATCAACAGGGATGTGGGAGTCCAGGATTGTGTAACACCTTCTCTCAATTTGGACAATATGTGTAGTTTCTTGGGACATCAGGCAGTTTTCTGCAACTGCTGGGCAATTAGGTATTCAGTTTGCACTTGAGTGAGTAATTTCCTTCCAAGTTTGTGATTTATTTTCCACTTCATACACTTACTCCTTTACTGCCTTTTTCCAACTGCATGTAATATGTAGATACTACATATGCTGAAAAATCAAGGCTTGATTACAACTAAAAGTAATGGAGGCTCAGAGTGGCTTTCGAGTAGGTCTGATTTGAATGGAAAAGGGAGAACGAGGGAAAAGAGGAAAAGGAACCCCGGAACTTTCTGCCTGACAAAGCTGCGGTTTCTCCACAGCAGACCAAGTTTGCTGGCTTTCTGATGATATTGGAAAGCTCCAATGTTTCCATCTGAATTATAAGACAGTCTCAAATGAACAGCAGCAGCCACCCACAATTAATGTTATGTTGCTATCTCAGAACATAACAGAAACAAACTGGGAGGCAAATCCAGCTCTTCCTCAGAATTACACTGTTCTCCAAAACAGAAAGGTATAGTGTTTCAATCTAGCTCTAAATTTCCCTACTTTTCTATTTGTCTAGATTTTGGGTTTACAAGTCTCTTAACAAGCAGCAGTAATACAAGACATAAATATAAACTTCGATGAACATGGGAATCACTTCACAAATGAACAAGATGAGAGAATATAGTCTTGGCAGCAAAAGCAAACAATGTTTGGAAAACACATTACCAGTCTAAAGACTTTTTAATGGGTATATATTCACACTGCTGATTATTCAAGCAATTACAGAATATGACATTCAGATCTCAGGTTTCTTTAACAAAAATATATTTCAATTGTTTGCTTTTATCATCAAAAGTAAATTTCAGGAGATTAAATTTCAGAACTTCAAGATAATTAAAACTGTCTTGCTCTTTTTGCAACTACAAACATCACCTTTCAGAAATATCATCTATGCTGAATCTTGAAAGTTGAGATCACTTGAAAAACAACTCACATTTTGATATAATGACACCAAAAAGACTTTCTGATATGACTAAATTAGTCTCTGGATTAAATTTACTTAGCATCCATTTCTTGAAGTCCTGTATTTAGTTGCAAACACATTGAAACTAATATCTCATGCAGGAATCAGTCTTGTGAATAGTGCCTGCAGACTACTGTATTAGACCCTAAAAACCACAGACCAGAGCACTAGTCCTTACTTAGTCCCTAAGTCTGCATACACTCTCTGCATTAATCAGTATGTCCTCACTTCATGCTGTTGCTCTCTAGAACAGTCTACAAATAAAATCTCAGGAACTATATCTATCTAGATCTAGATCTAGATCTAGCTATCTATAGATCTATATCTAGCTATATATCTATATCTACATATTAGTTCTCCAGATATATTTAGATCAAAGTATAACTGCTCAAAAGTATTTTCCTGAATAGTCGAACTTACTGAAATTTCAGTGCAAAAAAGTGCAAAATATGACAGAAGGAATTTCTAAAAATAAGTATAAACGAAGCCTTCTGTATTTCAGTTTTCACAGTCTAATGGATTTGCCTTTCTTGTTTTATATTCCATGCATTTCGCTATTGATCTTCATATTAAACCAAAAGTGTTGTCACCTGTTTGGGGAGAGTGGCTCTGAAATACAAAGAGTTGCAAATCAAAAGCCAGCACTAGAATATCAATACTAATTTTTAAAGTTCATTTACATTTCTCATTCCTGCAAAGTCCTTAACAAAAGGGAAAATGTGACATTTCTAACTTCATAGACAGAGTGTCCAGAATGCTCCATTCTTTTTAAAAAGTGAGTTTCAATATAGAGAGTACTCTGGGGGAACTCTAACTTCTCTGTAAAGTATTCTGTGCTCAGCAGGATTTAAACAAATGCCCACTCTGAAGAACATACCTCTGCAAACACTCATGGCCCTCCAGAGGAAGAAAAAACTTGTTTTTTTCTTGGTGAAAAAAGCCCCAGAGTGTTTTGTTGCTCTGATTAAGAAAAAGATTCATAAATCACTTGATATATCTTTGGGGCTCCAAAACAAAAACTATGACATGGCTGTTTCTTTTCCTTTTTCTTTTCATTTTTTTAGTTGCTGGAGTTAATTTTATATGCTTAAATGTCTGAATGCAAGTTATTAAACTCTTAACTGATAATCATTAGCACTCCTCGATGCGTGGCTCAGCAGGTCAGCCAATATAATTATTGCTTTAATAAAACTTTTGGCGAAGTTATTATCAGAGCAGATGTTACATTCTAGAGACAAAGGTGACATTTGGAATCTACTGATGAGTCCTTGTACATTTTGTGTAGGAAGCTTCTATATGACTTTATGGCATCAGCAAAAGAGAAAGGAGATATAGAGGGTTCTACTTTTGGTTTATTTTACCTTTTTGATAAATGGGAGGTATAAATAATCCCTTTTGGCTATTAAAGTAGTTTAAACACGTATTTAATTTTAGTTATTCTGGCTCTAGGCTCTAGAGTTGTCTGCAGCCATGTTAAGTTCTGGCAAATTTTGTGCTGAGATCTTTATGGGAATTTCTACATGGGAATGTAATAGCTGGTTGCTGTCACAAGAGTAAAGTCTACAAATGAAGACTCTATGCTCTTAAGTGCAAGGAAAAAACTTGCATTTTACAGATGAGCACATGTTCAAACATCCAAAATATTTTCTCTGCCTTGTATAGCTTCTTTATCCTCCTGCCATATGGTACAAAGATTTTTCCATCTTAATATATGGAGACTATTTTCTAAGAGGAACTACTAGATAATTTGGTATTTTCTTAATAAGCAGGATAAATAAAGTTTATTATTCTTTAAAATCAAGACATCAAACCAGTTTTCTTCCTTGTTAAATTCACTACAGAAATGCCCTGGAAGAAGTCATACATTACTGTATGCTCAGTGACCAGCTGCTTTAAATTTGAGTATTAAGTAATTCAGTCTTTTCTGTGTGGAAGAGCTGAATGATTTAATAAATCTCCATATGCCCCAACATGTGCCAGCTATACTGGGTTATCGAAAATCCAGCTGCTGTTATGATAATAGCTGCCAATGCTAAAACTGCTGAAGAGAATAATGAATCGACTTCAAGTCAACTAAGACATAAACTGACACAGTTCCACTTAAGATACGTGGGAATACAATACGTCTGTTAATTAAAAACTAACACTGATCCATAGTCACATGAAATTTAGTGCCAAGAATTCATGGGCATTGTTTGTGGTGGAAAATTAATGCAAATCAACCTGCATGAAGACAAGCAGCCCCATTTCTATCAGTTGTCCTAGATGCATAGGAATGTCCTGTAAATCAGACATCAGTTTGCAAAACAGATTCTATTGTGTCACAGTTAGCTTTCTTTATTACATATTAAAATTCCCATGCAGCTATTAGATGACATGTTTTATATAGCTGGACTTCTGAATTTCTCAACTCTCAAAAAAATTATTATGAAAATGATTATGAAAATTTTATTGGTTTGATATATCAGCATTTTAATGCAAGGTAAGAGTCAAAGGTGCAGTGCCACTGCCCTTAAGCCATTGAACAAGCACACAAACAAAGGAAGTAGAAATAGAGAAACAAGGTGTCATAACAAGGTAGCCAAACAAGGTGTCAGAAATTATTCTCTAGACACATTTTTTGGACAATCAGTACAGAAATATCCATCAAAATATGTCACTATTAACTTTTTAAAAGCTAAGAAAATACTTCTTTAGGTATGAAATCATTACTTGTAGTTACAAAAGCTTTGCAGATAGATGTAACTTTCATCTTGGTGCCAGCATAAGTAAATACATTAATGACGCATTATTTCATTTCTCACAATTAGCTCTGTTGTTAAGGGAAATAATTTTGAAATTAATCTAGAACTCATCAGTCCCCTAAGCAAGATTAGAGTATTATTATACTTATGTAATTTTACATAAGATACAGGACACAAAATACTAGGACAAACAATCACAAAACCAAGCCATTTACATTTGCTGGAGCTGGATCATCTCTAGTACACAAAGCATGCAATGCTCAAAAGCCACATTAAAGACAAATTCAGTGACTCCAACTTCAAGCAATCTATATATAGTAGTTTAGGTATAAAAAATAATTTAAGAATGCATGATTTGAAAAAGATTAGGAATATATTGACAAATTAAAAGCATGTCATGCAGAGATTTAAGATGCTTATAAAAGCTCGAGCATAGAGGCCAACCACATCAAGGGGCTTACAGAAAATTAAAAGACTTTGAAAGCTTAAAGAACCTCATTTTTTTCATACCTTAATTATGAAGTTGCAAATAATTGTGTTTTCAGCCACAAGTTCTTGACATTGCAACAAACCCAACACTGTCATTTTCTCAATTATTAGTAGACTTACTTTTCTTTAAGGAAATCCACTACTTGTTTGAAGTCTGCCACACAGTATTCTCTTTTCATGTCCATGAGCACACTGTCAGAGGCTGACTGGACTGGTATGTGCAGAAAAGCATATACTCTTGGATGATTGAGAATCTTGGCCATTTCCTAAGAGTCATTAAAAGAAAAAAAAAAGTTTTAAAGCATTATGAATATAATACAGAAAACCATTTAAATTAATATATGGGGTAAGTATTAGTAGTAATACCTCTAAAACCCAAACAATACTGAATAGCCTCAGCCCAGTTTGAAACAGTAGAGACAGATGAAAATATCTGAAAGCAATTTTGTTTTAAGAGATAATAAGAAGAAAGCAATGACATCAAATTTCCTTTGAGATAGGGATCACGTTCCCCATGTGGTATTGATTACACAAATAAAAGAAAATTTTAGAGACAAAGTTTTGTGAAAATAGGTGATTTCAGACAGTGGCTGTTTTCAGAAGATGGCAAGGGGCAGCTGCTTTCTTGTTGAAGTAACTTCTCAGATATCAAAATGAGAATGTCTATAACTAGAACATCCCTGAAGTCGGCCAGTTGCTAATTAAGGTACACCTCCTCACTTGCGAACCTACTCCAATACTGGGCTGAAATTTTACCTGTGTTACTTCAGAAAAAAGGACAGAAATTAAAAGTGTTTGGGTATAAAATTAATATAATTAATCAGGGGACAACTTAGAACTAGTGACAGCTTGGAAAGAGACACAGGATGTTACACATTTTGTACAAATGCAAAAGGTCAGGGGAAAAAAAAGTACAGGTAATAGCAAAATGCAAAACCAAATCTCAAAATGAAAGCTAAACCAAACCCCCAACAGAGGTTTGGCAACGTGATGGAATGTGAGACAGAGAATAGAATAACGTGGTCTGATTTCTTTCATTTTTATTATTTAACCACTTAAGGACATACAGTAAAACAACGAAATTTAAGTATTTTTTAAAGTTGAGATCAACCAGCTTTGAGACTGCATGAAATGCGGTACCATACTACTCATTAATCTTTGGCCTGCAACAAATAAGTGAATTTGGATAAAGAACCATATTCCAAGAACGACCAGATCTTCACAGTTTTCTCTTTCTCCCTGTGCTGTGGGCATACAGGAAATGGCCTGGGACGGAGCACTGCTCTTCTGCCAGGGCATTCTGTGTGCTCCAGTCAGGTTCACTCAGCCCAGTTCTCCTGTTTTCTCTGATGGCACAGATACTGTCTGCCATATTTCGATTTTAAGATGCAACTATTTGCAAATTCTTTCCAGACCATTAATCAGCAGTATTAGTCACGCATCTAGATTTTCTCTCTGTATTTCTGCAAGGCTGGCATAGATTGTTCAAAGAGAATGCAGACATCTTCATGCCTTTTCACTTGCAGGAACACAGCTTTTAAAAGAAGGATTTTTAAAACAAGAAGAAAAAATGCTCTCCCGATACTCACTTTTCATCTGACAAACATATGTGTACAAAACCTGAACTCTATCAAATCACTTCTGGAACCATTTTTGAAAGTTTCTGTCTAAGATCCTATTACATAAATGTCTAAGAGAAGTGGTTACATTATTCAAGGCAACAGCTACTCTGTCTCAGGTATGTAAACTCAATTCGATACACAGAATTGCACACAATTTGATACACAGAAAGGCTGTGTGCAGTGAACCCAGCTCCCAGTGGAACCTGGACATAGCTGGTTTAATGAAAACAGAGCAAAGAAAAGGCCACCGTTCATCCACACAAATTTTGTGTCCTATTCAAATGGAACTATACTTATCTGTGACCTTAACAATTGTAGATGTTCAGCTAGAATACATTTTCAAAAATGGAATTGTACAGAGTAAGTACCTAAAACTGAAAAACCTTCTTTTTTTTTTTAAGCTTTAGAAAAATCTTGTAAATGTAATTTATATGAAGCATCCTCGTAGTCATCTGTGATTTTTCTGTTTATCAGTAATCAAATATGTTCATAAAATATGGGAAATATCAGCTGAAACTTAAGCTATGGCCCACAAGCCTATTATTCTGCTTATCTCTTTGTTCCAAGTACTTCATTCTATCTTCAAAAACAGATTTATGATATAAGGAATCAATGAAACTCATGTTTCATAACATGCTTCTAAATCTGCCAAGTTCTTAAAAATAACTTGCCCTACAACATTGCCACTCCTCTCAAATTTTGCATCTTCTGAATAATAGACTTCAATATGACATCAGTTTGTGAATTCTTTTTGAAAATAATAAATTATTATTAGAATTTCTAGATACTAAAGCGTTATTTTATTCTAACTTTTGTAAGGCTGAGAATCATCTGATAACACAAAACCCCAAACAGATTCACAGCATCTGTTTGGTTTTTTGTGACAGAAATATTAGATTTTAAAAAAACCCTATCTTGTTTTACCACAAAGTTTTGATTTTTAAGGTCACAAATGTGGAAATTCTCTAGTTATATGAAAATGTTGGTTTTGTTTCTCATATTCACATTAAAAAATTAAAATTCTGTGGTGAAGTATGAAGAATGAAAACCAAATTTGAAAAACCTCAAAAGTGTTTTCTAACCCAGAGGATTCAAAAAACCAAAGTACCCAACCCCACAGCCACGAGCTGCTGATCTGACAGTAATGTGCAGAATCCTGCTGGTCTCACAGTTCATCTCTTTCAGGGGGATGTGGCCAAGAGGGACCTTTTGATTGCACTTCCTCTAAAAGCAGCTAAACCAATGGTGTCCAACAGCCAGTGTTAAACAAGACTAATCAGAACTGCTTCTTCCAGTTACCCCCTACGTGAAAGAAAGAAAACACATGTTTTCTGCAATCACTGCTGTAGATCACTTTCAAGATTCAGAACAAAACTGTTGTTATTTAAAGTAATTACCCTTGGTTCTGTACTAATGGGATGCAAAATGCCTGGCATTAATCAACTGAACTTTTCAACTATCACCGCAGGTCCTTGCATACAGTTTTGAGCTGCAAGCTCAAAAACATTATTGACTATTCTACTCGATCACTTTGGTTCAAAAAGATACTCCATATCAAAAGAACTGGCATTCTTTAGAAAGTAAATAGATTGTCCTGTGTATCAGAAATTCACATACAATACATAGACAGTCTATCTGAGAACACTAACACAGCTTAGCTGCTGTGGTCACAGGTTTCAGGAATGTTCTAGACAGTCAAAACTCCTCCTAGAGATGAGGAGGTTGCAAACAGACCTGTATACTGTGAGCTCATCTCTTTGCTTGCTCTCTGTATCTAAAGCTACACAAAATGCACTGCATGTACTTTGAATCAAAGGTCCAACTGATAAACTGATTTCTCAGCAGGTAATGGAGGATTGCAACGATTAACTTTGTGAATTTAGCAGAACACAAATTACTAACACAAACCAAAAGAAAGACAGCAATACCTGATGACCCACTGTTTCATTGGCATTCACTTTTAAGTACTGAGGGTGGTCTTAAATTTACCTTCTATAATCAGAAACTCTAATTGAGCCATTCAGAAGGAAACAGAATAATGAATTAGACAAAAGCTCTGCATGATTGCATCAGTCTTCCAAACTTTTCTGTTCAGATAGAAATATCACATTCTAACCTGTAGCTTTAAGGTAAGACTGTTCCAGTCCTATCTTTTATCCTCCCTACCCCTAAAATAACACTAAAGTTCTCTACCATATAGCTTTAATTAAATTACTACTCTGCACTGAACAGTCATACTTAGTCAATGCTGACAGATTTTCCCATACTACAGATTGAACATAGCATACCAGATTTCATCACTGAATAAAACTATTAGTTAATATCCCAAAGAGTATTTGTAGGACATCATAGGCTAATGCATATTTGTACTTCACAGTGTCTCAATATTCTAAGCTTAGCATCTGTTTCCTGTTGTTTTTTTATAAATGTATTTATTTATTTTTCTCAAAGTGCTTTGCATTGCTAGGTATAATTACGTATTTCAGTCAGAAGAAAAAACAATCTAGAATTTTATTTCCATCTGGAAACAATAAATGAACAACGTTTTGAAACTATATCACTGTGAAAGAAACTTTCTGTCTTTCATCACAACTGAAACAGCTGATTGCCTTTTCTCACTATTCCCTGGAATCTGATAATGTGTCTATGAGTGAAGGGATGCACTACAGAAAAATGTAACTTGATGTAGGAACTAAAAGGTCAAAAAATAGTACAGTTTTTTTTTTAACCTGACTCTACAAAAATAAGTGTCATCCACATTTGGAAAATAACAATGTAAGTGAAACATCCTTTAGGATACTGATCACATACGAAATATTTTTTCCAGTCCTTAGCAGCTGGAGTACATTAGAACACAAGGCACATTACCAGAAAGATTTCTATCTAGTCAGTGTATTTTATCCTAGCAAGTACAATACAGGAATTTAACCACCTAACCAAAAAATCACACCTCCTGTATGCAATGACACCATGTGCAACCATGGAAAATTACAGAGACAATAAACATCAATATCTGTGCATCTCTGTGTCTGTACCAGCAAGCTGTTCAGACAGCAATTCTTTCCCCTTACCTAAACCAGGCAAAAATCCAAGTATTTGAATTCTGTCTTGTGTTTGAGTCATGATAATGTGAATAGCTTGCTTGCTAGCAAAAGGATTTTGTCCTCTGCCAGCAGTGAAGCCCAAAGAAACCCTTGTCCATATGGAAACACGACAAAATGGCACTCCCTCAAAACTTCTTCCCTTTGTGGCAGATATTAGTTTGGGATATGTCACGAGGGGTGTCTGCTGACTGTTGTCTTTCAGAAGCCGAGTGGTGCCACCACCAGCACAGTCTGGAAGAAAATCAAGTGGCTGTGGCTCATTTTATAAATTCCTCTGCTGCAGTGCAGCACAGGAACAGATGTGATGTTGTGATGCAGGCATGGGAATGATGACACAGTTATGATCCAGTCTGGAAAGCCCACAACAGTTCTGTTAAAACAAATGAACAGGGAACTCTCCCCCCACTTCCTACCCCCTGTGAGTAATGGGGCCGTAAAAAATTAAGAACATGTGGGATGTCCCTGAGGACACTGGTTGGAAGGCAATGCCTCTCCCTCACCTGTGTATGAACTGGGGGAGACGTACTGAAGCCACACGATGGGCAAGCTTAGTGGCAACCCCTACCCCACATAATATGACATGACATGCTCAGGTCTTTATCCTGTTATTAGCATAAAGGTAGGTCACACTGGAGCAGTCAGAAGCCCATACAATTCTAGTCAATGTAATTGGAACCTTAAAATCAAATCTTTGGGTTACCAGATGGAGGGCAAAAATCTGTTTTGTCATATGGGAAAAATGCCTTCTACATTACCAAACAGAAAACTGGTATTAGCTCAGGCCACCCTTGGAAGTGGATATAAACCAGACTGCAAGCTGTGATTTGCTGATATGAAAACTAGCCATGAGAGCCATATGCTCAGCCCTAGCTGTTCCCAGCTGTTCTCCTAGGTGTGGGATCTCTCTGCTGTTTCCAACCTCAGAAAACAGACAAACCATAGCTAGCTAAGCAACTTTTTCCTCCCTCACAGCTTAATATGTATTAAACCTAATCTCTTAAAAAAACCAAACCATGCCTTCAAGAGCTTGCAACATCTTCCTTTGTTAAACAAGAGCACAAGTTAACTCAAGTTCCTGCACAAGTACTGATATTCAGATAATATCACAATACAATAACTGTATTTCACAGTCCAAAGCTTCAGCCGACGTTTGTCCCATCTCTTCCCATGAGTCAGTGCACAAAGGAAACCCACAGCATCAAATGCACTAGATACCTGATTTGTACACACAAAAATATCAAGAATTCCCCTGTTCTGTTAATAAGTGGATATGGTTCTTTTCAAGTTTATACATGGTTATACCCAAGAATAAAAAGAAACTTCTTACACAGTAGCATTAATTTCTCAGTACCACTAAGGTATCTTAAACCTTGGTTCTTGAAATTCTTCACAATAAACAAGCTGCTATCCCTATCACAATTTGCTTTCAATATTAAAGCACTTTACACTGAGTTTACCCTGGATAAAAACGTTAAGCATCAGCATCTCCATTGGGTGGATCGCTTATTATTCAGCCTGTGATGAACCATGCCCCTGAATCTCCACATCACCAAAACAGCGGATTCAGTGACACCTTCAGCATTAATACCACACTAATTTCTGTGCTACATGCAGGAAAATGGTTCAGTGCTTTCAAAGATGAGAACTGCTATTGTTGCTGCTGCAGCCATCATTACATACCTAAACAACCTTTGCAGAGCTTCAGAGTGTTGTTTGTCCCTTTACAAAAATTGATTCACTTTAGGGTAAAGTGTACATTTCATTAATGGTTAGAGCAATGGTTTAATGACTTAAAACCAGCCAACCAAAGAGCTAATACTAACTCCTTGTGAAATTACTAATTCTGACATGCAAGAAAATACTTTTTTTTTTTTTGTTTTCTCTATGGTCCTCCCTAATTTCTCATCATTAAACATTCCTCAAATGATTTTTTTTTTCCAAAAGTAAAATAATACTCCTTTTTTCAATATTAGAACCATATATTGGGAAGGTCTCTAAAAAGGTGATTTATTGCAACAGCACACTGCTACTTTAAATAACTCTCAGTCTCAATTATACTTTATGCTAATAAAACCTTGAAAATTAAAGCATAGAGAGGCACACACAATAGGCAAGTAGGATTGTCACACTACCTTTTTGTCTTCAGAAAGCTGAATGAGTGAAATGAATTGCCAGTTTCATCCATACTATGAATTTGTTCTCCAGCTTAAAAATGAGAATCCCATAGGATACAAAACAATTGATGGTTTCTGCTCAGAAGGAAGACATAGAATGAATTGCACACCCCTCCAAGACAAGGCAGTGCCAGGAAGCCTCTCTGCTGTTTCCCTTCATTTCAAACAAGCAAGAATGATATCTAAAATAGCAACTGCTTTGCAGGTTCCAGTGGAAGGAAAATAGTGGAAGGTTTTAATCAAAACTTAAACCTTTAGGCAAATACTACCACTTCCTTTTGTGAGCTGACCTAAATTTCATAGTAAAACAGAATAAAATATTCCAAACCATAATGATATTTATAATCACAGAATTTACATTCTCCAGTAACCCTTGCACATTTATCAGAGCTAAACCAATTGAATTCAAAGAATGAGATTTTACATCTTTTCCTCAATTAACAGTGTTACAACAACCCAAAGCAAATATTGCTGTGCAATTTATTAAAGTTTCTAGAACACAATGCATTTTCTTTTTCTCATTTTAAAATAAAATCTTCACCTCAAGAAAATCAACCTTTTTTTAAACAAATGCCAAAGCCTAACGAAGCAAGCAGTCTTACTGAAGATTATGTAGATGATGCTGCAAAGCACAGTGAATGTGACAGCTCATCTATCAAAGAAAACAAAAGGGTTTATGCATCTAAACTAAATAGAAGCTTTTGAAACAGCATGGAGAGTAGTTGGTAGAACTTTACGTATTATAATATAAATAACTAGGAAAGTGAGATGTTATTTGTTTAACAATGAAGGCAGAAATATTAAAAGATGGCACAGTTTGTTATGCAAGCTCTATGTTTGATAATAGCCTCTACCTCAATGCCTTGAAGCACACGGCAACTGATAAAAATCCTACCTTCATTTAGCAGAAATGCACTGTCCCATATATGCATTTCCTATTCTTTGAACATATTGCTCAATTATTTGTGATTTTTATTTTCTGCTAGTAATTCACCAGAAGTAAGCTCCAGCTCCAAAGAACTGCTGGGATGAGACAGTATTGTAAGTAATTGACAGACAGCCTGACACTCAGCACAAGATTGAGTGTGGATCTGTCTGCATTTAAATACTCTTCATTCTCAGGCAATCTAACAAGCAAGACCAACATTCATATGAGCAAATCATAATTAAGGTACAGCTAATATGCACAGATTTAACTGGTCAAGCAGTATGCTACTTAACGTTAACCCCTTTTTGCAATACCAATTTTTATTCACAGATTATTAAATATAAAAGAGCACTAGATGCATGCATAAAATATTCTGTCTTGATGGAAGACTGAATTTTGCATAAATAAAGCCAGTTTTTTATGTATCTCAAAGCATTTTTTCTACTAGTGTTTTAAAGAACATGAGCTTCATTCCCAACAACGCAAATATTCCCTTCCATGTTGTCTGGAAGGAAACCTTTATTGTTCAAAGTTCCCAATTTGTTAAGGTTTTTGAGAAAACCCAAGGTTCACAAATACAGCACAAAACCTTCAGGAAGAGTAAAATGGGTTCTTATTTTGACATTTATTAGGCCAAATCATATTCTACCAGCTGGAAACGAACATGTCACCAAGCATTTACAGACGTTAGGATCTGCTGCGTATGAGATGTTAAAATTCTAGATTAAAGAAAATGGTGTGACAAAATGTATCCCAAAGCACAGCAGAGATTCATCCATTTCCCAACTCCGTAATATAAAAAAATACATTGATTCTGGGGTGAGCTCATGTTCCCATGACACCATGTCTTAAGGAGTAATTTCAAGGAAATGTGCTATATTTGAAAAACCCAAAGAAAAAGAACGCTTTGAGAGGAGGAACAGGAGAGACAGACTATTTTAGTACTAAAAAATAAAAAGCAGTAATACACAGAGTAAGCAAAGATGCACATACAGCTTCCACAGGACAAATAAGCATTTAACATAATATCAAAATAAATAGTAAACATCCCTTCATACCACACCTTTTTTTTTTGTTTTTCCTCAGGAGGATGGAGGCAACTGCCCCATCCTCCTCCCTTTAGTATCTGAGTTTCCTTTCAATTATACTTCTAGCAAAACAGACACAGTTTGCATAGAGACAACTTTGTAATTACAGCAAGAAAAAGTTGCATGGTCCACCGAGTACAAAACACCACAAAACTCACAGTAATAAGAAGTCAGGGGCTTAACTATTCATTTATTTAAATGTATGCTGCAGTTTTCATTTTTTCTGGTCAAATCAACAGATTTTTAATTGGCACTTTCAAAAGCAGCAGTCTATGAAAATGACAAAAAAATAATACTAGAAACAAAGCAAATACATGCCCTAAAGTCCTTTTAATTCTTGAAATTATGCTGCCCTTTTATTTGCCACTGAGGAATGTGTGCATATTATTCCCTTTTTAAACACATTTCAAATCAGCTTACACTTGAGGTTATTCAAAACTTGAGCTTATGCACAATGCTCAAAAACGCTTGGTGCACTCAGAGGAAAAAAAGGACAACAGAGAAAAAAGAAAAGTGAATTAGTAATTTTACTGTAATACTGTAATAATTTCCTATGTGCTGTGTCAGGGCACGTTTGAGGGAGCCATCTGTAGGGTATCAGCTTCAATGAGGTTAAGGAACATAAACACTGAGCTGACACGAAAAATCAAAGCAAAAGAGCAAAGAAATACTACTGCGACTCGTGGTACACTTGGCACACCTTCTGCATTTAAAGACTCTGCTGCCATGCAGACTCCATCTCAATGGCTGGTGTATCACTCAAATGTCCTGAATTAATAACGGAGATACAGCCCACAGATGGCATATAGTATGGTTTGAGACAGACTCATTTTGACAGGTGACAAAGACGACTACTCATCTAGTCAAGTGAAATTAAGCACTTACGGGAATGGCAGGTGTGAACTGCCTCCTTTATACAGACTTGGAAGCATCCCATCACTCACAGAAAGTGCCATACTAAAAATCCCAGACAACTCTGGGATTATGTTAAATCCACAAAGGAGGCAAGCTAAGGCTGAAATGTGAGTCCCTGCCCTTTTACAGTCTGGATGATCTAGAGTCCCTCATGATTTGGACAGATACTTAAGAAGAAAATTATGTTTAAATCTAAAGAAAAGCAAAATATAGTCAAGGGAAAACTAGTATCTAACACTATGCCATGAACATTGATTTCAAGCTGCTATACATTTTGAATTATTTTTTACTGTTCAGAGTAATTCCCATTCATTGTTTACCTACCACCATTGCTTTAATGGATTTTTCCCAACCCTCCCTCTCCATCAGTCACTAGAAGTGGATGTTAAATACTCTCTCACAAGAGCACTAGCGAGTAGCTTCATAATATGACTGGAGAAAAAACGCCTGAAGTTACCTCTAAAGCAGGATGTGTTACTCATGTACTTCTGCTACATGTTGATACCACGGGGTGATAAAATCTTTGACATCCAGCAGTGTGTGCAATTAGAGCAGTAGTTCTGTGCAAAGACATATATGGGCAAGAACATACAGGGTTCCTTGCAGGTTTTTCTAGGACTATATAATGGATTTTAACACTAATCTTTTCCTTCACATAATATAGAACAAACAAAAAAAATTCCGAGGCAAATTATTTCTCCCTGGCCATAGTCCATGTCTTTTTATTAAAATTTTCTTCCACATAGATAAAATCCCAAGTTTTCCCTCAACATCATGTTGCATCAATATTTTAAGACAGGACTGACACTGGGCAAGGGTTTATCTCAAAATTTGTTTGAGATCAACCTTGAAATAAGTAAGCTATATGCTTCATGATGCATCCATTCAAACAGACTGCTGAGACTGCGAGAGCACTTTGGAAAATGCAATACTACCTCTCATTGCTTGGCCTGGTTTTCTCTGAGAGGATATCTGAGGATGTCTCCTGCAAACTCCAACTTTTTTCTCAGTCTTAGTACCAGGACCAAGTGTTGAAGTGTCCGGTCCTTGAGTTTCTCTAAACACACCAAGTAATCCTCTCTGTCATAACAAACCTCATGCTGGAGAAGTCCAGCCAAGATTTGCTGTGCTCACTTTGATGTGCCCACTGAAAGCAGCAGTGAAATTTTAAAGTGCATGCTCCCTTCACAGCCATCGGTTTGTTCAGTCTGGGGTGAAGTTCGTAGTGGACAAACTAAATTAGCTTCCAATAAAACCAGAGCAGTAGTCATACTCCAGGTTCACCATGAAAGTACTCCAAGGCCTGGGTGGGAACAGAGGGATTCAAACTAATGGTATGTCTTTGAAACAGCTTTGGGTCACAGGTAGTAGGCAAGTTTGATTAAGAGAATTACATTTATTTTGAAGCAAAGACTCCAAAATGCAGATAAATTTAGATACAGTGGCTTCACTACGAAATTCCGTGTTTTCCTCATCTACTCTTAATACTTCATACTATGAGCTTGTGTAAGCACAGACATCACCTGTGGCTAAAGAAAATAGCAGACAAAAAATCTCATACTTTAGATTATACCCTGCATAATTATGATAAAAGCTCTTTCTGTAATGACACAGGTTAGCATTCAGCATGCCAACAAGGATTTAATATTTTGCATTACTATAAAACATTGCATGGTTCCAAACATATCTCTTTTTAGACAAGAAGGCCCAAGTGAATGCAGAATTTATAATTTAAAAGCACGTGTCTGCTTCTCATCCCAAGACTATTCATGCCACATTACCACCATATTTACTGAATAAAAAACTAAAGTACTAAATTGTCAGACCACACAACACAAGCATAGTAAGGATTTTCATGACATTAACAGTATCCTCCGACAGCAGTACCCCAAGGTATTGGTTATGCTATTTTAAATCATATGAAAACTTAAACTGACCCTCTACCTTTAACAAACTTGAGTTTGAATGGCCACTGACCCAGGCCCCCAGACCTACCAAGCCTTAAGCATAAGAGCCTTAATGCCCATTACAAAAACTCACAGCTTTCCTTTGCCCCCTCCTCTGCTCTAATCCCACCACTCCTGACCCAAGGGAGGTTGTCTTCCTCCTCCTCCTTCTCCTTGTGCTGGCCTCCACCAGTGGAACAGCAGAGCTGTTAGCGACCACTTTTTAGTGGAGGCTATAAAACATTCCCAGATACTGGGGTAGATTAAACACTCACCTCCAGGTAAGCTCAAATAAATATGGAAGAAAAGTAAAGTA
>PYHW01009525.1:2897968-2951382 GCA_013186435.1 Turdus rufiventris | reverse complement strand
GTAATCAAAATTATTGCTTTTAGGCTGAGTCTCTGGAGAAGCTCTGTCCAGATTCCAAAATTTATTTCTACATTTAGATTACTACTTTGCTCATTGCCACATAAAATTTTAAAAGTGAAATCCTTGCTGAGCAGTTGCATGTGTACAATTGTATGCAACTGATGAAAATGTCTGATTTTAAAAAAAGATACGTGAAGGGAATTTGTCCTTTGCATTCCATATAAAAAGTGACACAAAATTAGTACATTTAACCAGGTAAATTTTTTTCACAGAAAGTCAAACAACATCATAATTAGACAGATGACTTCTAGCAAAATTAATTAATAAAATGCAGCACCTTTTAAAACAATTAATGGAAGATGTTTGCAATGAATAACACGTCTCCATACCTTTCTTAGGAGGTAACAGATCTACATCTGGATTTTATCCTAATCAACCGACATGAAAGTTAATCAGCTTCTCACCTAACTTTGGTTTTTTCAAACAAAATACAGTTTTACCCTTTCCTAAACTTGAAAGTTAAAAGCATGTGGCCCATAAAAAGTTTATTTTGTTTGGTAAAAATGTACATAGGAGATAGCTTACATTCCCCAGTGATCCTTCAGAGAAAAGAAAGTCTGGTAAGTTTAGAAGAGGAGATTAGATGGAAATGCAGAAAGCGAAAAAAAAAAAAAATTACCTTAGTTTGACAAATCAGCAAAATTATGTCACCAAATTTCAAGATCAGAAATTCTTGGTCACACATGAAACACAGAAATGTGATTAAATAATCCTTAGAAAAATCATATAAACTGAAAATCGTGTGAAGCACTGAAGAGGATGAGTAACAGCAGATGTTGCTACTGCACAAAAAGGCTGGTGCACACAAACACATGTTCTGCACAGCAACAGTCAAGACACATATTTTCAATAGGCTTCCGTGAATTCCTTTCCCTTTGCCATGACATCCAAAGATCCATTTTCAAAGAGGTAAGAGTACCTTTTCTAAATATGAATCAGTTAAAAAAATAAGTCCTAAATACAGCACCTTCCCAAAAATTTAGAAACAGGAAGACTAGTTATCACAAATTTACAGATTTGTGACATGCTCACACTGATTATGATTGAAGGAAAGAAAGATTTTTTCCACTTTTCTTGGATTATAGCAAGAGTGCCCCTTATCTTGGCAGAACAGTTTGCTATTTACAGCAACTGATTTTTTTTAAAGCCTTGAGAGCACTCATACAATGACCAGCAGTGACAAAAGCAGCAGTCTATGCCAAAACACTTTTAATAATGGAAATTAAAAATGAAAGCAAAGGAACTAAATGTGAAAACTGCTAAAAACTTCATTTGATTTTGTACAAGATGCTGAAGAATGCTAAAATAATAAAAAAAAATAAAGAAGAAAAGCTTGTGGCAGATATGAAAGACCCAGACACAATGCAAAGCTCTCAAAAACACGATGGCACCACTTCCTAAAGGTTCCTATTCAGTATACTGAGTTAAACTCTTTCTTAGTGAAGTGTATCCTAAACCAAAGAATAACAACCCTGGAAGTTTCTTGCAACTTTCTGCAGTTCAAATTTTTTAGCTGGTGAGGTGAAAACCTGCTTATTCCTACCACAGTGAGATTCCTCTAGCCCACATGCTTCAACAATAGGCAAGGGTGCAGTTATAGCACTCTGATGAGAAAATACTGTCCTTGATATCTCAAGAAAACACAAGTGCACCTATTCATGTTATCTTATCTTTGGGAAAGCAGCATGGATACCAGCTACTTAACTGGGTATTACACATGCACAAAATTTACCTTCAACTACATCCTTCTCTCCTGTTTCCTCTTCTTTACAGTTATGTTCATTTTGTGGACAGTTCCTAGGAAGTTCAATAAATTCATCTGGTGACAGTATTGATCAAAACTAATCTACATTTCAGAAGAAACTCTCACTCCCTCCTCTGCATGAATAGGCGACTCTTTCATATTCACAATGTTACATACTTCTAATTTAATTGAACTGCTTTGTTACATTTATTTAAAGCACAGATATGCACTTACATTTCTATTTCTTATCATGGAAGCTCTAAACAGGCTAAAAACAGGATAATCAATGCTTCACTGAGTGAGAACACCATACAGTACTTCTGGAAATATATGTCTGAGGTGCAGCAGGATGAAAAATTCAATCCCATAGTCCATCACTTGCAAATGACATTTCCTTTGGTTTTTGGAAACACTAGACATACATATAATGAACATCACTGCAATAAAGTCCTACATGTCAGAGATCTCAGTAATATTGTAATTCCAAAATTACTTGAGTATCTTATTATCTCAATAACTTGCTGTGTCAGGCAAATGGTTTAACACTGTTAGGCTAATTTTGTAAATGTATTTCAAGTCTATTATATTTTTAAGCTACTTCTTAAAATGAAAGACACTTCACACAAGGTTCCATGCTGACTCTCTCAATGAATGCCCATGTTGGCATATAAATGATTCCTTTTCTTCCTTACCTCCAGATGCTCTAAAATATAGGGAGGGTTTGTCATGCCAAGCCTCAGCATAGCTCCCTCAGGAATAACTTCAACCAGCTTCCACAGAAGCGTGGGGAGGTCTGTGCCAATGTCTCTGCCATAAGCCCCTGTGTCTTCACTGGTCAGCCATATCTCACAAACACCCTCTGTGAATAAAAGAAAGAGATAATTAACAAATCTGTTTTAGAGCTGTTTATTTTATCATACAGCTGCTCACTCTTTTAAATGCAGTATTTCACATGGCTATTATGCAGCCAGACTGGGTATTCAATTGCAAAGGGGAGGGAAGGAGAAGGAAGGCTTATCCCATGGGTAGCAGTGGGTTATTAAGTTCATTTTATGAGCACAAGAGTGCTACAACAATGCTGTAAATTATCATTGCTGTGGAGTGATTAACATTCACAGCCAATGACTAATTCTGTGCTGCCTCTACAGCAAGTCAGACAAGTTTAATACTCTTGTTTTATTTTTTGAGCCTAATTCATTAAACACCGCAAGAGACATCACCCAAGCAGAGTTTGCACTAATGGCTATTACAGCAGTTAGCTTATTAACTGGTAAGCTTCCAGTGAGCAAAACCAGCTGTAAAGCACTGTGATTAACATTCCTCCTGAAGTAACTATTAAAATCTTGTATTCTTTAAATTATACAATTAGCAAAGCAATATTAAGGTAGTATTGAAAAGGTTAGTGACCACTGTACAACTAAGTGATAACAGAGGAAAACCTGTTTCCTGGCAGTTAATGCTTAATTTTCCATCAATCAGAGCCTTAGGAAGTAGTGCGTTTGATTTATATTGTAAATAGCAACCTTGAACACTGATATTTGGTAATAATATCCTCCTACTCAAACAGGGGAAAGATTGTAACACTCTTTAATAATAGTTAAAAGCATTGAGGTTTCATGCAGCCACTTCTGCCACTCTGATCAGCTTTCATGCCTTTTGCAATGCAATCCCTCTCCCTTTCCTTACCACCCCAAAGCAAGAAATAAGCCATTGAAAACAGTATGTCTGTGAAGAAAACACCTGTGATTCACAGCAAGATAAGATACCATTAACTCAGGGAAGAGATAAACTTCTAAAACCAATCATGAACTGGTAAAAAAAATAATCAAACACTAGAAGGTGCATAATTCATCAAAGCACTTCTTGGGCCAGCAGAGAATGTATCGTAAAACATAAATGTTTATGTTACAAATTTATCCTCAAATGAGGAAAATTTAAACACATGCACAAACTTTAATCACATAAAACACAACAAACCCAGAAAACCAAATGTTTTAGAAAATGTAAATTGAAAACTGCTACTCTTTAATTCACACTGGAACAATAATGGCAGAGAGCAAGCCACGCTGAGCAGTTAATCCTGTGGGCACAGAAATGTTTTCAAGGTAATTTATTACTTAGAATGAAAAATGCTTTAAAATTTAAAGTTAACTGGAAAATTTACTACTTCTTAAGTTTTGCTTCAAGAACAGGTTAGTGAGGGATAATGTACAATTTGGATCTTGAGAGAAGTCTGGTGTAAAGCATTTCTGAAGTACTAAGTGCTCTTTGGTTGACCATTTGCAGTCACAAGTTTGTAGTCACACTCAAACTGAGCTCCCTGTGCAGAATCTGCCTGCAGGACACAACCACACAGTGGATTTCAGTGCATTTGCTAATGTTTTTGGAATTCATCTCACCACAGGCAATACCCACCATGAAACATACACTTGGGTTTGCCGCCTGCCCTACATTTTCCTGTAACACATGAAGAAAGAAGTGAATTTTATATGCTGCATGTTAAAAAGAACAGAAATATAAGGAATCTAAATGATTGATAAGGTACTGCTTTGTTTAGCTAAAGTTTCTTTATATGAGCCTCCAATAGTCATAACAACACTACAAAATTTATTGATTTGCTGAATTTCTACTGTAACAGAGTAATTCTCATTTGCAAGCTTTCTGTCTAAAGATGTGCATGGGCTTTTGAGTTGGATTTCCTTTTTTTCATGAAAATGGCTAATGGAACACTGGCTCACAGTTACCAGATGAACACTGAGGAAAAAAAAAAAATAAATCACTGGCTAGGAATGGAAATAACATTCCGGTGGAAAACAACAGCGAGCTTTTAAAGCTACATAGGTGGGGACCATTAGCCCCCTGGTGGGCTGAAACTTCAAATTAAATCACAAGAAGAGGAAGCAGCTGTAATTGTAAATCAGCAACAGCAGGAATAACTGTCTCATCTGCTCTCCGACCAGGGTGTTGAACAACAAGCAATGGGAATAATTCATGCTGAGATACCCAAGGATGTAGTCTTATTTGGGGGGGGGAAGGAAGGGAGGGGAAAGAACACCTGCATTTTAGGAAAAAGTTCACGTCCCAGTCTCAGGTTGACAGAATGGATCTTCAAATACTGAAAGCTACTGTGAGTGACAAATATTTACAAGTAGGATCATTAGGAAAATCAACTTTGTACATAACTGTGTGTGATAGAGGTTTTGTGTCAGGTGATTTTGGGCCTTTTTTAAAAGTCCTTTGCGTCCTCAGGAGCCTAAACTCACACCAGGTAAGATGAGAAAACAATAGACCTCTCAAACAGTACTAATGAAGTCAGTCAACACTTCCTATTTTCACTCCACCCAGTTCCCCTCCAAACTCCAGCCCTCCACAGGAACCTATTTAAATCCACTGTCTAACCATGTACAGAATTTTTTTCCTTTCTTTTGCAGTGAACCTCATTTGATCATTCACCACTCTGTTACTGGGCAATTCTGGTGCTAATAAAGGCAAGCTGATTTTGTAAACAAGAAAATTGATCCAAACTGCAGACTTCAGATGTGCAAACTCAGAGCATTTGTTACAGTATTAAGGCCAATTATTGTTATATCCAAGTAATTACAAGTCTGCCTTTGGTCACAGCTCTTGTTTTATTTTTCACTCTGCCACCACTTTCCAGCACAAAAGAGAAACCTTAACAGCTGGCCTCTGATCTCTGCTCTGCTGTAACTGGAGATTACTGAGAATGAAAAATGTTGGAAAAATAATAGGTTCCAGCAAATGAAGAAAGTTCTGAGCCTATTCCTTCTCACATGTCTCAATATAAAAAATACTCATTGCAGATTATCTGACAAAGGTTTTAATTTCATTTCTGTGGGGTGAGCAATCCTTACCATAAAGGAGATAAGAAATCCTACATCTATCACTTTCACAAAATATGTGCATTCCTGGTTTAGAGGCGACTTGAAATTATTAATTTCTTTAATAAAAATCTTCTGGCATTTTTATTTTGCTTTATCTTCATGTCACTACCATAAACATTGCTTTCAGCAGTAGCAAACATCCTTTAAACGGAAGTGTTCTCCACCAGAAAAATGAATTTATTTCAATCTACAGAAATATCTGAAGATGTTAAAATATTGGACACCAATCTCAGTGAAATTCTTGTATTTGATAACTGTACAAATGAAATTAAATCCCCAAATCCTTCTGATTTTTCTTCTCCTCTCCTTCTTCTTCTCTTTCCTGGCAGATTTTTTAACATGAACCAGAGTGGCTTTTCCAACAGAACAATCCTCTGCAGGCTGCCTCAGTGGGAGGCCCCTGACTCTGACCTTCTCAGTAGCCCACATATGCTTATCAATAACTGCCTGACCTCCTTGTGATTCGTTCTCCAACAGTGAATTCTTAAGGCAGCCTGCAGTGCTGCACAGACCTCAGAAATACCTCTCCCAATGCACCACAGAAATCTGAAAGACCATCTGCCAAGGGGAGGCCTCACATAAATGTGTCTTGCAGACTTGAGGACAGTCAATCTGACCATTCTCATCATAACCTTAGAATTCTTTAAAAACAAAAAAAAAATCATGGCCAAAGATAAAGGCTTAGCAAACATCAAGTTAATTGCTCAGAATGAGCTTAGCCAACTTTATTTTCTCTTCAATTATTTGAGAATTTCAATTTCTCCTTATTTATTCAGCATGGATTTTACAGGAACCATTTACATACTTGATGTATGTGCTGGATCAGTGCCTTAACTGGGAAATTGTGAAGAACTGTGCATATAGCAGATCACTGCACAAATCTGGATATAATGCAAGTTTAAACAGAAACTGAGATGTGGAGGGATCAGTTTCCTCCTGTAATTCTGAAGTACTCTGCAAGCATTGATTCACCCTTGTCCAAGTGTCCCCTTAAGACAGGTCTATCAAATGCAATCAGTCCCATTGCAGGGACTTCCCTGAAAGAGAAAATCAAACTGGGAACAACTCACTGATGCTAAGGGGGATTTGGAAGGATTAATTTCCAGTTCACCAAGAAACCCTTGTCCTTATTTCATCTGTATATATACAGGACTTCTGGAAGACAGAAAGAATGGAGCTAGACACAATCCTGTATGAACCCTAGTAATTCAGATAGTAACTCATGTCACAATCAGAGAATGCAGGGTACCTGGCAAGCAGATGATGCAAATAGATTGAAGTAAAAAAGACAGGTCTAGGTTCAGGGCTGCTGAAAGAGGCAAGCTGTCAGGCTGTGACCTACAGGATCAATATTTTTTCTGTATTTTGTAAAGTGCAGGTCAACTGATGGCTCAGCACTGTATCATACAGATAAATGCAGTGCTGCAGTTCTGCTCACGACACGCTCTATACAAACAGCCTGAATTTCTGGAGGATCTTTATTAATGCTCAAAAGTATTTCCTATTTTTAAAATACCTACTTTTTTACCCTTCTGGACAGTCTCAAGGACATGGAAGATGGTTGTCCACTCCTGTTTTCTTAATGCTTGCCACAAACAGGAGAACAAGATCAGAACAACATCATGAATGTGGGCTCACCTACTACAATTGCAGTTGTGTTCTGAATATTTCCAAGAACAGCAATACCCCAGCCACTATGGGCAATCTGTTTCAATATTTGATCACCCTAAGGGCAAAATATTTTTATTTGCACCTAATTGCAATTCTCTGTGTTCCAACTTGTCCAGTTTGTTACCTATCATCCTACCTCTGCAAGACCTGTCTGACTTCAAGACAGCCTGGCTCTGTCTTCCTTGTACTGTCTCATTAGGCAGTAATAAGCAGCAATAATAACTCCTCTTAGCTTTCTTTTCACAAATCCATTTCTTGTCTGTTATGTGCTCCATCCTCCTGATCATTTCACTGTCCCTCTGCCGAATTGCTGCAGTGTGTCAGCCTTGTCCTGAGGCACCCAAAAATGGACAGAGCACTCTCTGTGACATCTCACAACTGCCAAATCCAAGGCACCAGTCCCTCCCCGGGGCCTGTGGCTGCACTCTCCAACAGCAGCTGGGGCACAGCTGGCAATTGCAGAGAGGTTCCACTGCTGACTCATGTGCGCCAGTTTTCCCAGAGGAACTCCAAAGGCTGCAAAGCTGCTCCCCAGATAGTCTGCTCTCCACATCCATGATGCAGCATGGTGCTATTTCATCCTAGATTTGGGACATTTTACCTGCCTTTGTTGAACTTCATGAAGTTACAGTAATTCCATTTCTCCAGGCAGTTGAGGTCCCTTGCAATATTAGCTGTACCCTGCAGCCAGTCAAGTACTCCCCTAATTTTAATAACAATTTTAATATCCTTTTAATATCCTAGTTTTAATAACCTTGTTATTAAAGACTTGAAATACTGGCTGCAAAATACCCTTAGTAACTGCCATCGAGACATTATATTATGGTTGCCACTCTGGGAACCTGACAGTCCGATAAATTCCTTTACCTTCTCACCATCCAGTAATCCAATTTATACCTCAACACTCTAAGAACATTAAGAACTATGCTGAAGTCATAGATAAACTTGAGGTAAACAAAACCAAAGAAACTACACCTAAACAAAACAGAAAATGCCAAAAGAAAACAAAAAATACAACTCCACCCCAAAACAAAAAAACAAACAACATCCCACCACCCCAAAAAACCCTAAAACAACCCACCCCAAAACACCTCCACTGCCTTTCTATCCTCCACAAAGCCAGACATCCCATCTGAAAAGTCACTCAGGCCTGTCATATGGTTTGCTGTTGGTAATCCTATGCCAAGTGTTCCCAAGCACTCTTGCCCTTCCTGTGCCAGGACGTGGTTCAATTGCACTGTAGTTCCCCACTTCTCCCTTGCTCTTTCTGGAGAGCAGGGTGGCATTGCTCCCTCCTCCAGTCATCAGGTATCTCCTCTGGCTGTCATGTCCCTTGAATGATGAGAGAGAACTGCCTCATGGTGACATCAGCCAGCACACTTGGATGTCTCTCATGGCAGGATTACTTCTATTCCTTCTGGATGTCAGTCTGCAGTTACACAACTAGAGCTGTGTTCTGCAAGTGCTTAGTTCAGTACAAGCCTTTAAAGCAGCTGTGGCTTCTACTACGATGACACGTATATTAGAGTGCTTACTAAACGAACAAAGTACCCTTTGTGGTATACATATTTTTGAGAACAAATGTTTCAAAATTACCACAAAGTTAAAGACCAGGTTATACTGACTGAGATAATTTCACCTATATAGGAACAACATGTTATTTTAAAAGCAGAACACTGAACAGTATCACTTTGGAAGATTCTGTTTGGCTGTGTTGTCTACCACGCTTAGTAATGAAATTAAAGACATTTTTTCCTTCTCCTTGCCAACATATTTCAGTAAATGTTTACTCTAACAAATGATTAAAGTTCTCATGTATTTGTATAAAAATGCTATACATTAGTGTATATTCATGGTATGAAATTCTCAGACCCTCTGAAGCCATAACAGGAACTTGATTTAAAGGATCATTTACTACAGACGTGACATAGGTACTTACAAAGAACTCCTGATCCTGCAAAGTAATGCAAAAAAGTTCAGGCTATATACACAAACCGCAAAATAGAAAAATTGTTTGGACCTTGACACTCCTTAACTCTTTCAGCAATTGCTTTTTCAAAATTATGAAACACATTTTGGATTTTGCTTAGATTAAGTTATATTTTCAAAAAGTAAAACACACTGTCTCTCTCTCTTACTTACATACTAAGTTGCAATCAGAGCTTAAATTAATTTTGATGGAAAAGAGCTGAAGAAATACCTTATCAAGCAGAATACAAATTAGTTCAGGAAACAGCTTGGTTCTACTTCAGTAAAAATGTACTAACACATTTTTTAAATTTATGTTTTATATATTTTCCCCCCGAAGTACATTCATATTTTTTGTGTTATTTTATGTTCTAATCAGAGCTGAACAACAGTAAAAAAATTCAAACAAGCATTAGGAACAAGAACCCTCCTAATTACTTTTAAGTTAGAATAACAAAACACTGTGGTTTTGTACAAATTAAAAACTCTCTCCATCCTCTCCAATACCACAACATAGGCACATACTTCTACTACCACCTTCACCCTTTCACACCAATCTTTAGGCTTACTTTGGAGATTTTACAAGAACAACTCCATACTGAAACTAAGAGTTCTGGCCCAGCTTCCCCTCTACTCCTTAGTAACACCTAAGTTTTAGGTAATGATCCTCTACCATCTGCTTTATATTTAGATGTGAAGTCTGATAGAAGAACCTAATAGACACAGGACTTACAGAAGCTTTCCATTTTATCTTCTGTGATTAAGAAAGTGGAAGCTGCAAATACACTTCTTCCAAATTTTACTCTTCCAAAGTCATGCATCTGAGAAGTGAAACTAATGAAACCATTTAGAATATGACTGAATTTGCTTATTTATCTAAATCCATCACATGAAAGTTTCAGAACAAGAACTGCCCCTTGTGCAGAAAACGGTTTGCCATCAGGGCACTCACAAAGGAAGTTTACTACTTGTCACTGTTGCAGGGATTAGCAGTTCTACAATTTGTATCATAGTTTATTTTACTCATTTCTCCTACTATATTGATAGAAGTTTTTCAAAACAAGGAATAAGAAAGCTTGTAACAGAAGGCTTGTAAAAAGTTTCATATAAATTATTCCTTCTTCCTATGGCATTAAAAAAAAAAGAGTGAGAGTTCCCGATAAAAAGCATGCAGCAGATAGAGCCAACTAATCATTAAATACCAAAGAAAGCATAAAAGGTTTCTCTCTCCCACAAAGCAAACTCTTGTCCTTGCTTACAAAAGAGGTCATTCTACCCCTATAGGGCCCTCTGTTCCTAACAGCTCACTGCTAGAGCATAAACCAGCAGCCCTGTCTCGCTCGTTTTGTAGCTGCAGCGCGTTAGCAGAGGGGAGAGGAAGGAGGGGAAGGAAAGGGAACAGGATAATAGGTCACTTGCTGCTGCAAACAGCATGATAGCTAATCTTATTACGAGTCCAGTTTCATTCTGCTAGAACAAGAGAGACTCAAAGGGGCGTGAAGACAGTCAGGCTGCTGAAGTTTGCTCAGTGCCAACACTACAGCATTATGCATCTTGCTTTCAAGGAGGATTAATGATACCATACATCATGATGATAAATTGGGGTTTGCAGCCAGTTTGAAGAGAAAGGGGAAGAAAAGATTTTTTTAAAATTGGAGGGAAAAGTGCATAGTTGAATTTCATGAGTCGGTTCTGTTTTTCAGTCTGAGGAAATTGTTCTTTAAGAGAGAGGTCAGTGCTTTTTCTATTGGTCACCTGCCTGTGACCCTCCTATTTCCAGGCATGTGTGTTATGTACACAATGGCCTGTTTTGAAGGTTAGTTCTTGCGCAAATGAAAGAATGAAAAAAATAAATCCACTTAATCATTATACTTGCAAGCTGAAAAGAGACAGAACTAAAAATCTGCCATTCCATATAGAGACATACTACAAGAATTCTATGGTTTTCAGAGACAGTGGACATAATTGTCTGAGTTAACAGGGTAAAAGTCTCATGTGTATTAATGACCAGGGACATAATTGCCTGATGCGAATTAGTTCTTTGCTGAACCAATAACATTATTCAAGGAGCAAGTTCAATGATAGGCAATGATAAAAACAAAGTATAAAGGACTGGGTGACTATAGGGAACAGATTTGCAAAAAGAGACTTAAACATGAAGGAAAGCAATTTCAGAAAACATAGACAAGGCATGAGTTTAGAATTGTTCTGCACCCCTGTACACAGCATATAGAAATACAGCTTTCTGAAGCATGGGATTATTGTTCTGTACTCTATGCCTCACAAATACACTTTGTGAAATATTGATATGCTCATGTCCTGGTACTACAAGCAGGCAGAGGATATTCAACCCTCCACCAGAAAGGTCAGACCAGCACCCTACACAAATACTCTTTAGCTACTGAAAAAACAAAGAGAAAAATTTCCATAAATGTTAAAACTGGAGAAACAAAATTTCTTACTGCTATGCCTATTGTCAAAACACAAATGAAAAACCTGCATGGAGCTCTGAATTGAAAATGAGGTATATGAGAAATCTTGTTTATGACTTTGGAATTCATTGGGAAAAAGAGAGTAACGTGCCACTCATTATAACATACGCTCGCTGCTATAAACCCAAAACATGGGCTATCGTTCTGCTGTAGATGAATATCAGATGCAAAGGGTCACACACTGCACAAATTCAAGGAAATGGTCACGAGCTGTAGACATATTACAGGATGCAGCGCTAATTAATGGAGGCTTTTTACTGAGTATCCATCTCTGTAGTGCTAATGAGTTTGGATTAATTTAAACAACATGTTTTCACGGAAAATGATTAATTCTTGGGAAGTAGCATGGCATACCAAGTTTCAATCATTACAAATGTTTGTAGCCAAGCTAAATAACTCTCTGAATCTGAGTTTGTCATGATATAAACTTCCACAGAAAGAGAATGACTTAGAACTTCTACAACAGGAGCTGGCACACAAGCATCCAGGGTGTGCTGCAAGTATTTGACATGAAATTTCATCCTCCACAGAGCATTCTTCTGCTCAAATTTCTTGCATTTTCAAGAGCTGAATCCTCTAGTCCTATTTAATTTTTTTTTTTAATTTTTAAATAGATGAACAGCAAGAGGAGAAAGATTTACTGATGATATTTTAAAAATTAGCTGAAAATTATTTGAAATAAGTTGGGTTACAGTAAAATGCTTAAATTAATCAAAGAAAGGAGACAGCTTATGTTTTTCTTTGACTGAAAAGCTAATAAAAATATAAATAATCTTTGTTCTGTGACATATAGCAAGACTAACGGAGACATCTTTTAAAATGTTTCATGTTCTAATCACAAAAGAACCCAATAACTCAGAATAGAGTACTCTCATAAGGGACAAATAAAAAGGTGTTAAATGCTTTGTTTCACACAAAGTTATGAGCCAAGATATAATACTGTAAACCTCAAATGGCAATACAGAATACAGAAATACTTTAATAAAGAAAGGTTTCTTTTGCTTTGTTTTTCATCAATTCCTCAATATATCACAGTCATTTTATGTGGAAATACTGAATCCTAGGGATAAAAGTATTCTTTGTATAAGTATTCTTTGTATAAAGTGTGAAAATAGCTCAAGAATCTGTCAAACTGATGTATCATAGAAGACAAGAAAGCAGGGAAAAGAGTCAGTATGTTCAAGGGCAAGGTGGTCAGCTAGACATAGAATGCACTTAGGGGATTCCAGCAATACAGAGGGGTAAATACCATTTCTGGGATAATAATCCTTATCTAAAGTTACTTTATCTCGACAGTATAGATAATACCATTCATTCATTATGGCCTGTATCTACAGGTAAGCCAAGCTTGCTGCACCTGGCTATAAGGTAAAACAGTTCCTTAGCAAGTCACTAAGTAGCAAAACAAAGGTGGGTGTATAATTTCTGGTTTAGGTTTTTTGTTTTGGGGGGTTGCTTTTTGTTTTTTGTTTGTTTGTTTTTTTGGTTTTCTTAAAATGAGAAAAATAATTGCCAGGAAAATATGCATTACAAATTAGAAAGTTTACATATAGAAATAACATTGTAATTCCCTGATTTCTGATTTTCATTAAAAGAGAAACCTCTCTTTTAATGTTCACTGTTACTTAAAATATTTTCCGAAATGAAGAGTATTGCCTCTGCAACTCAAAATGGGTCCATTTGACAAAAAAAGGGGAATGCTTGCATTGCACTAATAGTATTCCTTCCCTGGTTCTAAATCATTTGAGTTCTTTAATTATATCCACTGAATTCTCACAGAGTACTCAAAGCCTTCATGGTGTGTAGCCATCTTAATCTAAATTTATTTTAAGTATTCTATGATAAGACCGTCAAAATATATCATCAGCAGAATGCAATTAAAATGTGTTGGAGATGTCCACAGGGAGGTCAAAGAGAAATCATTCAAGGGTTTTGAAGGATATTAACGTATTTTTCCCAAACAGATTAATACTCATAGAGATCTCAATCTAAACAATAATTTACCTTTTGATTAATTTATTATATGACAACATAGGAACATGAATTAAATCTAATTAAAAAGAGATGAGCTTCTATCCATGAATGATCAACAAAATAATATTGAGAGTGAAATTACTTAGTATTTTAAAGGCTAGAATTCAAACAAGATCCTAGTCACTCAGAATAAGTTTATTATTTCACCTATTAGAAGACCCCACCAAATAGATGACACTAGGAAAGAAACCCTTAAAAATATTATTGAAACAATCCAGAACAGCCATTTTTAAAGTATTTTTTCTTCAAACACATGGTAACACAAGTCTACAAATGTTACACAAGTATACCTTTGTCTTCATTTAAAATTTTCTGAAATGTATTCCTTAGATTTATTACTCACACCTTTAGAGTCTATATTCAGCTCTAAGACACAACCCAACAATGAAACTTGAGGAGAAAAATTATTAAAATATCAAAGTTTGCACATCTTAGAACAGCTGCTCAGCTGCATTACAGTAATTTCACGACTATAAGGTGCACCCTTTTGACTAAAATTTTCCCCCGATCCCAGAAGTGCACCTTATAGTCCAGTATGCCCTATATGATCTATAAAGATGCGAAATTTGCCAAACCGGAAGTGTGAGCCGCAATGGGGGGGCAGTGCCGCAGAAGCGCCGAGTTGAGAGGGAGGGCGGGAGTGGGCGGCCAAGGCCAGCAGGAACTGCGCGGGGAGGGAGGGAGCTGCCACTGGCCCCGGTCCTGGGGGAAGAAGAAGCTGGGCGGTGCTGGCCCCGGCCTGGGCGCGGGGACAATGAGGAGCTGCCGGGCGGCGCTGGCCGCAGCCCAGGCACAGGGAGAACGAGGAGCCACCGAGCGTCTGCGGGCTCGGCCCAGGAACGGGGACAACGAAGAGCCAGCGAGCAGCCCCGGGCACGGGGGGGGCGAGGAGCTGCTGAGTGGCCCCGGGCACAGGGGGGACGAGGAGCTGCCGGCAGCCACAGCCTGGGCATGGGGGGATGGAGCCACCAGCAACCATGGCGGCTGAGCCGCAAGCTGAGCTGCGCCAGCCAGCGCTGGGCGGGAGTGCCTGGGCCCGCGGCACAGGGAGGGCACCTGGGGCTGTGTTTAAAGGCTACGCCAATCTGTGAAAAATGTTTGCAAACTGAGCAACTGCCAGTAATTCATTACTTTGTTGCATGCGGGGCACAGCTCCTCGCTGCAAAAAAAAAGTGTGAGCCTTGAGCCAAGCCACAAGGTGGGGTGGCGCCATGGGAGTGCCAAGCCACGAGGGGGGGCAGGAGCAGGCAACCCCCAGCCAGCAGGAGCCGCACAGGGAGAGAGGGAGCAGCCAGCACTGTGCCTCCCCGAGTTGTGGGCGGCCCCGAGCCGCAGGTGGCCCCGAGCTGTCCTGAACCGCAGCAACCCCGAGGTGTGAGCTGTGGCCACCTTGAACTGCAGCAGCCACGAGCCGCAGCTGCCCCTAGCCCTGCCTCGCCAGTCGAGGGCGGGTGGGAGTGCCAGGCCCCGGGCACAAGGAGGGCGCTTGGGGCTGCGTTTAAAGGCTACACCAATCTGTTAAAATGTTTCCATTTTGAGCACATGCCAATAAACTCCACGATCGCGGGATTCCGTTACTAATTCATTACTTTGTTGTGCACAGCACAGATCTTTGCGGCAAAAAAAAGGTGCGCCTTATAGTCTGGTGCGTCTTATGGCCATGAAATTACTGTAACTGTTAGAAACCCATCAGTAGGGAAATCTTGATGAAAAAGACAACACACTTGTCTCAAATACTTCTTTAATTAATTACCCCTAACCATAGGAGATCCCATTTCCCTTCAAACCAAGTAATAGCATTTCAAATACTACTTCTCTGCACAGCAGTTATAAGAGTTGAAGAATTATGCTGCTGTTACTCATTCTTTTGTTGTCTTTTGTTTCCCAAGATGGCTTTTCTATCAGGAGTTGTTTCCATCATTTAATGGGGAGTTCAGTTTTAGGAGACTCATGCAACCTTCCAGGGGCCTGTTGAAGCACCAGTTCATAGGTGACCACAGAGAGAATGTGTATTTGATTTAGAAAGGAGCGGAGCAGGGAGCAAAGGGCCAGGTTCCAAAGCCTGGCTGAGGTGCTCACATGTAGCTACAGGGACACATCCCTGAGAGAGCTACATGCAGAACACTCCAGGCATTACAGGGTGAGGACTGCAGTGTCTGGGATGGTGCTCTTGCCCATGGCCACTGCATGCCAAAAGTTTCAATGGGCAAGGGAAAATTAAGTTGAAGAAAGACTCTTCCAGGCAGCATCAGTTCTGTCAATGAGCATGGACACGTGTAAGAAGTTTTATAAAAATGTAAAATAGTCAGCCTTTCAAGTCTTAGAGCAATATTACTACTGCATATTGATGACTGATTGATCCATGTAATCGTAGGATTGCAATCAAGCATCAGAATTCCACAACTACATTATTTTTAGAGGAACTTAAAGAATAATTGTCTTTCAGATCCCTGTGAGCCTTGAAAATAATTCCAACCTAAACTTTCTAGAGGAATCACAAATCAAACACAAATGTTATTCCAAAATGTTTCTCATTTTTTTCTGAAAGACATATGATATAAAGAAGCACTTTTTTGCATATCTTTATGTTTTCTGATAATGATAGATTGGGTATTTTGTAGACTACTTTTACTAAAAATGCAAAATGCAGATCACTAAATTGGATAAAGAAATAAAATACAGAAAATATCCTACAAAGTCATAAATATCCAAAAATATCCAACCCCAAATATGACCAAAAAAATTAAAATGTGTACTATAAAATACTCTGCTCTGCTGCAGAAGAAACTTGCTGCATGTTCATATACCATTTGTCATTTCTACAGATGCCACAAGCTTAGCAATGCTAGAATAAAAAGAAGAAACCTAATGAAAGGTCTGGTTTTAGTCTGTTTCAGAAATGAGAGAAATGTCATTTCTTAAATAGCATATCTTGATTGTCAATAATTTCTTTTTACGAACATGAACTTTAGCCTTGGGTCATGTGCTGTAATATCCAAATAATCTAATAAAGAGCTTATAGTAACTCTTAATTTGTAGCATAAGACATCTTTTTGTCCCTATGCAACACTAACAACAATTTGGCTGCAACTTACATTGTATTATATACCTTTACCTGTTCTTGTATGAACAGAAACAATTACTTAGTAGACATGGGAATAAAGTGACTGTGAATTTACCATATCTTCAGAAAGATTCCTTCTAGTATTTCCTCTCTTCTGTCCATATCCTCTAGTAAAATAATGAGAGCAATTACCTATTTCAAGTGCTCACCTCAAAGAAAAAATAAAAGGATGCCATAAATCCTAAACATAGATCACAAAATATAATGAAACATACATGCATAAACCCTAAAGTGATGCACAGGATGAAAACACTTCCCTGAAAACTACAGAGAAGCTCTAGACACATGTAATATCTCAGCCCATACTGCTTGAGACTCAGCCATGGGAAAGAAGCCTTTTAAGACTGAGTGTGAACACATGAACACAAACACAAATTAGAGAAACGAGCAAAACTGGCTGTATTCAATAACACCAGAGTCTTAACTACAGATTGGCACAGAAAAATAAACTAAAACCTCTTAAAAGAAAATTTTCAAAAGAAATGCATTCCTTTCCTCCAGCTGAACAAAATATCCAGTCATCTTGGGATTACTATGAAGTTTTCCCTCATTTGTTTAGATTTAGAGTTACTATTCAAACAGGAATTTTGATGCCACTCTTACTTATGAAAAATTAGTTTAAATCAATCAGTGCAGGTTTCAAGAATAAAAAAAAATGGACAACATTCAGCTTCTATTTTTTTAGAACTTCTCTTTCGTTTTTACTAAAAATTGAGTTAGTAGATCCTAATAATGGTATCTGAATCCCTCTACTCAAGTCTCCAAAGTGGACTCAGACTCCTTAAGTTTGTATTTAAGAAATACAGCTTTAATCAGGATACCTAAGAAAATAAGCCTTCCATGATCATGTTGTGCTTGTATCATTCCACTGACTTCTGAATTCCTTGACCAATTTCTATGAAATTTGGTAGAAAAATAGAAATCTCAAAACCAGTAAGTTCCCACAAGTTTAATGAACAACAGTAACCAGCCAGAGAAGCATTCCCCAGTCATGTGTTCCACTTCAAGGGAAAGCAGGCAGGATTGCCTCTCAGTTTATTTGGGTATAGCCACCAGCCTGAAATATCACACAAGGAAAAAAGTGGGGTTCATAGTGGTGGAGAAGTCTGTCATCATCACAGGGCATCAAACTTCATAAAGTAGCTGGTATCACATGACAAAAAAGCTGGTCTTCAAAAAAATATCACAAACATTGCATAAATAAAAGTGCAGATTCACAAGGATTTGCAACTTGTAATTATAATCACTTGTGTAAATACTTTAGTTTACTCCTAGGTAAGCCTAAAGAACAGCATGTGACAATAATCAATAGTATGGGGCAGTTAAATGATTTGCCGTCTTCAGGTTGTTAATATTCTTTATCACCAAGGCTCCAAGCAATTCATCAAACCATATGCTTGAATGCAAGCCACTGGAGCAATAGTTTTTCTGCATATTCTCTCTGTGTATGTTTCTATGCATGACAGAACAAATATTGAGACTATCTGACAGTCTCTATTTTATTTTGCAGGTCTGTTCCAACACATTTAACCACAATGCATATCTCCTCTCTTTCCTCCCCTTCAACCTGCCCTGTCGATGACCTTAAACGCAATTTAAATGAACCACTCTCTGCTAGTAATGAGAAATAATTCAGCCTCAATGATGGTTTGTTAAAGCTTCACTCATAAAAGAAAGCACACATATCTTTTCAATCATTTTGAATCATTCAAAGACATTTTGGCCTAAAAAAATCATTCACTGTTGATGTTAGGGAGGCTAGACGTAACTCAAATTTCAAAGTAAAATAATTTTTTTGTTCCAAGCCTTAGTTATAAATTTAACATAAGGGAACCATAGCCTGACCAATTTCTGTATGGTAGTTTCAGAATTCTTAAGTTCTACTGCCTTCTCAGATTGGGAGAAAGGATGTAATAATTCTCTCCACTTCACATTAATGATTTTTTTCCCGCTAAAGAACAGCACACAAAATACAGAATTTTAACAGCACAAATTGCACAAAAGAAGTTAACTTGCAAATAAGTCCAATAAAGATATTTAATAACTAACTTTTGTCTAGTTCTGTGAAATTACTACAGACAGATCTACAAATTCATTCCCAGCTCCCATTGATATCATTAAGCACCGGTCTTTACAAAGGCACTTAAACACCTCTGAGCATATTTTTGGGATACATGAACAGTGAACCTTGCTAGAACATTTTGTATGCAGTCTATAATTCTTCTTCAACTTCACATGAGACCTTCTGCTAGCTTTTTCGTTTAATCCAACCACTGAAACAGAATGATATAGTAAGACAGAAATTCTGGATAAGAAGCAAAAATTTGCAAAAATGGACTCCACTTTGGCCTGGATAAACAATTTAACATGTAAGGATCACAATGTACAAGTGTTACTGATTTAGAGGAGGATAATTCTTATGAAAGTGTCTGCCTCATTAAAAACAGGATCATAAAACAAAAAGCTTTGTGCTGCTAGACAAACTCCATTGTGTCTTGCAGAAGTGTCAAGGCTTGGCAAAGATCCAATTGCTGAAACATTGCCAGGCACATCAGATATATATTAATGCAGGATAATCGGTAAGAAAAGCATTCTTTCATAAACATTTTTTTTTCTTTGTAAAACCATCAATCAACTTCCTAGCTGAGCACCATGTGGCTCAGCTTAAGAGATCCTCAGGAATGCTTCAGTGTCTATAAACCACTGACTTACTTCACAGACTTGGTGCTTTTCAGTGCCCATTGTCCTAAGTATTTGCTGAAGTTATTTGGCTGGCTGTCAGCAGCTAATTCTGATTTGTAACTTGGGAAACCAGCAGCAGGAAGTCCTTGGATCTGACTAGTGACATCCTCAGCACCAATTAGCCAAGGTGCAGACTGCCAGTAAAGAATTTTTTGCAGTTCCAATTATTTAATAGGAAGATTTAGGACCACCTAAATATTTGTCATAAAAAGAACACAAGTGTCTTGTTATTTAGCCCACCTTGAATGGTGAAGAGAAAAAATAGGATGTATGTTTTTGTTCCAAAGTTGTGCTTCCTAATGAACATATATTCTAAAAAACACAAGTGCATTCACAATTCAACACACCAGCATTGTAAAAGTAAAACAAAGCACAAAGTTTCTGAAGGACCTTACTACAGAAAAGCATATTTACATGGCTTATAAGGACTGAACTCATCTAGCCAGGGAATAAATACATTGAAAGAATGGCTGAAGTGATTTCTATACTAAAAGAACTCTACTGACATCTCAAATTATCAGCATCTGCCTCTCTATTCCATAGGAAAAAGACAGTTCAACTAAGCATCTGATCTTTAAGGCCACTCGCTAGTTTCTAATCCAAAGCATTCCAATATTATTACTTAAAATGTGTGTCTGAATTCTGTAAAATAAATTAAAACACTGTTATTTCTCTGTAATTTCACAAGAGTCAGGATGAGAAAATTAGTATTGTTTAAGTCAGTGTGAGAAAATATAAACAGCTTCCCTACAGCTGCAACTACTGGATTAATTTTTTGTTCTCAGATTTATGAAACGTGAGGGACTGGAGGACTCCATGTAAAGGCAATAAGGCATTTCATCTCAGATTAACTTGAATACAATCCAATTTAGAGGAGACTAGAAGCCTGAAAGGTTTTTGATGGCTTATATATCACCAATTTGCTGCCTATATGAAGTTCTAAACAAAGTCATAATTTAAAGGAATAATACAAACCAGTGCATACATCCTGCATTACTGTTTTTGCTTGGACATGCCCAACGACCTAGCTTGCAACAGCTATCCCAGACACTTATTTAAAGGAAAAGAAATCTACTAGAGAACCTTGAAAAATAAAATGATGGGCTGAAGTTAAAGCACCAGGAAAAAAAAACAAAAAGATGGCTTACTTCAAGCTAGATTGTGTGCTTACGCTGCAACTGTGCATGTAGTCTGGTCATATTTAATTTCATTTCTTTAAAAATGGCTCTTTAAAAAGAATCATATCACACTCTGTAATGCTAGCATTATTTGTTGATGCCTGAATGATCTCGATTAATAAATAATATTCATCTTATCCTAGAAAGAACACTTAATTAGCTCTCTTAAACTGAAAACACTTCATGGCTATGTCACCCAATGGAGATGCAATTTTTTATTTCAAATAATTAATGTATGTTAGGAATAAGAAAATAAAGTGCTTTTTTAAAGAGTGTCCTTCATCTCAATTCTCCTTCTATAATTAAAAAGTTGGTAGATGAGTTTTCTTCTTACCATCATTAGTTCTAGCATGGTAGGAATACATATGACTCTAACCAGCGCCAGGTATAAACTGTATAAACCCAATGCATCTTGTCTGGAAATCACACTCTTATTATCACCATTATGGATACTGGAAGAGAAAAGCATACACATGATAGCTCTCAGAAGTCAGATTTGTCTGAAGCAGTTATTTCAGGAGATTACTTTTCCTTCTCCCTTCTAAGCCACCTCTACAGACTGAAATTATGACACATCGGTTTCAGCATTGCATCCTAAAGTTAAGTTTCAGTAGTTATCTCTTCATCAAACATGAGCACTTCTTTGCAGACAAAGCCTGACTATCAAGTCTACTTGCCTTGCCAAACCTGTTCTGCTTCTTCCAAGTCCTTGTTTTTCTTCTAAGGGTCTCATCCTACAAGAATTTTAAAAGGATCTCTATTGGAGCTACAGTGGTCTCACATTCCTACATGCTGCAGGTTTATGTCCTCTACTCACCTTTGCACAAAATCAAACAGCAAGCTGAGGAGACAAGCCTTTTTTTTATTTTTCCCTTGTTCCCCCTTGCCCCCCTTCTTTCTTAATTGCTAAGTTTTCTGCTGAGAACAGGTTTTCTACATGGCCTCCTGTTTGGCCAATCAGTAATGAAAGCAATGTAATCAGAAAAAGTAGTTGAAAGGAATAGCATTTGACAGTGGACAGCCCTGACACTGACCAATGTACACTGCTGCTTAGGAAGAATAAGAAGAAGTATCCAGTGGCAAAAGATGATGAAAACAAAGCAAAGAAGAATGGCATGGCATCTTAAATAGTCACAACTTTTCCCCAGCCACCTATTTCTCTTCTCTTCCATCCTGCAGTGAGAAGGATAAAGAAATTAATTGACTAACAATGACTAAACCTAATCTGTCTGCATTCTCATAAGGCTATTGCAATCCTATCTCTCCAGATGTTCACAGAGCAGCCACACAGTGCATCATCCCAGCAGAGGGGCAGTACAGGAGTCAGTACAAAGGGGCAAGAGTGGGAAGAGACTAAAGCTGTCTCCAGGAGCTCACTTCGAGCTTCTGTTAGCTTTGAAAAAAAACTTCACCTTTTGTCTGTTCATTTTAGGGTTTCTTTCCCCTTAAATCACCTTCTCATTTCTAAAGATCAGCCCAGTAGCTTTTCAGCTATTACAGAAGTAGCTACTGTGTTCAACTTATGGTCTACAAAATTTCAGCTGCCACAGGTGTTGCAAAGTACTTTTCATTACACACACAAATTTGATAACGTAGATCTAGAAAAAGCTCTGTAATAGTTACAATTCCAAGTTCAAGCCTAGGATGGTGCCAATCAAATCAGACCTGCACTATTCAAAAGGATGTGAGGGATATTTAACTTCTCTATTCCTGATGCAAAAGTGCAAGCCCTACCAAGTTTCACTGTGGCTTGTTTTAAAAATTGATGTGCTGCAAAAACATTCTGCATAAAGAATGCATCTTAAGTATTTAAACTAATTACTTAAAATTAAGTATTAAAAATACTATGAAGAATTAAGAATTTAAAACAGAAGAGATTAAATACCTTTGAGCCCCAAAGTGCATGTTATATGAAGGTGACTATTTTATTCTGGTACCATTCTATCTAAATTCTTAATAGAACTCCCTGCCACATTAAGGGCAGCTCATATTTATGCCAGTGTTAATCCTAATGCTTATGTGAATTCATATGTTTATTAAACTTTTTCCATAATTCAGTTACCATATAGGCAAAACAGTGCGTATGGATTTCCAAACAGCTCTCAAATGTCCTTCACCAATAACTTGTAGAGAAAGTAGTATCTCACAGATAGAAGGACTGATGCCTCCTGTGGATTGCCTTGCTACAGATAAGAAGCAACTGTTGGAAATAATTTGCCAGCTTTTACAATAGACAGAAATTACCACATTTGTACATGGAACGGTGTGTTCAAGAGACAAACAATCTGAAAAAATTGTGAAAGAGGAACACAAGAAAAACTTGTGGTGACATAAAATTATGTTCAGGAAGTCAAAACTAAATTTGTTGTAAAAACTTGCAGAGCTGATAATGAACTAAGGGTCAATAATAATAACAGAGCTGATAATGAACTAAGGGGCAATAATAATAACGCAGCCAATGAAAGCCTGTACAGATAAACACAAAGTAACATACTACTACCAAAAAAAAAGAAAAAAAGCTCAAAATTATGTAGTGCAGCCTGGATAAGGATGCTAATTTTTTCTCTAGATAATTTTTTGAAACCATTATCTAACTAATTAATACCAACCAAAAAAAAAAAAAAAAATGGCAGACTCTTAACACTCAATAAAAAGAGAACAAAAATCTAAGGGGAAGCTAATGCTATGCCTTTTCACACACTTTTAGCATTTCAAAATTCTGAATTTTATCATGGCATTTCTTCACAGAAGTTACCATAAAGAAGACTTTAATAAAGCAGACAAAAAACCAGACCAGATAATCCACAGTTCAGTTTGAGAATGACAGAGGTGAAGGAGAATACAACATAATCTATAAAACCATGAGCTTTCCAAGAAGATCATCAGGAAAATGACCATGCACCTATTTCCAGTATCTCAGATTCCATAACTAAATAGAACCAATGAGTGTCTTGGGCAAAAGCTTTAAGCAAAAAAATTGATTATTGCAAACAGAAAATATGGAACTCATTGCTATGGGCTGCTGCAGGGACTGGAACTGTAAGAGCCTGTAAGACAATTTATGAAGAAGAGGCTATTAAAGATGATTTTCAGACTTCCATCTCTGACATGGAAGGGCCCATGAAGCTGGGAGGATATTAAAGGCTTAAGCTGAGCCTCACCTCAAGCTGCCCTGTTTCTTTCATTGTTCCCTAAGCATCCAGTACTGACCACCACTGGAGAAAAGCAGAACAAGCTTACTGAGCATTTTTAGCAGTTCCCTGACATAACAGAGCAACACTTCTTCATGATACCTACTTCAGTTACCAGTCAATGTGTAAACAAGGCGGGAGAAAATGCCAAGTTAACTGATTATAGATGAATCCATGATTTTATAACAGAAGACAGCGTACTGAACAGCAATTCCAAAGACTGACACAATTTTCATATCCTCTCTATTCCAGGCTTTGGTCTGAATTCAGGGGAAATGTGAGTTTTGGTGATACATACTGGGGAAACCCAAGTATAGATATATGGAGTTGCATTTTCTTCAAACACCTTGTCAGGTTGAAAACATAACCCAACTGAAAGAGAAACTGAAATGTCACTTTAGGAAAATATGCAGCTGAGCTCTGCCTGAGCATGTACTTACAAAGYTTTATCTAAATGATATCTCTTCTTAACAGAAGGAAACCTTTTTATTTGAAGTATTAAAACATTTGCACTTGAAAAGCTGAGACAAAGACACGCAATTTGGATGCCTAAACACTGGAGTTTCAATTCAGTCAAGTGATGTGTACCAGAATGTCATTAGGCATCTAAACAGAGTAGGAACACCAAGAGCAAAGAGGATGAAGTGTCACAGAGCACGAGGAGATGCAAGCATGGCAGAGAGCAGCAGTGCTAAGTGCAGACAACTGTGCCACCTGGATCCAGGCAATAAGATGATCACCACTTTGTTTTATTCCAAGGAAAAAGAGCTGCCAAAAACTAAGAGGTCTGGGCTTGCTTAAAAAATACTCATCCAACTGAGATGATTTTAGATGAAAGAAAATGGGAACTGTGTAATTATATACACTTACCTTGACAAATAGAAAGCAATCTGTGATTAGAACGTAGTAATTAGTTACAAAACGCTTCCCATGGATTTAATTACCCATCAGTCTACATGTTTCTTAATTACTTTTATCTCATTGAATCAGTAAAAATTTCTGCCTGGGGCAACTGCCACTCACTTATTTACACAGCTTCTAGTTTTTACAGTGAATATATTATAGCAACATGGCCAAACAATGCTAGAATTACAGTTTAAATTTCATGAATAAGAAATTTCTCCCTCAATTTTCTATGGAAATCATTTTTCTTAGATGTGAATTCAAACCTAATTTATTACCCATGTGTTTCGGAAACTTGAAAACATCCAATATATCATTTAAGAGAATATGAAAGAAAAAACACAAGGCCTTAAGTAAAAACAAAAACAACAACAAAAATACATTATACTCACATAAACGGAAAAAAAGGTTGACAGGCAAAATTGTAAACCTAATATAAACATAACTTTTCAGAGAAATAAATGAAATTTCTAAATTTGAATCAAATCTTAAGATGTAAGAACTTCTGAGGGAGTAAAAGTGACTCCAAAACTGCCCTGCTATTGGTATCTTCCTCCATCATTAGCACGTCCTCTTTGGTGTCAGTATTAGTTAAGGTCAAGAGACATGATTAAGTGACCCAAGCTGCACAGAGTACACAGCTGCCATAATGACTCACGTGGACAGAGAATAATTACAAAAAAATGAAACCAAATTCACAGTTGCAGTAGTAATAAAAATGTCTAATTTGTCTACACAAAACCCAGAAGGGTCAATTCATTTGCTTGTATTTTGGGTATAGTGACTTCTGCTATGGTTACATGCTGTTTGCTCTGATAACAGACTCTTTGCAGCAAGAACTCTGTCTTTCAATTGAATTGATGGGCACAATATTCCCAACATGAAGTAAGTAACTACTACACTTTGCATACATTTTTATAAGTTAATGTGCAATAACAAAACTAATTTTTTCACAAGTGAACTTCTTAGAATCTATGATTAGAAAAAGCATAAATATGGTTTAAGTGGTATATGTCAAAAAGTCCAAATAACAAAATTTATGTAAAGTTATTAAAAAAAAAGGCAATGCCCCAATAAGCCTTTAGTCTTATTAGTTCAGGTGTGTATAAAAGACTGCATCTCCTATACTATATTTAGTATATTTACCAGCTTAGATTTATTTTCTCATGCATATAGGCATTGAGAATATTTCCACTAGAACACAGGAAAAGGTGTTGGAGTAAAAGCTTCTAGCAAGAAAAAAAGCAAAATCAGTCCTTGCACTTTAGCAGGAATGCTCATGGCCATCTTCTGGAGGATGTGGGTGAGCTCTTCCTTTGCTGGGCTCCTTTCACACCTGGCCTGCAAAAGTCCCCAGTTTTTGGTATGAGCCTGAAAATGTGTGTCTCAGTCTTGTCATCAAAAGCTAGACTTTCCTCATTGCTTTAGTAGTTAAAAATCAATGAGTAATCTTAATGTGCAAAAGTTGCAGGTCTGTTGAATTATTAATAAGCAATACAACTGTAAATGCTTTTGTTCACCATTCTTCAGTGCGCTTGCAAATGATTTCAAAACGAAAGGTGCTGAAGCATGAAGATTATAGGCAGCCATTGCTTTTTGAAATCACAGTGCAGGGAATTGGTGGAATTCTTGCTTGCCTGGGTTATAATCAGACATTGTGAACTTTCCTTGAAAGCAGACTTCAAATTCACAGGGGTCCCCAGCCTTCAATCAAGAGAGTGCTTGAAACGACCTCCATCTGCCATTTTAATGTATTCTTCCCAAAGACTTCCATAAATATTTAATATAAGAAACGCACTGTTTAAACACAATGAGTAGCTTGTGAAATTAAAATTGGCTGACGGATTACACGATATAATACACAGTAAACAATGGTAGAGAAACCATAGGCAGAGCCACACACTTTCCTTCTGCTCTTCTACTAATGAATCAGAAAGGAACGTGAAGGCAAATTTCATGACACCCTTTTTAAGATATAGTAAGCCTTGTACAACAGCCTTAATACAGAGCATGTCCTTAATCTCATGTGTGCGCAGGCACACAACAGACACTTGCCTGTCAGCTGGAGAGAAGACATATACAGAATCTTTATTTTTTTCTTGAATCTCTTCTTTGCTAGGCATTAAAAACGCTCCTCCCCAGCCTCTTCAAACCCCTACAACGACAAAGCTGAGAAGACAAAGCTCCGTCCAAGATTTTAAGTTGGGGTTTAAAAGGGTGAATAATTAAACGACCCAATTTTGAAAAACACTAGACATCATATGACACTAAACCCACAGCAAATGCTTTGCAGGCTGCCTGACATACTGCCTCAACCAAATCACTGAGACAACTGCATTAGCAAATCTGTCAACAAACCACATCCTGGCAGTTTTTTCACACATTTCCACTTTCTGGAAAAGCAGTTGTATGTAATTTACAAAATTCCCAAACTTAAACATTCACAAGAAGCTTAGCAATGTATGCTGCCTGCTCTGTGTGCCTGCATTTAATATTTACATACAGATACGTATACACACACACCACACACATATATATATAAAATATACAAATTTATTTTACACTACCACATTCACTCCTTATAATAGCTGAAACATCTAAATACAAAAACATAGGTACTAAGAATATTTTATGTTTGCAACCCAAAATTGCCCCTCTTAAACATTTTGAAATACATCTCTGGTATATAACATCAGAATGTACTTTTCCACTCCAACCCACAGCGCTGCTTTATCAGTAAATAAGAAGTCTATAAGACTTCTGTAAGAAAAACAGTTCTTTTCTAGAAAATACCATGTTCTTGGTAGGGAAAAAAAAACAATGACAAAATCAATCCTGGACAAGAATGGAAACAATGCTTAATCCTGCATGGAAATGTGTATCTAGATAAGGCTTAAATCTGTATGAAGACCCAAATACGACACAAATACAATAATTCACTGAAGAAAACATTGTGTGTGAGTGGGATTCTTTGAAGAAACCCATCCTGACATTTGCTTCTGTGTATACACACATACACACATGTGTTTATATGCCATGTATATACATTAGTTGCTTTGCAGATTTCTCATATCCAGCACCTCATAATTCTGTGAAAGCACTAATAGAAATATACATACAGTAGCAACCAATGCAGTTATAGTCCTAATTTTTATAGTAACCTTCTGTACCTTTTGAAATAAATCAAATAAATTTTAAAGCACATGAATTTTAGGCAAAAAAATTGTTCTATCAAATGTATTTTTTTATTATTTCTGATTACCTACAGTATCAAAAGAGGCTCCTTTTCTCATTTTTAAAACTCCAAACTATTTAACCACATTTTATTTAAAAGAGAAGTTACAGATCAAATTGATATCTACTCATTGCTCAAGTCAAGCCTTCTCAATCCAACTGTCAAGATCTGAATCCTTTAAGCTGTAATTAATTATAAAATTTATACTTTATATAATTCTAAATCTCAGTACATTAATTTTTCTCCAAAATTCAAAAACATTTACTCTCCCTTACTTTCCATCTCTCTCTGGATACACTTCTAAAAAAGCTCATTTATTGAGATTATCATACCAAATACATTTGCTGTACCATATGCAAACCAGAGTCTTGGATCCTAGGTAGATTACCACCAAAAATGTTTCTAATCATTCTTCATTCAAGGACACAAAAGCAAACCAAAATATCCCATTAAAACATCTTTTGAAAACAATTTGTGATTCTCTTACTATCCATCACTATATACAGCATACAAGCACATACGCACGTGTGACATGGAACTTTAACAGAAAGCAGTTTTTGGGAGACTGAAGAATGTGTGACAGAGCCCAAGATGATAATCAAGATAGCACTTCAAATCCCTTAACAAGTTTCAGTTCAGCCTGAAGCAGCATTAGATTCTAGGAAAATACAGGGCAATATTAAATGACGGGAAACATCTGGTTTTCACAGTTTTACTGTGAAAGCATAGGTTTGGTGGTCAAAAAAAAAAAAAAAAAAAAAAAAGAACAGAAAAGGGAAGTAGGGAGGGAGGGAAACACAGCAATTTTTTGGAAGAAGGGGAATAAAACGAGTAACCCTGACCATGCAGAAAATCTGAGAGGAGGCAGAGTAAGAGGAATGTAAAAGTCACAGAATAACAGAGGTCATGAATCTGGTGTTTCCGAGCGCTCAGAGCACTAAATCTGAATTTACTGTTGACCCCAGAGAGTAAAAATGTTCTCCAGTTGTTCAGACCCATCAAGCAGATCATAAAAATTAAGATCTATAGAGATGCTCCTACTTATAAGGGCAACTGCTCTTTATCATCTTCACTACAATTAATTCAAAATATTTAAAGAAGTCCATGAACTAGGAAATTGCTGCTTTCAAGAACAGATTACAACATTAGATAGCCGGGGCTTAATTTGCATTGCTGACAAGAAAATCCAGAAAACTCATTAATTTTACAACAGATACAACTCCTTATTTCATTACCTTGTTAACATTTTTTTCCCTGCTTTATGTCTTCTTTTTGGAAGAAGAGCCTTGCTTCTCTCTCATTTAAACCTAATGATCTGGTCCAACAAAACCATTTAGCTACTTTCATTTGGAATGAGTTTCCTGCAAGCTGTAATAAGTAAGCATCCAGCTACAACTACCAATGCATTGACACTCAAAAAACAAGTTTTTAATGTCAAAGAATATCACTTATATGTTATTTCCTTTTCGAGACATTTGTAAAACAGTTAATAACTTTAAGTGCCAGAAGCAATCAAGCTATGGAGCTAATTTCCCAAAAGGCTTATTAACTTTTCCTTCCTTGCAAGTGAAATGTAAAAACATAATTTTGGAGAATTAAGCCATTGTATCACTTGAAAAAATTATGAGAAACCCCAACAATGCTCCCAAGTGTATAAACTGAAAAGTAAGTTTCTTCTTGTGCTAGCAGACATCTTCATCTTGAGGGAGATGAAGACTGACAGCAGAGGAACAAATTTTGGCACCCTCATGGCTGGCAGCACAGGCCACTTAAAGAAGGAGTGCTCAATAATTTCTGTTTTAAATAAGCAGTGCCTTTAGACAGCAACTTACAGAAAAAGCAATGCTTAAGTGCTAAGTTGCAGTTCCTTTTATGCCAAATTAGAATAAAATAGCTAGACACTATTTCTCTCAAAGGGACATAGACACATAATTGAGTAGATACCACCTTTACATGATTCTGCCAGTCCGAGGAATTTACAAGCATCATGTTATAGAATGTAAAGTGAAAATTCTCCCATTTATAAGAAATTAGAAAAAGCAGAATCAGTGCTTAATCAGGAGACAGAGAACACCAGGCTGGGTAGTGCTATGCTGAAGATGGTGCAGCTGTCTTCCAAGAAGCCAAGAACTCAAAAAAATGTCAACAAATCTCAAATAAATGTTTATTTATGTAAAAACACTAATAGTGATGAAAATTAAAATTGGTGCTGAAGACTAAGAGGGTCCAATACAATGAATACCAAAGACAAAGGCATTTGCTGGTATTGTCAACATCCAAAATGTTGAGAATATTTACGTGAGAGCAACTGGAAAAACATGTATTCTGAAAACTATTCTTGCCTGAATAATATCAGGTGTGTATGAAATTTTGCTGACTTATGAATCAAAGTCCATCTTTTCCCACCAAGTCAATATCCAGGACAGAAGTATTTTATCTGATTTGTGGAACAGATCCTCAACAAGCCTATAAATTCAAAATACCACTACCTTAAAACAAAGTATTTAGTAAAAGAAAGTTATGTTAATAGTATAAATTTCCCAAGAGACTTGTAATAATCACAATAAAAGCAATTGAAACAAACTAACTTCAGAAAAACAATAAAATACTGTTTTAATAAAAGTTGCCAATGAATAACTTATTCGTTTCTCCTTGAAACATTTTAAACTAATTTTGTGCAGTTTCCCCTCCCCCATCGTTTTTAATTCTTGTTTTCAATTTACCACTCACTCTGGAGAGTGACCTTACTTTTACCCTGCATCTCCCTCTGGTGGTTTCCTTTTCTGTCTATTTTAATGCAATTGTAGTAAGGAGATTCTTCTCGCCTTGCTCTAAAGCAAAACAGAGTTTTAAGTTTCAACTATTTTCATCTCCTTCTCCTTCCACTGGAGCTAAACTAACACAATTAGACTGAAGTTGGCTGACTCAACTTTCGTACCCCCCTGTCCCTGCCAAGAGCTCTTTGTTGTTTCTCTGCCTCTTTCTCTGGCCATTCCTTCAGCCAGAGCCATGAAAACCCATCAGTTTGCTGAGATGGACCTAGCAGGATTACAAAACCAGACAGTCCATACTGCAAGCATTAAAGCTCTCTCCAGTATTTCCTTGCACACCTCGCTGTTACTGCAGTTGCCTGCTGGTGAATTTGCATCACTGGAATTTACAAACCAGAACTGCCAGTGTTCCCATGATGCGGATCGAAGACAAAATTTGGAGGTTTTACTGACACAGTTTGAAGAGATGTGAATGAGCCAAAACCAGCCCTCAAACTTCTAAAGGATGTCAACCTGTTTGCTGATAGAATATAAAGATACACACACAAGAGGAGAAATAAAAAATGTAAATCTCAGCTAGCAGTGAAAACCTGCTCCTACCAAAAATAACACCAACAAAACATGCATGTAACTATCAAAATTGCTACATTTCATGTTCCTTTATCTGGATTGTTCTGGGGTTTGTCCTTGTAGAATTTGCTTTTGTCACCACTGTTTTTATATGGAGAATATTGCCAACAACATCTGATGCTTTTTGAACTTAAAAAGAATGAAGCCGAAGTTTCCAAGGACACAGGGTAACATTTTGATAGGCTTTCTAGTACTTACCACTTCTTAACTATTAATGGTTTAAGTTGTTAAGTCAGTACAGATGGTTCTGAAACTTTTAGCCAATATCTCATTCCTTAACTTGGTTATATTAAAATAATTTACTATTCCTAACACATACAGTTTCTTACACTGAAGAGTCACTTAAGAAAAATGATTCCTCATGGAATCATGGCAGTAGTAGGGAGCAGAAACCACTGTCTTAGAAATCCTTTAGAGTGATAGATGAGTAACTAACTACATAAATTGTTTGAACTCGGTGAGAAACATTCAGGAAAAATATTCACCAAGTGGAACACAAGAGCTTTCCTGGCTTCAGAAAAACATGATAAATAATGGACAGAAAAATAAAATGCATTGAAATGCTCACATAAAGTCTTTTCAAATTATATGTAATGTTAGCACCATCCTCCTCTCACTTTTATGCTCTCGAGACATGTCAGTGTACCAGAGAAGCATTAATCATCAAGCAAGAGAAAAACATAAAACCTATCAAACTGTAGGGTGGTCTTTTCTCAGGAACATGTCAGAGCATTTCACTTTGATCTTTTTTTTTTTCTCTTTCAGAAACAGACCAGAAAAACTTCTCCACCCTATAAAAAAAATAAAGCATAAAGCCACACTTTCCAGTCCAGTCCAGAAAATAATCTCCAATGAAAATAATTTCTTTCCAGTGATGCTGAGTGACAAATTAACATTAAAAATGTTGGATCACAAATATTATAATCATAATTTCATTTGAAAGAAGAAATTTCTGCTTTTATCATTGATCAATAAGAAAAGGAAAATAATTTCTTAATAATGACACTAACAGACTAATTATACATCTAGTTTTCAGTGTCTAAAAAACCTACAGACTTCATTTTGTCATGTCCAGAAGCCTGTAAATTGAATATAATCAGCACTATAATTAAGATTTTAAAATAGCTTCTATTGTAAGAGTTTGCCTGTGGCAATTAATTACTTCCCATGACAAAAAAAAAAAAAAAATCTTCTGGGATTAAGTGACAATTTCACTCAGGAAAAAACATCAACAAACTCTCTCTATATATAATTTAAGTAAGTCTGTATGTTCTACATGGAAAACAGATTTCTTCTGAAAGCTTTTCTTCTAAGCTGAAAAGCAGAAAATAACACAGCAATTTCTTAGCAGCATGAGAATACAACGGCTACATTTTAGTAAGAAGTTGGTCACAGTCTTCTAAAGAGAGACCACTCTCTTGAGGAGACACCTAGAATGTCAGTACTCACCTCTGTTACACACGACTCATCTTTAAAAACAACTGATCAGAAAAACAAGTCAGATGCACAGGGAGTGATGAGCAAATTCTGAATCTCTTAACAAAAGTCAGGATTTTCCAGGTTTTTACACAAATGAGGTAATTAGCAGAACTTCTGACTACGAAGTCAAAAAAACCTGTTTCTGAATCTTTGTGTGCCTACAGTGAACTGAAAGACAAAACCTCAGTATGTAAGTCTATGTAACATCTGAATGTTAAGAAATAGCTAGAAATCCAATTATTGCTTCTATATCTGTATCACATTGAAGGCACTGAAGTAAGTGGGTAATAGACTAAAAGGGTAAAAATGAAGTTAATGTAGAACTTCTTTTCAAAAATCTGTTAGCTCTGCTATTGCCTGTCAAGTATTTACAGCACTTCATAAGACAATCTCCCCCTCAGAGAAAAAAATCAAGAAATGAAATTAACTCTTGAATTTACAAAGTTCATTCTCCTAATACTGGAATTCAGACAGACATACATAAGAATTTCTTGCTACATAAAAAGGGAAATGAAACATTTTTATCATGAAAGTTTCTTTCCTGTTCCAAGCTTTTGCAAATACAAATCCAAATTAAGTAAACCAGGAAATGGTTAATGACTCAATATTGAATATAATTTCACTATTTGAAATATATGGCCATCAAAGTCCAAATATATTGGTATTAAATGCATTTAGAAACCATATTTTGACAAGAATTAATCTTAGCATAAATGTTTTTCTTCTATATGGAAAATACTTTTATTGTGTGACTATTAAAAAAGCCTGTCATTCCTGTGCAATAACTGATCTATAAACGTATCCAATCACGTACTCTTCAATGAAATTAAAAAGCAATTGCACATAAATAGCAATCTAAATGCCTTTACAGGTCACATACTTAAATATTTGCTTGTTACTAGACACACAGAGTAAGGCTGATTTCACTGAAGGTGCATAAATGGTGTAAGTACATAACAGAGGCCTGAAAGGTAACATTGGTGTACTTACAAATCCAATGACATATTTTTTCCTTGCCTGTCCAAACTAAGATACAAACTGCTAATTTAAAGCTCAGATGATGCTAGATATGGACAAGAACATCCAGTTTTATTGATTTCCCCCTCTTCCATTCTGACAGGGGAAACACAGGCTCACAAGGGTGAGGGCAAACATTCACGGAGAGCAGGGAGAAAGGAATTCCCCATACAATCAATATATTGGCCTCACTAGGGTTTTTTCACAGTCTGTTGAAACTGCTGACACAACATAGCAAGAGCATACATTGTTCAACAGCCCAATTCTGATTAAAGGAATTATGACCAATTTAAGTGGCAGAAACAATATTAAAAGTAGCATGTACCTAGTTTTAAAGGAAGTTGTTACCAAATGAGATAAAAGTCTGATACAGTTTACAAATGAAAATATGGAAGGACTATAGAAAAACTTGTTTCAGAAAATTTAACAGCTCAGAACATCTGTGTAAAAGAAGCCTTTAACACTTATCCCTCAAGTAGTTTCAGTTCTATTTGGGCAAATAATTATCAGCTCCACATGAGACATTTTACATAAATGGAAACAGAAAAGTACAGAAAAAAAGAAAATACAGAAAAATTTTAGTAAGTCCTTTATGCTTGAAGGAAAAGCCCACAAAATTACTCAGAGAGCTGTACAGCCAGCAATACAATCTCATAAGCTCTTGACTAAGTTCTTCAAACTCAAAGAAACCCCTATAGAATTCAGAAGGGGCAGGAGATGTACTCCTGTACCAAAGAATCCTCAGCAGACTCACAGGACCCCAGCAGAATTCCTCCTTTCGCTACTCAGAAAATTTACCTGAAAAGGAAAATTTATAATGAAAAATTCTTGTGAAAACTTCAAATTTAAAGTGCAATGACAAGCTGGAGAGCAGTACAACTACCATGCGTTATGGACAGCTGCAAAAGTCCTTGAAGACTGCACAGAAAAATGGAAAGAAAGAGGTGGGCTTATGAAACCCTTGCCTACTAAGAAGATGAATCTGATACATATAAAAAAAAAAAAATGCTGCAATAAGTGGTCAAGAGAACTGTTTGAGCAGTTTATTACCATAAAATAGCAACAGATACAATGCTACAAATTCCCTACAATCTTACCAAAATACTAGTTACTTCCCAAAAACCAAGACATTATTACTTTGAACCAGGAGGGAATACTGGAATTACTGAATACTACCTCCTATAGAAATGCAACTAACTAAAGTGCAGAAAAAAAGCAAAACCAGCAACAAAACCCAAAGAAACTCGTCTATCTATGCAATACAAATACACACGCAGTCAAAAGTGTATGTGTTCTGCCTGGACTCAGACAAACATCAGTTACCTCATAAGCTGTGATTTTCATTTGTGACAAGTCAGTCTAAGGCACACTCAAGTTACAGTAATTTCACAGTTACAAGCCACACCATTTTGACTAAAATTTTGCTCCCACCCCGGAAATGCGGCTTACACTCAGGAGCGGATAACACGTGAATAATTTTCTGACATTTCCAAGCCCAGAAGTGCCAGCCAGGGTGCCGAGCCGAGCACCTGCCAGTAAAAACCGGCTTTACGTGATTGTTACAAATTGGTTACTCTGTTTCGCGGCGGGTGGAGCCAGGCTCTGGCAGCACAGGGTGGGGGGAAGGCGGGGCCTCCCTCCTTCAGGCAGCGCAGCCAGGGGGAGAGACGGGGGGCTCTGTGTTGCCATCCCCGCAGCTCGGGGGGGAGGCAGGAGGGCTCCTTCCTCTCCTGCCGCCACCACCACGGGTGCTGGCGGGCTCCATGCCTCCCTGCCACCGCAGGGCAATGCCAGGCCAAGGTGAGCGAGCCCAGTGGCAGCCAGCCCCAAGCGGCCCCGCCGAGCAGCAGCGCTGAGCTGGGCCACCTGGCCCCGTCGGCAGCCCCGAGTGGGCTGAGCCTTCAGGGCCTGAGCCGAGCCAGTAAACCCCGCGATCCCACGATTCTGTTACTAATTGGCAAATTTGTTGCACGCGGGTCCTCGCTGCGAACGACAGAGCGGCTTATAATTGGGTGCGGCTTGTGTACGAACAAAGAAAGAAATGTTGCCGACACCCGGAGATGCGGCTTATAGTCAGTGCAGCTTGTAATCGTGAAATTACTGTTAATTGAATTTAGTTTAATCTGCTACTGGACAGTCTGAATCCTGTATCTGCCTATGCTACAGTGAAGCTCTAAGCAGTTCTCACACATGCAAAGCTAATATATTTATGAGGAACCAACACAATGATAGTACTATGCAGATCAACACCTCAGTTATAGCTCTGAAAACCTCTCTTATGGAAACAGAAATGTTAAATCAATACATTTAATGTTAAATCCTAACATGAATTTTATGAAGTTCAAAATCCTGGAAAATAGAAAGAGCTATATATTATGTATACTGTGCTTTTCTTACTCTTATTAGGTCTTATGTTAGATACAATTAAATATTTCAAGGTAATAATGATATAATTACAATTAACTCTAGTAACTGCACTAGAGTCAGACAGTCCTAAGAAGATCATGCAGAACTGAGTGGTTCATACTGGAGCTTTTCATTGCTGTTTCTATTAAAATTACATTTGTATGTTTTTATGGCCAGGTTTGGGGATTTTGGTGCACCTAAAGATATGTAAGGTTTTTTGTTTATTTTCAACCATGCGAGTATGGGCCTGACAAGGACTTGTAAGTCCAAAGGACACAATTAAATCTTTAAAAGACAAGTAAGGGCAGACTGTCTCTGGAGATTCAAAATAGTACACTGAAAAACTATTAGCCATTACAAAGCCTACTCTATGATACAAAATTGATGATAACACAACTCCTACACACTTGTTTCTCTGTTCTCTTGTTCGAAACTATGGGTTGCCACTAAACAGTATTATTAAACAGTATTATTAAATGCTTTGTCATATGACAACCTGAGGATAAAATGACTGGGTAGCCAGTCAAAACCAGCAGAAAATCCCAAACAACTTCCTGTGAAATGACAGGAAGGTTCAATGAGAGCAAACAAGAAAAACAAAACAAAAAAAGCAACAAACCATTAAAAATATGCTAATCAGTCTGTAGCACCCTGAAACACCAACAATTTAAATGCCAACATGCTACAAACCAAACAAGCAACTTCTCTGCCACCTGACTTACACCAGTTATTCAAATTACTCTGTGAGCAGTAAAACCTATCTACATGTCTGCTGCCTAAGACAAATAGGAAAAGAGTTGCTTTACCATGTATTTTCCAGTAGTTACAAAACTGAACCATAGAGTCACCTATACAGGTTTTAGGACATATGGATACTCTGGCATACATTCAAACAATTCCCTGTGGTTTATGATAGAGAGCGTGCATGATCCTTGGGTACCTTTAATAAATTTTAAAGTTTGGATAAAATAAATTTACACCTACAAATGGATTGTTTTAGATGCTAGGCCTTGCAGCTACCCCTAACAAACACCTCACAATGAGTTTTAGCATTTGCACAGGGAGATTATCACAGTAGGCTCCTTGACACAGCAGAGCTCACTGTGATAAAAAACAAAACGCGCCTTCCCCTTCTCCCTGGGGGTGTGCTGGATTCTGAACCATTAGCAAATACAACTCCATTATGTGGGAAGGAAGTGGGAAATGGTTGTGCTCTGCAGGTGTTCAAAAATACATTTTCAGTAAGGGAGCAGATGCTTGAAAAGAAACAATTCAAGTAAGCACATGGCACCATAATCAGTCTTACTACTGTATCTGAAAGCAACTGTCTTCCTCTCAAATATACAAGTTACTTGCTTTTGGCATCACATGTATTTATTGCACCTGCAAGTGCTTGAATATATTACACTTCTACATTTCAATGTACAGTTCTTTTAAAGCAACAGGACACAACAATGATCACAAAAAATTAGGAACAAGTCACAACCCTGGTCACAATAAACCTTGTCAATTTACACAGAACAGGGAGTTGCCTAAAATGTATTTTAATTTTCAAACTTTAATGCCAATAATGTATACCGAATGAGGTGTAATAAAATATCATTACCTTCATTTTAGGTGTTTCTGTTACCTTATATTGCCAGAAAATTGCTTGTTTTTATACTCTGAATATGTGAAACATCCATTGTTACAGAACATTTTAGTTCAATTCATTTTGATAAACCCAGACAGAGTCAAAGTGCATTTTTTCATAAATAAGTGTCAGGAAAATTAAGGTCTTTCCCTGCAAATGTAAACCCAACAAAAACTGGATCATTCAACCTTGTTGAGTAAAACAGGTATCACTTAAGCAGAAAAACTCTGAAACAAAAACGTAAGTTATTTTCTCACTAGCTGCTCTTATCAGTGCACTTTTCTTTTATACAGAAGCAGACCAAAAGGTTACAGGACAGCACTATGTATAACTATTGACTTTAATAAAAGTTTTGCTTTCTTCTGAATACCAGAACTCGAGGACTTCTAAATAAGGCACTTAGAACCTGTGACCAAAGCCTCAATTAGTGTTAAAGGTATCTAAAGAGCACCTAAAAGTGTTGATTTATGATTAAATGATCTAGCACTGGGCCAGTAGTTCCAGCTGATGTACTAAAAACTGAACAGGTCAGCAGATTGAACTATCCTTTCTATTTCCAGGTGGCCCTTGCAGGTAAAGAGAGATGAGTATGATTGGGCCAGAAATAGTCTGCCTCTTGTCATACTAAATTCACACTTGAGAGACATCAGTTTGCAACTGCTATTCTGATACTTCTGAATATCCAATCATTGGTTTTTGCTTTGTTTTGCTTTTTAAAACTGTTTAATTACTTTCCTAATGAGCAATTTTTAACTACCTTAGAATCTGTTCATTATTTTACACTTTGTAAATGAAGTATTTTCTGTGCCTGCATATATGTAGCTTCTTGGCATTAAAAACTCCCTCTTTTTTATTCTTTTTTATCTCTCTCAGAAAGCATACCCTATCAAGGCATGCACTTGCCTTTATGTTAATAAAAATCAATTTTAAGCTGAACCAGTTCCTCCTTTTTTTTTCACTTAGACTGACAACATAACCTCAAATGGGAAGTTTAACTTCCTTATTCCTCCCTTTCTGATTTTTTTTTTCAGGTCCTCTAGGGACTCTGTCCAGCATGACTGCTCCCTAGAGTAAAATTCAATGCAACAACAGCTACTTCTTTTATCTATTCGAAATCCTCCAAGGTCCTAAACAATTTTTACTCTATGCTGATTTTTCAGATCTATTTCTAATAGGCCTACAAATGACACTATCAACTAAGAGAGGAACTACAGTCTTCTTTTTCAACCTGTTGAGCTATCAAATAGACACTGTGCTACCAAATCAAATTTTCACTAAGTTTCAACCATATTTCAGCAGTGTCAGCAATTTAATAGATCCATTCTTATTCCAAGAACTTTTGTTTCAACATTCAGAATAACTGTTGATAACTAGTTTTCCAGATTACTGCTCTATGTTTTTGCATCTATCTGCCACTAGTGTTCACTCTATCCAGAATCACAGTCTCCTGCATATGTTATTCATATTCTGAAAGAGACAGTAACAAACACACCAGATAGGTGTCATAATCTTGGCCATTCACTGTCCACTGCTCTAAAATTCTCTGTTTGCAGTGCTCTCAGAAGGCAGCTCAAGAAAGACAGAGTTTGTTTCAACCTAAATTTATTCACACAATAGTTAATTACAGCTATAGCTCCTTTAACATATGAATGATGTGCAAAAACCTACAAAGTCCCACTGACAAAGAAATTAAAATTATGAAGTTCATTATGCTGAAGCACAATGAATTCTCCTGTGGTTTACCATCTGTCTACATTTGACTCTTCCCTAAACGGTACTATTGATATACAAACACTTTTTACACAACTATGCATTCAGAAAGAAGTTGTAAAAAGTGGATGCCTTTTAAAAGTAAACATTGGCTATGCCACAGTACTGACCTACAGTGGTATTTCCTATGCTTAGTGCACACAGTGCAGTGATATATTTTTTTCCACTGTAACTGTTTATCATTAATGTACTTCTGTTTCATAAGGGAAGGGTAGCAGCAAGAAAGTCTCTTTCCGTCATTCAGTATTGATAACAAAGCAATCATGGTCCTTTATAGAAACAATAAAGCAGTGCTGCTTTCTATTCTATTCTCTTTTCCCTTCTACCTATTGCCACACTGCCACAAGCCACACAAAGAAGTTAATGTTTTCTAAGTTAAACAACTGGCTGTCCACTTATCTGAAAACTTCAATGTGGTGCTGCAACTTCCAGCTGCCTGTGGGCGAGCACAGTGCCTGGCAACCCTGCACAGCAGGCGGCCTCCAGCTCCGAGTGCTGTCAGTGCCTCACAGGGAACACGAGCACAGCGGGCACTGCCAGCCCCCTGCTCTGGGAACTCGGGTTCAAAACAGCCAATAAAACCAAGCTGCACACAGAGGAGTGGGGGCAAGAGAAGCAGCTATTCGGGCCATGCTGGTTCACATCCGACAGCTGTTCATACTCACCTGTGCGGCAGGTGCGGGACACAGGGGGCACAGAGCCGGCAGCACCTGCTGCCTGCAGCCCTGCTTGGGCTCCTGCAGCTCCTGGGGAGTGTGGACAGCACCCTGCCCTTGGCTCGCTGGGAACAGCCCGTGTGGGACACCCAGCTGAAGGAGCCACCAGCCCATCGCGGCCCTCTCAGAGCCTCCTCCAAAGCACAGCAAGGGAAGCATCGCCCTGGTTGAGGGGAGGAAAAGCCAGCTGCTGGTGCTCAAACGTTTCCTTTGGCTCGATCTTAAAAACCACAGAAGGTTTTTCGCTTTACTATGCCCAAATTGCACAGTGAGCACAATTTTTGGAACAAGTTCTCAAGGAAAAATAGTAATAATTTAGGTGCAACAGACAGAGGGCTGGAGATGTCACCACTCCTCATTCCAAGCCAGCTGTTTAATCATCACCGTGTTGTGCTCATTTTGGTGCCCACTGTCTGTCACGGGCAGCCCTTGCTACATGAAGTACTGCTGGCAATGGTATGTTACAGCCAACAATACCTCTAAACATTTCCCAGCCAGTCATGAGTCCTTGCTGAACAGAGCTGAAAGATTGTCTTCCTCTTTCACAGCTAAACCAGAAATGTGGAGGAGGTGTCAAAACCGAGAAATTAATGACCAGGCCTAAACACAACAAAGATGCAACACAGAAAGGAGAGGGGAAAAGAAAACAAAAAACAAAACCAACAAAAAAAATCCAAACCAGACATGATGGCCACAGGTGCTACTTTTATGCAGCTCCATGGGATGCTGTTTTCATGAATGGCATTTAATGAACTAAAATTATTTCACAGACAGCTCTGATCAACATTGTTTGCCTGAAAGTTCATGAGTTTTTTTTTCTTGGGCAGGTAACTGGGAAAAAAAAAAAAAGCCCTCTGCTTTTCGACAGGGGAATCACAGAGCAAGTATCTCCAGATTAAGAAAGAGAACCCTAGATCCTTTGATCTAGTATCTCTCACTTCCATCACCAGAGGGAAAGAAAGGGAAAAGAAAAAAAAGAAACAAAGAAAAAAAGCTGATGGGTTTAAAACAAAAAAGTCAGGCTTCACCCTGAACACTATGAGTTCTACAAAGAAGAGGGAGCAGTAACTGCTTATATCTGGAGGTTGAACATTGTCTGAAAACATTTGTTCAAAGTGGTAAGGACAGACAGTAAACCCAGCTCACACTGCAGTGCACTTGACCAAATTCCCAGACGTATTAATTATAAAATTCACCGATTTCAACTAGTCCCAAGCACAAATGACACAAGTACATCATTCCATAACTGATACACCTGGTGGGTGGGGGGGAGAGGGAGAAAAAAAAGCTCTAGAAGCTATTCAAAGAAAAAAAGAAAAAACATGTGGAAGCACAAGAACAATAAAAAGCAAATAAACTCTCACTTAAGCACATGGAAAGACTTGTACTGTTAGAAGAATCAAACCTTATATAAAACCATTAAGATCCAAAGGAGAGATAGCTCTTATATCATGGTGTTAAAGATACGAAATTTACCTTGTTCACGTAAATACCTTAGTCCAAACAGTGCAATCAGTAATAATACAAAATCAGCAAGCCGACTTTTTGAAGCATTTAATAGACGATTCAACACTTATATTATGTATATTATTTGCAGCATGGTTCCAACAATTAAATGAAAAATTCTGAATGGCTAAGTAACAAAAAGCAGCTGGTAGAATAAAAATATATTTGTCACAGAGTACTTTAAGTGATAAACTTATCCATTACTGCAGTGAAAATAGGAAAAGATGCTCCAAGTGTCCGGAAATATTTTGTATGGAAACTATGAAAACAAGAAATTCTTGAAAATAAATCCAAAAGTAATCTTGCAATTAAACCTGAATTATTACAATCAGTAATCCAATTAGAAAAAGGAAGTTTCCAAAAATCAGATTATGTAAATTTGGTTTGCATTTAAGCATTTACATAGTAGCAACATATATTCTTTCCTTAACAGTATATCATAATACAATATAAAGAAATTCCTCTCACTTTATAAAATCAAATTACCTGTAATTTATACATTCCTAGTTGTAAATAGTAGTAGGAGTGTGGGGAGGTGTATCTTATCGGGCACCTCTACTGACAGAACAAGTTAACATGCCTTGCAGCCTGCACTGCAGGTAAAGAGCTAATCAAGATTAAACCAGTTGACAATGCAAAGATCCCTTCATAGAAAAACCTTCAAAAATCTGTCCCTTCCTGAGCAGGAGGTTGGGACCAGAGAATATCCAGAGGTGCCTTCAGCCATAACCATGCAGTGACTCTAGGAAATAAAATTCTCCCAGCTTCCACATAGGAAAACATGACATCACCTCAGGTGTTATTTGAAGTCTGGCAAAATGCTATGAAGGTAGTTTATTTTAATCTATAAATTCTGCAAGGGAATTTTCTGAATTTCCCATCTGGGGAAAACAGATGGATTCACATTGATTTTAAGTATCTAATTGAGGTGTCTAAATAAGAAGATTATTTATCTTTATAGTCAATGGAGACTGGGCTTTAGTTCTTAATTCCTACACATCTTGGGCAGGTAAGTGCATAGCGTAGTAAGATAAGCCAGGGAGCAATTCTCTTGGAACAAAATATGTCATTTTAAAAAATGAAATCATGGTAAATAACTTTCACTGTGTTTGAAATCCTGCTTTCTTGTGCCATTTTCTGTCAGTTTGGCAAAAAGCTTGAAGAACTCTGCAAGATACAGACTTATGCACATCAAGCCAAAACAAGCTCAATTACACATTAAAGTCAAATAAATGCATCTTTAAGACTGAAATCCACAGCATTAGATGAAGTCTACCAACATGATCTTTCCTTTACACGTTCATTTAATGGCAAAAAAATCCAATTTTCATCTCTGTGCTGAAAATAAAAAAAGCCAAAACCACTACTTAAAGTGGAAGAGCAAGATTCAGGGAAGAGTAGAAACATTTAAGACTTGCAGTGATTTTGCAGAATTTAATTAAAAGCTGCAACACATACTTATGGATAGGTCTTTTAAAAAAGAATCCATGCCTTTGGCATGCAGTAACACATAAGACTTCAGCCACTCAATAGTTCCTTGTATTAGTGCCCAGTTTTTCTTACTGTGCATACATTATGGTTAATATTAAATTGTTTCATCTTTAGTGTGTATCTGGGGGGAAGGGAGGACTGCCCACTGGGAGGAGTTTTTGTGCCATACTAGCACATATTTCTGCCTTCTACAGCCTTGTCTGCAAAAGAAATCTGGAACCAAAAATTCCCCACAAGTAATCACAAGACTGACTGTGACAAATAACACAGGTCAAGTATTCTTAAACAATGCTGTCACTGTAACATCTTCAAAGATTTCTTGATTTCTAAATTTCCTCTTAGTCATGTCTTAGTCAAGATTGACACAGGACTAAGACAGTCTAGCCAGGAAGCAGCTTAGATAATTTTATGTACCAAAACAATGGAAGAATAAGTTTGTACTTCTTTTTCCAGTGTGCATACCCAATAGCAACCTGAATGTACGGTACAATTTAGTGGCATGTTAGCATGCAATGTGTACCACATTCAGGAAACTGTTAAGGATACTGATCACCATATAGACTAGTTTAAAATTAACATATTAGGAAAAGCCCTTAGTGTGTTCAGACAATGAGTCAGCTTCTAAAACCAGAACAGAGGCAGCTAATACAAATGAAATGCTAATTTTTCCCCGGACAGTGAAGCAACACTCTCTGTGTATTCCAATTCTTTTGTAGCATGAGAATATTTGAGTTTATTCTCTCAGACTGCAGTGTGGACTCTTGAGGAGTTTTTTGCTATTTCTTTCCCATCTGGATCAGCACTGGAGCACTGGGAAAAAAGAAGGCTCAAACCTTGTATTTCCACATAATCAATTAATTGTAAATATGATGAGCATGTCCATAACTCTTAGTACCCACACATTCCTAATGCCACAAAAATAGCTCCAGTTATTTTTTAGATGTTCTCTCAACACCAAAATAAGCAATGCAGGCTTGTTTGTCTATCTCTTCTTCACCCTCAGTCACAAAACTGTATCAGCACTTTTGAGTGCTGAGGAGTACCTCTGCTTTATAATAAGAATATGTAGGATATCACCTTCCTCAACAGAGCTGCTTTTCTGTATGTATGGAATACAAATTGAAACTATTCCTCTCCATTTAAACTAACTAACTCTTAGATCATACTCCAAAAAGAAGACAACTTTTCTTTTTTTTTTCCTACAACCAATGCATCATCAGAAAGATTCAAGAATCAATTACTGTTATGAACTGATTACAGTAAAGTTGTGAAACGACCACCCAACATATAAGCATAGTTTACTGCTTACAACATGTAGATCAAAAAGTGTGCAGCTTGATACTTAATTACCCAAAATGAATATGATTGTTACAAGTAGAAAATGAAGTATTTTATTCTAAATCATCTAAGGACAAACATAGTAAAATCAGAAATCACCACAGAAACATCAGAAATTAAAATTTCATATTAGAAATATCTCTTGGAGAAGTCAGCAGGTCCTCTACATGTACTCTTCAAGTTAATACCTTTTGGCAGGCTGAAGCTGTTCAAAGAAATAAAACTGGAATAATAACCACTGCAATGGTATTAACAGACTTTTTTTCTAGCTGCTTTAATCTTATAGTCTGTCCAAGAAATTAGCAGAGCACATACATGTGACTTACTGGCAAAAAAGAAAAAGGAAGGCAACTGAGCCAAAATTATTTTTTTATATCATTGCTGCCCTCTTCTGGTTTAAAACTGCTCATTCTCTATACTGCATATACTAACTAATCCATCTCAACTAATTACATTACATTCATATGGAACATGTTCAGAATTAAATTAATTTCATCTAACACATAAGCAATTCTGGCATGCTAAGAGTTCCACACACCTTTAAATATTATAATTTGAGAGTTATGAATTAAAACCTATTATTAAAATTGATTGCTAGTATAATTTTTAAAAATTAACTGTTACTCTAAAGTACAGGAGTCAGCTTTGACATCATGACAGGTGTCAACTTAAGGTTATCAAGAAAACAGAAAACCAACAGAATAATTTGAAAAGAAGAAGGAAACAGAATCACATTCTGAATCTATTCAGGCACAGAGCTTTTACTTGCTCCATTACAGAAATATATCAGTAATTCATAATTAAAAGAGTTTATTCTGTACTAAGCACTTTTCATATTGCTGAGATCCAGAAAACCAGGCAGGCATAAATAACATCTACCCTTCTTTCTTGCCAAAATATCAAACATCTCAGTACAGAATTCCAGAATAAAAACAGTGAATACAAGTTTGTGCACTGCTCAAAGGCTGGAGAAACTCAGCACATTCTGTCTTCATGATGTATGTAGCATTGTTCATTCCCCTCTTGTTCCCATACACACCTTTCTCCCCCCTAACTTGGCATCATAATTTCTCTCACCTTTTGCTGCTGCTCAGAGCAGGTTGAAAGAACAGCATACCCCAGCAGTTCATCAGGGTTTCGTGTCCAACTCAAAATCAAGAGAGCCCCATGTTTCACATTTAACATCACCTTTGCAGTTCTTTTTTCTCTGCATTAGTGGATGACAATGGTTTCACTTCTTATTGTCAGATCATTTTATGAGCTTTATCTGCACTACTCATATAATTATTCTACTGAAGACAGAAAATGTTAAATATATTGTCAAAGAAACATAAATAAATTTATTGTAAGTTTTTCAATGATGGCACCAAGTATTTATTGCAATTGAGTTGTTAGTCACACAGAGAAGCTGCACAGTAATGGATATTTTAGTCGTCATGACCCTACAGATTCAAGGCAAGAATAAATTTCCTTTCTTTTGCTGTATAAAAGTTAAGTTTCTTATGCTGAAAGTTTTTGATGTAACAGCTATTTTTGTCCTAAGAATACAAATAATAAGAGTGAAAGCCACTATAGTCCAATCTAGAAGTTTGCCAGTATCAACTATGTTTGGAAGCTATGCTTTATTTCGTTTTGTTTATTTGCTTGTTTTTGTTGGCTCTTTCATCAGCTGCTATAGAATTAAAGGCTTCATCTTGATCTTCAAAAACACAGCATGTATACTTTGGAGGATGGAGAAGGAGTAGAGAGATCCCTGGAGTTCAAGAGCTGCTGCTTCCATTTAACTTGGAAAAGCCACTGCTACTGACAGTTGCCACCTCATATCACAAACCAAGGCCAACAGAAACAGTACTAGAGGCTCATGCCTGCAAGGACAAAATAAGCTATTTTTCTCAAGAGAGATGTGTCTGTCTAGGCAAGAAGGACATAAAGGATTGGGGTAGAAACTCCATTTAAAAGACAAACAATAAGTATACTAAAATCTTACAAACTAAGGTCTTGGCTGAAAAAAAAAAACAGGCTGATATTTTCCCCCCATCTTTGTCCAAAACTGAATTGTCCCATAATTTAGGACACAAACATTTCAAATATTTCTTGCTCAGTGGTAAGTACTTCACTGGCAAACATTTCTAAAAAAAAACCCAAAATGAGCAAACCCCAAAACAACATAAATAACACTTTTTATATTTCAAATGCTGGTTAAAAAAATAAAATCTCACCCCCAACCCCCAAATCAAAATACTTCTTGGTTAAAGTTCCCAAACAGAATGCACTTAGGCCTTTCTCACCAGGTATGAAAAAGGCAGAAAGAAGGAGGAAAAGCTAACTGAACACCAAGTCCACATCAGGCATTAAAATTAAATTCTAAGGGTAGTTTATGGGGACAATTAAAATGTCAGCATTGGTCTCTGAAGTTGTGACTGCCAACAGCATAACAATTTAGACAAGATAAGTGGGTAAATGTGTGCCAGAGTTTCTGCAAGCATATATGGTAGACACCTGTACATTAAAATATCACCAATTCCAGTGGCCATTTAAAAAGACTAATTCATATAAACATGGTATCTTTCTTGGGTTGCTGTTATAGAAGGAGTAGATGTCATCTTGGACCCCATACTTTGAAGAGAGAGGAAAAAATAATAGATGTGGTAAACGACAAAAAAACCCCTGAACCTGCCCTATTTTCCTCGAGTGTTACGAAATGTTCTACCTTAGTAAGATCAATGGGATAGACACAATACTCCAGTACTCTAATCAAAAGAACTATTTTAAGTATACTAAGAGCAGCACATCCAAGAGTTGCACAGCCTCTCAGGTTGCAGAGGTAATTTATCCACCAGGTCATGAGATGTTGATGCATTCCTCTGATAAAGGACTGCCACCAAATTAATTCTAAAAAATGGATCACTCCTGCTTTCATTCTGCAGGGGTTCCCAGAAGTGACATAAAGGGCTTAATAATGTTCAGGACTGACTGGCTTTTGTCAATCTGAAAAATTTTAATGTCTACCATCCATAAATACTTTTTTTTCATGCAAAGTTTACAGTGTTTAAACTTTTATGTTCTCTGTATGTTCAGCATAGATTATCATTCTACTTGTACACATATCTATATTTTAAATTTCCATTGTTTCTTTCACAAAAAAAATAACTTTAATACGTGATTTTTTTTTCTGTATTTAACTTGTAAATCAGCATTAGCTTATGTAAATTAGCATTAACTTCCAAAATCTGGGTTTGTTTGGTTACTTAAGCTAAATAGCTGCCAGGAGCTACTTCAGACATATAGAATTGTTTTTATACGTAGACAGATAATTTTCTTTTTTAAAATACTGTAACAGGTCAGGCTCCAGTTAAAAGCTGGATGAAGCTCATCCAAGGTATTACTCCACTGACTTCCCTGCAGTTACATCAAGTATGAGCCTGACCCTAGGGCACACTATTAAAATTTTTAAAAGTCAGATTCAGCAATGTTCTTTTTTTTATTAGGGAACAAACAGTGCAAAACTATATAATGACCTATATTCAGTGAGGGAAAAGTGAGATTAATCAAAATGTCAAAGATGTATAAAAGATGCATTAAAATAGAAAAGCTATATCAAGTATAAAACATTTCACAATAATACAATCTGACTATGGCCCTCAGTCCAGTGACTGCTTGAAAACACTGCACAATGTCAGGCAAGTAAATGCACGAGCACAGATCAGTTACCAAGTGCAGATGAAGGCAGGGCATCTGAGACACATTAAACCCTGTCTACATGAGACTGCAGCCAAACTGTACGTGGGGCATATCTACCATGTTTGGAACATGGGGTGCTCTTGTGTGAACGCTGCCTTTGGAGGCACCAAGCTCCTTTTCCCTTTTTAAATTTGAAAATATACATCCCCGTTTCCCATAGTAATTACTATAAACAAACGGCAGTTCTCATTTCTTAGTCTGCACAGTGATTCCAAGGAGCAAAAGACACTGGTAGTGTTTTCATATAACAACCATTTATTCTCATTACTTAGGAAAAATGCAAGTAGTCTATGGCTTACCGCTCCAATAAAAAGACAATACAGATGCCCGTCTGGAGGAGTTCTTAGTATTTTTCATCACCCATTTAAGACATATATGTATCAGTATAGACAACCCATATATGCACAAAACCTTTGAGTATTAGATACTGCCTTAAACTATAACAAGAGCACATTTTCCTACAAGCCATTTGGAGAGAAGGTTTAAGAAGAATGCAACATATGTCTCAGCAAGCTCCAGAAGAGTGTATCAATACATTCTACACACAAGAGCTGCTGTTTTGCATCACGTCCACTCCAGTGTTTGGGGCTATACCCAACTAGAAGGAGATGTGATCCTGAACAGACCAAGGGCTGCTCCAAGTCTGTGCAGTCCAGGCTTGGGGGATAGAAGAATTAATGAGGAAATGAGAAAAAAGCAGATGGTGCTGCAGTTTTTCTTCCTGCGTATCTGCCACCTCAAGCGGTTTCTATACAGGCAAAGCCCCGGGGCCCCACCTGGTAGACATGTAATTACCCTAAATGTGCACTTATGTTTCATTACACCTTAACCATCACTATGCACACTGATTACAAGTATCAATCCATTTCATTTTCATACACCTCTGCAGTTGTACAGCATTCAACTGTGAAAATTCGGCACTCTCGTCACTTCTAAAACAAGGCCCATGCTGATAAACAGCAGTGGGAAAATTATTTCTCACTCGGTAGGGTGCCAGTAGGGTTTGATAAGGATGACATCACTCCCATTTTACCAATAACAATGACACTAACAAGAACATGTAATCAGCAAGCCTCAGTGCTTGGTCTAGCTGTGGCAGGTGCAACTTTTTTATGCTGTAAATAAGCCAGCCAGCATTAGCTTCCAGCACAAGTACAAAACTATTTATTTTATCAGAATGTTAAGCAGAAGTTGGCTTCCATAAGGCACTGCAGCTGCTGTCGCTGCTTCTACAGATGCTTTCATTAATTTTATCAAGGACATACTGAAGTAAATGCTTGATCAGCACAATGGCTATTTAGGAACAGCTGGAGAAATGAAACCATTACCTTAAGGAGACTATGCAAGCCCAATATGTAAATTTAAAAAATTAAATATTTTTTTTAAATGCATTAAAATACATGTAAGAATGGAGCACAAAGCTTATAAAGCAAGATTTGCAGTGAGGACGAGGTTGGGAAAAAATAAAATCTTCACAGCTCTTAGTTACATCTAAATAAAATTCCTGTAACCTTTAAAATTATCCATGTCTTAACATTGTAATACCAACTTAGGTACTTTAAAAATTAAGTTACAGTGAAAGATATTGCAGTTTATAATAACCAAGCATGAAAAGGAACTTTAATATCCTTAGAGAAGTTTCATTTTATTATTTGCTGCGAAGAGATATTTTGCCACAGTGGACTAGAAATTTAAAAATGCTATTTCTTTTATGACATCTTTACTGCTTGGAATACTTAGAGGACCAAACATACTTAATACATTTTGTTTTATTTCTCCTTCTTCAAAAAAGAACTTCATATTGCGCTCTAGCAAAGCACTAAAAAAATCCACTTGCTTACGCTTTCTTATGCAAACTCTCATGGTATACGGTTGATTAAAACTTCAAGAAAATTTCTATCCCTGTGTTTGCAAATAACTTTCCACCTAACAGTGGAAGCTGAGTAGATTAAGTTTCATCTCCCTGCATCTTCAAGGCTATCCAGCAACCACTGCTCAGATTTTAGGAAGGACAACAGAGAATTTAATGCTAGTTTTATTTCCTTCTCTGCCTCTGCTCAGGATACTAAGGGTTTTATACAACATTACTATTCTGTCTCATTGTGCAGCCTGGGAAAACTATGGGCAGATGCAGCTACTAGCATATTCACAAAGAAGAAAAAAGACATAGAATGGTAAAAATAACAGAGGGTATTCTTCACAGCAGAAAATCTGATGCAGGGCAACAATAATTACTTTTACACAAGTGCTCTGGGTAGTTTTACTGAAGTCAGCTTAGCTGGATCTGCCTGTGGCAGATGTGACACACTATCCTAGATAATGTTTGTTGTTTTCAAACATGGTGGGGGGAGCTGCAGCAGACATGCCCGAAGAAATCACTCCCATAATGTTGTAAATTTTGTCCAGACATGCCATTTGAATCTCTCTCCTTTCTACACCCAAGAATGTTAAGAAGATTCTTATACGGAAGACAGAATAATGTACTCAATTTGCAGAAACTGGAAAGTACTAAAGGATAAAAGAAAAATTTTCTACACCCTTCCAGTGTTTGAATGCACTTGATGTTTACACCTACATTTATTGTCAATAATTATTGAAGCAGTCTGCATGTACATGTATTTCCAGTGAAATCTATGAAATATACTTCATGGATTAACCACGAGGCCTTTAAAAACCCCAGAGTTTTTGAGCAAAAATGTCTTCATTACTGGTAATGAAACTGAACTACCTTGAATACTTCATTAACCCTTCCTCTTTCACATTCCCCTACTAGAGCTGTATTTATTAAGCTTTGCTATGATAAAATGTGTTCTAACAAAATTCTGTTCATGTCATCTGTGTTTAAATAACAACACTTAGCATGGCTGAAGGAGAATCACATACTAATACAACGTCAGCTTGTATCAATAATGCAGCCCACACAAATTTTAGTTTAAATACATAAAGATTAGCTTTATTTGAAGACTATGACATACTAGCATTAGATAGACCTCTCTTAAATGACTGCTATGAGTATTTTTTGCTTTCTCTCAGTAAGACTCTGCAGGTTAAAAATTAATTTTTTTTAAAAGTGCTACTACTAATGTTCAACTTCTGTTCGAAAAGTATGTCAGCTTACTGTTTATCCAAAGGCAATGAAAAGGTCTACTCTGTAATGAGTGGGATTCCTACAAGGCAACCAAAAAGGAATTGGGAAGAAAAAAAAAAAAAAAAAGGCAGCTGGATAAACTGGATTTTCCTGTCCTGCAGAGTATTCATGCAGATTAAAAATCATATGTGTTTTATCCATACACAACAAATTTTATTTTGATATACATGTCTATCAAACCCTTCAAACAGCTTCATTTCCTTAACCATTAACTATTCCTTTCCTTAAGTAATGCAGAAATTTTTGAGGTTTTAACACATACAGAAGGTTAAACAGTCTAGATTCTGATGAGCTAACTGCAAAGCAAGCCCTCAAAAAATTGAGTAAAGGGAGAACACCTTGTTCTACTCCCAGAGGAGGAAAATCTAAACCAAAGGCCACTTCTTGCTCCTAGCAGGGAAATATTATTTAGGTAGATGAGAACTGCTTACTCAAACCACACAGACTTTTCAAAGGTGATAAAGACAACTGAGACTTCGCCTGTAAAATTTGCAAAAAATGACTCAGATTTCTGAGGTCTGGTTTGCATGGTACAACCACAAGATCTGACTTGAGATATTTACACATTAGTGTCCTAAAATGACTCATGGGTTGCACCCCATGCAGCACAGCATTATAGTCCTGAAACAATAAAAACACTTTAACTAGCAGGAGATTCCATTTAGGAGATCAAGCAACAGGTTATGCTTAAGTATAGGTGACTGAAAGGAAGCTGGGCCATGGCTGCTACAATTATTTCAATATCTAACACTGTGTTAACTTTTCAAATCAATGTTCAGTGACCTACAACACCTCAATATGAAGGAAAATGATCCAGAGTTTGCATTCGCCTTAGATAATTTTAGGAAATTTTGCTGTTATGTATATGTATATTAAAATGGTATATTACATCTGCTATTGCATGGAAAGATAAAACCTGAAAAAAAAAAAGAAAAGTTTCAGGCTTTGGTAGTTCCCATTTTTTCCCACCATCACTACATTGCTTACCACCATTTGAGAAGTAGATCTGGCAGATTTTGCTACAACTTATTTTCTGAGGAAACCGTGAAGCCATTTTCATAACAATGAAGATGTCTTCAGCTTAAGGAATGAGATACTTTCCAATTTCTTCTTCCTCTTCATTGTGACAACAGCAGACACCTAATCTAAGAAACACTTCCAAAGCTCAAGACACCAAATATAAAACTGACATCATTTAGCCTGTTCTCCACAATGGGTTGAAACAGGTGAGCTAATACTTATTCCACAACGAATCTCAGTGCTAAGGGACAGGACTTTATGCACATGCAAGTCAGCAATTCATGTCACTGTAACACACGAGCCTGCTGCAGTGTTCCAGTACAAATACATTAGTTACATGTGTTCCATATTTAATTACAGTAATTTCATGATTACAAGCCCCACCAAGTATAAACCACACTCCCGGGTGTCAGCAACTTTTCATTCTTTGTCCATATATAAGCTGCACCTGATTATAAGCCGCACGTTACAATACAGGGTGTGATAAAAGGTATCTATTCTATC
>PYHW01009525.1:2851148-2897463 GCA_013186435.1 Turdus rufiventris | reverse complement strand
GACCAAAATTTTAGTCAAAATGGTGCGACTTGTAATCGTGAAATTACTGTACATTAGTTACTTATGTTCCATATGTAATTACACTTAAACACAGGACTGGAACTTATTTTTAAGACAAGCTGGATTAGTATTTTACCATCACTTTTTATAATTCATTTTTGAAAAGGGAAAAAACAATCACAAGAGGAAAGAAAGCAATATCCATACACCAAAAAATTTGATTATACTAGAGTATCCTGTAAGTAATGACATGCTTTTCATATCCTTTGCACTTGGTATATCTCCAGCATATACAGCATCAAGTTTTTGTCACCAGCCTGACAGCTTCTGATAAACTATTTTCACAGCAAAGTAAAAGATAAAATGTCTCTTCTAAAAAGCTTCCAGTCAACTGACATACATTAAACTCAGAACTAAAAATCGATAAAAAAATACCTTCTAGACTACCTGAGAAAAAGTTTCTGTGTACAAAAGTACTTGAACTTCATAGTTTGCTATGCATATACAATTTTTCAAGTTCAAAAACAATGCAACACTCATGGACTCTCATCATTATCGTTCACTAATACAGAAGACTGAAACAGTCATAAATATAAGTAATGGATTTTGTTAGAAGCATAAACTCTCATAACTTTTTTTTTTTTTTATAAATCAAAACTAAAGAAATGGATTCTGTGTGGAAATAATTAAATGTATAAAAGAATTTCATTTCTCACCTACAAAGCAAATAAGCACTTATATATTTGAATGTAGTGAAAAGTTAAAGGTTCTGGAATGTTTTGCATTAGATCCTCCCCTTTTGATCAGCTAAGTCAGTTTTGCAAAAATTTTTGGAGAAAAATATCCCTGTCCAGAATGCCTAGCAGCATGGCCATAGAGTATAAACACTTTCCACTTTGAGTACCTCTGATATTTGACAGCTCTACGAGCACTTGAACATCATTTATCACGTTTATTTTTAATAGCTTTCCCTGGGCACAGCTGCCTTGGATGCCAATCTTCTTTTCTTTTGCCTCCTGTAAATATTTGAAATAGCTATTCATTAACAGTTGCAGATTTATTCAGCACTGTTGTACTGCTTGTGAACTGAAAATAGCTTTTATTTTTCTCCCCCTATCTTTTGGCTGATCTGAAAAAAGCCTGCTGTTTAGGTTCAATCTGTCAGGATTTAAATTATGCTCCAGCTGAGAGCTAATCAAGGGTATCTGACCTGGTTTACAAATAAACTAGGAACAAGAGCATTATTTTTTCCGTTTTTTCTTTAGGGCATTGGGCCCATATATGAAAACAAACCATGAACAGGTCACAAATAGCGTTATCCTAAATTAAAGCAGAAGCAACTTGTCCAGAAACAACTTGTTCTCACAGGTGCCTTCCTAGAGGCTCTCAAGTATTCTCACTGATAGCTCTCACACCTAGCTTACGTGCAATATTTGAATTTCAGATTTCAGTATTTTGCACAATGTACACAGCATTTAAAAGGCATGTATTAAAGCTATCAAGACACCCTGGTGTGCACATCAGGAGCCCCACATTTCTGTACAAATCATAGCTTTTATTTTCATGGAGCCATATTGCAGGGGAAAAAAAAATTGTGTCACTCATCATGATTGCTCCTAATCTATTTCCACATACAAACAAACTGTGCATAAAAGCCATCTCCCTAATATCTGAGCTTACCAAATTGTACAAAACTCTTAAGTGCATTTTAAAGTCTATTTTCTTTGGATTTAGACTAGAGAGGCCATAGAGCTCCCTAAAATCTACCAGTGCAAAACGCACATAAATTGTCACTTCTGCAGCATATAATAAGATCATCAGATTTCTGAATGCAGACACTTGCACACGTGAGAGGGTCTTAAGACAAGAAAAACTGCAGTCATGTCTTGTCTAATTAAAAAAAAACCAAAACTCTAATGCATCCAATACAATACAACACTTTTCCTTCAGAAGGCTGCTAAAGCTGCAGAATATATTTTGTTTAAAAGAAGTGTTGCTCAACTGGCCTTTGTATTCCATGGTATGAACACTGACAGGGCAGCGTGCAAGTAGTCTTTTTTTCTACCTAGTTCTGTCCTAGTCCTGAACAATCACAATCACTGTAGCATTGTGTCTAAACCTGGCATCAAAATATTTTAACACATACTGACTTTTGTCTTAACATAGTAGGAGATACTCAAGGAAGGTGAAAAAAAATAAGAGACAACAGTTAACCATGAGAGAGATCCATCTAATCTCTGGGACCAAGCCTGCAAATTTATTTTTTATAAGATACATTTAGTATTCTCTCAACATTCTCTCCCTGTCACATCTGGGCTCATCACCTCTCCAGAGTTTTACTCTCATTATGACTTCACTGACTATAGCATGAAAGATTAGACACTTTCTTTTTATAACTTACACTTTACACTTGAGATATGCTGTGAGTTGAGTTGGTTCATGTTGAAGTCTTGCGTCTGTAAACTGCACCTTTATCATTTAATCACATAGTACTTTTAAAGGTCTTTGAAAGAAAGTTATCTCAGATCAAAATAGCTCTTAGTTTCCTATTAAATTAATCTCAAAAGGGCAATCTTATATTAGCATTAGATATGGAGATGGCATGGCCTTGAGTCACAATGGTATTGCACAACATGTCAAGAGGATCACCACAAAACCCAACCTCCACATGGAAGGTGAGCCCTCATTACAAAAGGTGATTGAGAGCAATACTAAAAGCATAAGGCACACTTTATATAAAGTACACCAGGGAAAACGAGTGGCTTGCCGAAACACAGCTTAAGAATAGCCATAAGACCATAGCCATTAGTCAGCTTAGCCTAGAGTCTTCTCCCATAGGATGCTTAGTGGAGAGTATAAATACAAGCAGCATAAATGATTTGCTGAATACTCAGAAAACTGAATCACTCAACGTAAGATTTGTTATTATTTAAGGAAAACTGATTCTTCTTCCATGCCTCTCTTCTATTTCTTCCAAATGCCCAAACTTCCATTATGTCCTATGCTAGGGGGTTTCTCAGCTTTAACCACGCTACAAGATTAAAAAATCCCACTGAAGTTTGTTCTGAACCTGGCCTTTGCTAGCTTCACTTAATGCCTTGGAATGGTATGGGTTGAGATATCCAGCATTGCTGCTCTTTTTAAGAAGTAGTTGGCACATCAGTTACCTTGCAGTAGAAGGGGTAGTGGGGCATGCATGATTCATTTAGCCCATAAACAAAAACACAGAAAGAAGATGGGCAAACTTTATGCTGAGAAATCTCAGTTCTGCCACAATTCCTATTCTCCAAAAAATATCTCCTCCACATCCCCACGGCAAATAAAAAGAAGTTACCAGAAGATACCATCTTGAGTAATCTTGTGAGTAGGAAGTTTCAATGGCACAGAAGAGCTAAGGCTTGTTCCTACAGAAGACTACTTACCAGGTGATAAAAGGAATCATTGCTGCATTCTGACAAATTACCTCTGGACACATTAAAGATGACCTCAACTTGGTAGGTGCATGGTGCAACACAGTGCATGGTATTTGTTGAATTAATGATTTGGATTCTGGTCACCAAATCTGTTTGACAGTAGAAATTGCTCATGATATTTTCACACAAACTATAGAAAGCTTCAGGCAGCTGATTGCAGCATAACATGCAAAGATGACCCTGAGAATACTCTTACAATGTTTTGGAAGTATTTCTAATCCAGGTTTTACAAAACCAGCAGTAAATACATTAGTAAAATATATATTATCAAAGAAATACAAGTTCCTATAGCTGAATAGGCATTTACAAGGAATGCAAAAATTCCAAAACCTCCATGGTTAAGAAGCCACATAAAACCAAACTTCCACTTTCAAACAAAATTAAAGATAAAAACCTTTACCTTCTGAAAATCACATTTATTTAAAAGACACATCATGCTTTAATTCCAACTCTTTTTAAATTCAAGACTAAATACACACAAAACCATCCTAATCTGCCTGGTAAAGAGTTAACTACTGGCTTTGGCATTACTGAACCTTGTGGTTTACACTCCATTTCAAATAATGCAAACTTAGCAAAAATAAATTTATAAATAAAATTAGCAAGCAAGTAATGCTACCCAGCTTTTTTCTGCTGCTGTTCCACTAAATAAGCATTGAAAGAATATAACATACGCTGCTCTTGTATAATATAAACAAATGTTCCAAAAAAAGAAAAAAAATTATATCAAGCAAACATCAGATTAATGAGCCCTTCTGAAGAAGTCACAAATGTGCCAAACATTCTGTTGAAAGCGTTAAGACTAGAGCATGTTTCAGCCAGTCTTTTCCCCTTCCCCAGTTAAGCTGGAACAGGTATCTCCTGTCCTGGGAAGATGAGATACCCCAGTGTGTCCAGTATTACACGAAGTTTTGTAGGACCATTTCTCACCCCAAAACCCAGCTAAACTGGCCTAGGAAAGAGCAGCTCTGTGATGAGAGAAAGAAGCAGATTCCTACATCTGGTTTCCCAGACATCCCTCCAGTCCTTTGCTCCAAAGGCAAGTTCTATTAGGTCACTGCACAATTGTGGTGCTTCTATAACGTCAGCATCTGGGAAGATTCAACTTGTATCAATTAGTAATGTCTCCCTGTGAGGTTTCTAAAAACACTTTCAATTTTACCCCAGATCACTCCCCCATCCTGATTCATACAAGGAACACTCTTCCAGCCACAAAACAGGTGGCCTGAGGAAAGGATGAGAAAAAAAAAGAGAGCAACAGCGAGAAAGGATGGGGAAGGAAAAGGGGGTTGAAGAGATGGCCAAGAAATGATCTTTCTACTTGCAGTGGTTGCTGAAAGTACAGCTGAAACTACAGCCTGAGGTTGAAGCTCAAATAGTAATTTGAATTGTATGCATCTCTGCTTTGGCTCCTTTCTACCAAACTTGTATTTCGAGCAAAAATAAAATGTACCTTTTTTTTCATAACAATACAAAATTAAACAGGCTGACTGTCATTCAAGGATTTTAACAGCACAAATGCAAATATTTGAGTAGGAAAATAAAAAGGAATGAGAAGACTGAATTACACAGAGCAAATGTGACCAAAAATTGGGGTTTTCTTTCTGTTGAAGAAAAATACAACCTTTGTTAGACACACTTTTCTGGTTCTTGAAACTGCCAAAGCTAAGAGATTAGTGGAGTCTTATTGTCTCTAGGATTCTTAGTGAGGCACGCAAAGTAAGCAATCATGTATTCAATTTATAATCCTTATTTCCAACACTGTAAGCTACAACCCATGCACAGTCAAAAAGACTTTATAAAAAAAGAGCATTACTTTAATAGGTTTGATAGAGATAGAAAGGTTATCTGGTCGTGCTATCAGACATTTTGGCAACAGTTTTAATTTATCTGGCAAATTATCTTCTGGACAATACCTATGTATGTCTGGCAACATTTAGAGAGAAAACAGCATCCTAAAGCAGCAGTTTTCCAGATTTTAAAAAAAATATGCCTCAAAATAAAAATTTCATATTACAGCATTAATATGCTTTATGTTTTGGAACAGACAACCATGATATGAACAACATTTCAAGGCATCCAAGTAATCTATTTAAAACTAGTCAAGCTTATTATAATCTCTATAGAGGAGAAAATATTACTTTCAGAAACTGAAGGCACCACATGGAGACTTTGACTCCTGATGAAAATCTTCATGAAAAACATGGTTTTTTGCAAATTCTGGAGTGACAGCTCCTGATTAAATGAATGACTACTCCTTGTTACCACATTATCTTCCTTCCAGTCTTCCCTAAACAACAAACTTTCCTCTGTCATCCCATACAAGACCTGAGACAATGCTATGGTAGCAAATACAGTGACCAACTTATTATCCTGAATGCAATCATGTATTACTCCAGTTGTTTACACTGCCAAATTACAAGTTCTTTAGGGCCGCTTTTTTTTTTTTTTTTTTTAACAGGTACACACTATTAACACAATAAAATCCCAATTATGCAAATGGCAATGAGTGACAGTGGTTCTACTTTAAAGTGAGTGGCCCAATTACAGCTCTGCATGTTACGCTGCATACTTGCAAAAGTTATTGTGATTCATTTGTGTCTTAATTGAGGCATGGGCATTATTTTTTGGCAAATTAACTCTTATGGCATGACTGCTGTACAAGGCTGTTTGATAGGACTCAATCCTATATGAACAGTGGAAGAAGGCATTGACATATGGAGCAAAAGAGAAAGAGGTTTCCCTAACTCATTTCTGATGCCTAGTATCACAGTAGACTTGGTAGCAAGGGAAAAAACATTCCCTAACTCATTTCTGATGCCTAGTATCACAGTAGACCTCGTAGCAAGGGAAAAAACATAATGTATAAAACCAAGCTGAGGTATGGAGCATGCCTACAAAATTTAGCAGGCAATATCAAGTGAGTCTCCACAAAACCCATGTGAATCAAGAACAAAATTTAATTTAAAAAAATTAAAGGTGACCTGGGGCAAAGTATCTGATCTGCCACACTAAGGCATGAAGACCTCCATAACTTTTCAGTAAGTTTTTCTAGTTTCTAAACCTGTCAGGAATAACATGATTTCCCAAATGTAATTCTTGCAAATAACTTGATGATCTTAACTAGAAGTATCAATTAAAGTTTGACAGTTATAAGGAAATGGAAGCAAGATTGTATTGCTGAAAGTTCTTGGCAACTATAAAATTAGAAGATGCCATGTTCTACACCCTTAATGAAAATATTAACAACATATTAAACTCAATCTGAGCCTTCTGCTGATTCTTAGTGTTTCTGTGAAAAACAGTGGCATGTTGTGAATCCCAGAATCCTTTGTGGCCAGAGGGCACAGAGATGATCAGTATGTTTAATATTTTGATGACAACATCAAGCATACTGCAAGTGCACTGCAGAGTGATCAGCCTTTGGCAACAGATCTTGAAAACACCGAATTTATTCTGCATGAGTCTATCACCCAGCATGTGCAATAGGTTTGAAGCGTTCTGACAGCAGTGGACTGACTGCACACACAACACACTATGAATGCACAGGAATGGCTACATGGCTTTTGGCTCAAAGTCAGCTCACATCTGGCCATCTCTGAAGGAGACTTCAATGCTAACTGCAAAAGGCCAAGTAAAATCATGCAAAACAAAAGAAAAACACACAGAGAAAAATTATATTTTTAAATGTAACCATTTTTAACAAAATAAAGGATTAGCATAAAACCCACAGAGATACATTTTCATGCTACTTAACTGTCACAATAAAACGAATGCAGGAATTTATTTAAAGCATGTTAATAAGGGTGTTGTCCAAATGCCTCTTTAATACTGACCAGCCTGGGGCACTGACCACCACTGTAGGAACCTTGTTCCAGGGTTTGAGTGCTCTCTTGGTAAAGAAATATTTCCTCACGTGAAGTCCAAACCTCCCCTGAGAGATGCAGCTTTGAGCCATTCCCACGTGTCCTGATACTGGATGCTACAGAAAATGGATCAGCATTGCTCTCTTCCCTCTCAAAAAGCTAGAGAGTGCAATGAGGAAAATACCTAGACACCAATAATTTAATGTAATTTCCACCACATTTCTGAAATAAAATTTAAATGCAAAAAAATCTTTTATGCAACAGGACATGTGGAAGACAACACAAATAACTGTAACATAGTGGTCAACTTGGCTGTATAGAAAAGTGTACCCAGAAGACAACAGGGAATTTTCCTTCAGAGCCAAGAAGAAAGTTCACTAAACTAATTTGGTCACTAAAAAGAAGCTTGAAAATGTCTCCAATATTGCAATTTACTACTGAAAAGCCATTTTTATCCCTTAAAATATGTCTTTGCTATATGACATTGGTTATATGTGTTTATATATGCTACATAGCAGTCCTCACATACTTGGGAGACGCTGCTTGTACTCACTATTGATGGATTATAACTTTAAAAAAAAAACAAATGTGGACAATGAAAACGAATTCATTATATTATCCCTATTCATTATATTAACTATGAAACGACAGTCTGGTACAAAAATATTTATCTTGGCCTAGGCATTCTGTGCATTAGCAAAGTCAGCAGTAAAAAATCTTGAAACATTCACAAGACACAAAAAAAGATACAGAAAGAATTTTAATAAACCTAAGAACAATGAAAAAACCCCTTAGCTCTATTGCCATACCTAAAAAGCACAGCAAAACAAAGACAGCTTTTTTTATCTCAAATAAAAGCATCTCAAATACAGCAGCCCAAGCTCCCTGGAACGTAATTTCAAATTATACTTCAGGAACAATGTTAAAATAAAGTTCTACATTCCCTAGAAGTCAGTAAAAAGTCTGACAGAAAAGATTTGTTGTAGATAAAGAGTCACCATTCTCCTCCTTCCTCTCTCTCTAGGTCAGATCTGCAGATACAAAGGCTCTCTCCACAGTCATAGTTTCAGCTCTGGAAGGACCCTGAGTGCACAGCCCAGGTTCAGCTGCATCACCCATTCTCTGTCAGAGACCAAACCCACTACCAAGAGCGTGGCCCAAGCGTTCCGGTTTGGTTCTGCTTCTGCTAATCAACGGGAAATAAAACATTGCCAATACTTCATATTTGTCCTTTCATCACTGTCAGCTGCCCTGAAATCATACAGAGAAATTACTGGTAGTTGCACAGGGGCAAAGCAGCTCCCAGGAATAAAGCAGAATGTCTTGACAGTACCTCATCAGAACCGCTAAAAACAAAGATCCTCAGCAAAGCTCACAGTCATCTGAAAAGCTCTGGAAACCAATCACATGATATAAAACCAATCCTTATCATCACCCATAAATACCTGTTTATGGCAAACTTGTACAGAGAAAAATATTTAACACTAATATCCTTTAAACTCTCAACACTCCAAAGTCTACCAGATTAGGGGTAATTGCTAAAGATAACTCAACACTCAGAATCTTAGTTTTGGTACTCCCCTTCTTTGTTATGTTACACGTTGTCCCAGATATCCTAACAGAAGTGCTAGTCAGAACTCAACACCACCCATGACAGTGAACCACCAATAACGGAATAAAAATAAGTGATATTTTGCCACTACATTATCCATCCAGAAACAATTGTTCCATATAGTTTGAGGAACAGCGTTTCTCAACAAGACTGACTTTCATCTGAGCACCCTAACTGCTTCCATAAAGTAAACTAATGTAGTAGTTAATTAGACAGTGTATATTTTAACAACAGCATATTCCCTGCCATCTGCAAGAGACATGCAATGCTTAAGAAGTATAGTTTTGTAGTGGTACATAGAGAAGATTTTCATTCTAAACTTGAATGAAATAACAGACATTTTCATTAAAAAATATTTATATTTTTAACTCAGTTTGCTGAATGAGCCAAAATTGCAATATAAAATAATGCCTTTGCCTAGAAAGTCTCTCACAAGATGTAGGGTTTCTGTCATAATGAAAATCCCACTTTAGGAAAAAAAAAATCAATATCAAGTCCTGCAATTTAGCCAAAGCCATCCCAGGACACCACTCCATACAACATTCAAAGTTCAGGTTTGTTTAACTTTTGTGTTGCCTTGGAACAGTGTACACCAATGGCAGCTCCCCCAGCCTTCCACTTTATATACTAAGCAAAACCACATTGTTATACATAAAGTTGCTTTGCGCAGGAAAGAAAGAGCCCTCTCATAACTGTAAATGCAATCCCCTAAAATACTGCACTGAACATGACACAGCACATTTTGAAGAAAACTTACTAATAAATTGATGGCACAAAGAAAGCACTGTACAATCAGCTGTAGAAAAACTGTGCATAAGCAACCCTACAGTAGACATTTGTTCTCCACTCAAAGACCACTTTACTGTATTTCACAATACTTTTTCTTTTACTAGCTTTCTTACAGAAGTCTGCTATATATTCTGATTTGACACGGCTGCCCATGAAAAAAATTAAACAACTACTTACTAACAGTTGACATTTACAGAAAAAACATTAAAAGTTTAAAAATGAAAAAAAAACCACCACAAAATACTTTCAAGTTGAGATAGATTATATTGTAAGTGAAATTTTGTGAAATATTCAAGTTTATGTCAGCCGTAACTTCAAAACTACTATGGAGGCCAGAGAGGAAACAAATCATGCAAAAGTATGCAAAACCGCTTCAATTTCAGTACACCTTAAGACTCAGTCCATGGTATTATGAAAATATGCAGTGTGTACTAGAATTCTACAACAGTTTTTGTGCACATTACAATGAATTCAAGATAATAAAATATTATACAAAAAACCATCTCATTTCAGAGGTTGGAAAAGTACAAGAAAAGGCTAATATTTGTTCCATCGTGGTGATTTCAGCCATCTTTTTTAAATCAGTTTTCGAAGTGGAAAAGCTTTTCACAGCACATCTGTACCTCTGTTTCTAACTAGAGCTTCAGCAATACATCTTCTGTGAAAACAGAAGTGATTGTTGAAGAGATTGTGGCTCAGTAGCTCAGCAAGAAATTAAATAATGTCTTTAAATTGCTAAAGTCTTTCACTGGATTGATGAAGATTCTGCAGCCACAGCTGCAGCAAGCTGGCAGTAGTAAATTCTCCATTTTTGCACCACAAACTGAGGATCTGAGTATTTCATCCATTTCTAAGTATGTGAAAGCTGGAGGCAAAGCCATTTCACAACTGAATAAACACTTACTTCTTTCCTTATGGCCTCTAACAGAGGTAGTAGTGTAAGGCCAAGCAAGAATAGAACTCCCTGGAGATGCCTGCTGTGAGAAACGTCATAGCATTTCTTCAAGACATTTCAAAATAATAGCTTAAGGGTAACTTTTTCCATTAGAAATCAAATTATTTTGAAAGAGTCAATATTTATAATAAAGGCCACAGTGCAACACATGAACTGAATTACTGATTTTTCAATCCAAATGTACAGTACTTAAGTTCAAAATACTTTCCAAAATTTCACATTCTTTGTCTGCAAACACAAACAAAACTCAAGTTTTCTTTTTTTTTATGCAAAGTAAATACATCTTCATGCTAATATAACGTGGAATTTATGGTATATAAGTACAATCATAACAGGACAGACAAGTCTGTTGTTTTTTTTCTTCCCACACATACCATAAATCTAAACAAAATTTAGACAGTTAACTTAAACAAGGTCATAATCTTGACTTATTACCCATCTTATCTTTGTCTACTTCCTTGAAGAATATCCAAAGTTTTTTTTTAGAACAGCTATGTTGTGCTGAGTAACACTTCTTATGCTACTTAATAAATGGCAGCTTCTCTCCTGCTCAGTAAGTACTTGCCAATTTCAAAATCATCTGTCTTGCATTACGGAAAACTCCTAGCTTTCTGAAAAAAAATGTTTCCTGACTGCTTCTCCACCAAAATTACAAGTGTATTTATGCATCCTCTATTTCAGTGACTGATTATTTCATAATATGTACACAGGTTTTAGAAACTCACCCTACCAAACCAAGAAATCTGACACAACAGACAATCCTAACAGACAATCCAATTCACAGCAACAACAGCATTAATTCCACAAACCCAAGCAATAGGAAAAAATTGGTGGCAATCACAGATAAGCTTCACAGAAGAAAAGAGAGGTGCTTGGCTTTTAACAAAAATGAAAGAAAAGGGCATTTGCAACCTTAAGCAAGAACTTTCTGTGTGCATAATGTAGAACTCAGAATCTGTGAACATGGGCATTGATTAGGAAAAAGGTTCTTCCTTGCATACTCCTGATAGGAATAGACAAAAGTTTATCACCGGCCTAAATAAGGTTCATTATGGATCCCTAAATAAAGTTAGATTCAAAAACACCTTTAATCACTGGAGACTTTTTACTAGAACATTTGCAACTCTCAGAGCCATAAGTGAAGCCCAAGGGATGCACTGTCTGTGCATCCACAGAGGATGTGACATGAAATGTTGCATTTACTTTTCATTCAAGCTTTTCATTCAAGTATTTCATACAAAGATAGAAGGAACTGCTACACCAGAATTACCTGAGTATTTTTAATGTACATTTTAATCCTTCACAAACAGAGCAAACACCACCTGTGCTTTCACAATGAATACTGGCATAATTTGTAAATCTGTATTTTTGAAATACAGGTAAAATTTAGATATAAAGAACAAATACTAAGATACAATAAAGCTACCATAACTACCATACATACAAGAGCCTAAGGCAGATATTAGCCCCAGATAGTGTACTGCAGGAAAAACTCAATATGTGATTGAATCCATGGGACATTGTAAATATCCTACTGAACTTAAAAGCTGATAAGCTTTGCATGGGTCTCAGAAACACTCCAGAATGTCTCCATTAAATCAATTACCAGCAAAAAGCAATGTATCCCTAAACAGGATTTAAGAATCCTTGGGAGGTTCGTTAAATTTTCATAGCTGAATGAAAAAATGTTTCCATCATCTTCTTTAAGAAATTAGAAATAAAGCAAAATGACCAAATTTTACCATTTCCACACCACGTCCAAAATATCCACGCACAGAACTTCACTTGAACAATACAAAATCAAAACAAAATACTCCTTAAAGTACTGCATTTTGCAAATAGTGGTGTACACCCTAACAAAAGCATGGCTTTCTATCACAAAGGCACCACAAGACACAGCAATGACCAATAATCATAACAGAGTTATATTGTTATCGCACAATTATTATGTGTGAAGGCAAGCTGTGGATAAGAAGGATACACTTCACTGGCTGACTTTTATTGTAGGGATAAAATTCCTTACCTTGAAAAGACTGCTTGGCTCTGTCCACCAGTTCTTCAATAGGATAACTTGCTAGATCTCCTCTGGCATGCTTAGTTTTACAGTAGGTACATGCATTGAGACACCTGTTCAGAAAATGAAAATACTCAGTTTCTAGCCAGGAAAGCCCTTATACGCACATTTATATATCTATATTTATTAAGTACATCTGGGAAAGTGAGTTTTTATATCTATGATCAGAAAATATTAGTATTCAGTTTTAATATCAATGGAATAGTTTTAAAAATGTTTTGCTGTCCTAACTTCTTAAAGTATCTTTCACATCTATATGAAAATTTGAAAAACAGTAAGTGGGAACTACATGCAAAACCCAAGAGTGGGAATTCAAATATTTTTAGAAAGGTACAATAGGGATAATAATTGTTCATTACTAAAGATCAATCTCCATATTCCAATCCCTCTATTACATAAAAAATCCTGAACAAGATCCTGAACCTGAACAAGAAAATAAAGGAAAAGAGTCCTGAAAGGCTGAAAGTATATTTTTTTAAGTGCATGTACTTGAAAAGACATTTCAATTAATTTTATTAACTTTACTTCGGCTTGTATAAATAGAATAAATAACGTAATGAAGACAGAATCACCAACTAGAAAGACAGTTTGCCACAAAAGACTGGGGAACTCATGAAAACTCCTACAAGAAAATGAAGGAGTAATGTGATTGCTTTTCATTTACCTGACAGTATACTAAAGGCAGACTTATTCAGAGTACAAGGATGGAAAGACCAAAACAAACAAAAACTACCTCTCATCGTAAGCCTGTTGTGCCTTTTTTCCCTTCTTCCCTTTTTAGAGCTGACATTGCTCTAACTTTTTATAGGTTAAAGCATTTAAACCTAAGCCCTAAAAACAGACCCCAAAAAACTTACCATAAATATTTTTCATGCTTACCAGAATACCATAAATTCTGTCCATTTTCACAATAAAAAGGGCCACAGGTTCATACAATCATACAATCTTTAAGGCTGGAAGAGACCTCCAAGATCAGCAAGTCCAACATTTGAGCAATCACCACTCCTTTTCTCCAGCCTGAACATCCCCAGCTCCCTCAGCTGCTCCTCACAGGACTTGTGCTCCAGACCCTTCCCCAGCTCTGTTCCCCTTCTCTGGACATGCTCCAGCCCCTCCTTCTTGTAGTGAGGGGCCCGGAACTGAACACAGCACTCAAGGTGTGGCCTCAGCAGTGCTGAGTGCAGGGAGACAATCACTGCCCTGCTCCTGCTGGCCACACCATTGCTGATTCAGGCCAAGGCCATTGGCCTTCTTGGCCACCTGGGCACTGCTGCCTCTTGTTCAGCCACTATGAACCAGAATCCCCAGGTGCTTTTCCACAGGACAGTGTTCTGTCCACTCCTTCCCCAGCCTGTACCACCGCAAGGTGTTGTTGCAATCCAAGAGCAGGACCCTGCATTTGGGCTTTTTGAAATTCATATGGTTGACCTTGACCCATCAACCCAGCCTGTTCAGCTCCTCTGCAGACCCTTTCTATCCTCCAGCCTGACTTTAGCATTGTCTACAGACTTACTGAGGATGCATTTGATTCCCTCATCCAGACCATCAATAAAGGTATTAATCAGGACAAGAAACCATCCGGGTGACAGAAAAGGCAAATGTTCCAACTACAACATAGTTGGAACTAATACCATAGAACTTTCAAAACAACACTGAAAAGGCAAAGATAGAACAGGGTGGGCTCTGATCAAGTCACCAGCTACAAGACTGTGTTTTCTACTTGGATCTATCTTGTCTTCTATTATGATGTCTGACATCTCCACGACTAGATGATTACTGCTTTGCAAACTCCAAAGGTTTTTCTCCACAAAAGCTCCCCTAACATGTTAGTTCTGCTTCATTTGAATAAGCAGGGGTTCAGGAAGGGCACTGCCCAGAACATTTGCTCAGATGCCCTCCTGCCACTGCTCATTCCCTCAGCCCTGAGACCTTCTCCATTCAACAGAATCTTAAATTCTGCAAGAGAACATTTAGGCAGTTTGTGATTCGCTCTGCTAGACTAGATATGTATATTATTTGTTGTGCCTATCAGATTAAAACATCAGATTTTAGCATTCACCTCAGATCAGAAAACTAAAATATACAGTAATTTCACAACCATAAGGTGCACCGGACTATAAGNNGCACCGGACTATAAGGCGCACTTTTTTCAGCAAGGAGCTGCACCACGTGCAACAAAGTAACGAATTACTGGCAGGTGCTCAATTTGCAAACATTTTTCAAAGATCAATGTAGCCTTTAAACACAGCCCTAGGCACCCTCCCCGTGCAGCGGGCCCCAGCATTCCCGCCTGCCCCCGGCACCAGCTGGCATGGCTCTCGGCTCCCACCATGCGGACGCACTGTGTCCCGGTGTCCCCCCGCCCGGTGGCCACGCTGGTTTCCAGTTTCCCTCACCCAGCAGCCGCGGCTCCCGTGGTTCCTGACTCCCCCTGCACAGCCACAGATCGGTGGGTCCTGGCTTGGCTCGCAGCTCGCACTTCCAGGTTGGCAAATTTCCAAACTTTGTTCATATATAAGGCACATCCGGACTATAAGGCGCACTTCCGGGTTCGGACCAAAATTTTAGTCAAAAGGGTGTGCCTTATAGTCGTGAAATTACTGTACTGCTTAACAGCAGCAGTCAGACTGTTTTTTTAACTAAAGATGTATATGAAAAAGGTTGCCAGTAAAATATCCAACTGGCTATTAAAAATAGAAAAAAATCCCTAAATCTGGATCTTTACAATCTGCTCCAAATAAATGATGCATTGCCACCCAAACACAACTAATTCATCACATGTATCTCACCTCCCTTCTGCAAATCAGAAGCCTTTCACTGCACAGGATCTGAAGCATGTGTAAAAGGTTGCACTTGAAATCAAGAAAGTGTAAGCAGGTAATTGGTTTATATTTCACCTGTGTAACCTATGTAACAAATGAAAATATTTTTCTTCTAGGTCACTGTCATCTAAAGTTTGCCAAGAATGGCTTTCCCTCAAAGCCCATGGCTACTTCTTTGTCTCCATGCTCCCCTTACACAAAACATATATCCCTCCTTCTTTTCCTTTTCTTGATTTTCTCTTTTTTGTTAGTTTGTTTTTAGAGCACAACTTTCCATTCAACCCAACACTTCATTTGTAAGCATGCTCCCATCCTGACATACCACTGTCACAACTCTTCTCCCTCCACATCACAAATTCAGCTAAACCAGCCTTTTTCCACACAGCTAACATAGAGAAAAAGCATTGCAGATCAGTCAAGGAAACATAAAATCAGTCTCTAATATGTCTACCCTTTTGGAACAAAACACAAAAGGTGTGATATTATCTACTAACCTTTGCACTATACTAATCTCTGTTTCCTCCATGAAAATAAAATTACCAGTCGATAAGATTTTACTACTACAATCCTGCCCCTTGAACAGCAGGTTACTTCAACACTGGCTTTTTCATTCACAGAAGAGAATTCTGTCAGCCATCAGTAAAAAGGGGATGCATCAAGATTTTTTTCTCTTGGGATAAAGTAAATTTATTGTACTTAAATTTATGCTTGGATTTTGGGGGGGGGGGGAAACAACAACTTTTATAATTTCCTTAAATTTGCAAATTCTGCCTTAAGAGTTCCAACAAACACTTTATCGCAAATTTTTTGTTGCTTGAACTGTAACCTTGGATGAAAGCAATGTTTTTTTGTAGACCTCCAAGTGCATCAATTCATCCTAAGATTGATAAAAACTATAATATTAGTAAGTTATTTTTAAAAAGCTCTAAACTTACTCCTGTGTAATAGATATAAATAGATCTAAACATCTAAAGCTGGTGCTAATGTACAGTAAAAAGGAAAATTTATGCTATATAAATCGAATTTTTCTGTTCCCTTATGATGTATAGTGCATCTATAAAATATACCATGTTACCTCTTTCTCTCTTCTCTTTATAATTTACGCATAAATCATATACATTCCTTACTATGTATTTTGCTCTGTGTTTGGGTAGCAGTATTTGAAAAGCTTTACAGCAAAAACAGTAAACAGTAGGAGTGTTAAGTACTATGCAACAGTGTGAAATACTGAAATTATTAATCTCCAAACCTTGAGCATAATTTTCACATCTTCAGTCAATGTTCTTGTCCTACAAGATTGCACTACCTGAAAAAACACAGTAACAGCAGCTCTTCTATGGTACTTCAGTAAGCTCTGTCACAAAGAGAACATGGAAATGTGGAGAAAGAAGCACAAATAAAGAAGAGGAAGATATTTTCCAAATAGTCACAGTATTGTTATAATGTTTGCTAATACTTTCAAAATATTATATTATTTTCCAAATATTCACTGCATTATGTGGTATTGTTTCTAAGACATTTATTACTATGGTCTTTAAGTACAACTTCAGGGTGTTTGTTGATTTATTTTGGGGTAGGAGCTGAAAGTTGGAACTTGGAGGCAGACTTTTTTCAAGTTTTGTTGTGGTAATTAACTTAATCTTACTATAAAAATGAAGTATTGGACATGTCCAAATAATTTAGTTTTTCACTTATTTGGTACTTAAAGGGATGACACAACAAAATCAGAAAGAGACAGATGTAACATAAAAAAGGATCAGTTTTAGAAAGCAAATGAAAGGAAACAAAACTTCTATATTCTGTTTGTACAATATTTATTAATAACAGCTTGGAAAAGGAAATAATCTTCTGGGCTACAGCTGACCAACAAAAGGATGCAGATTTAAACTACTTGTAAAAATTCTGAACTAGCCATTTTTCACAAATATAAGAATTACCAATTCCTGAAAATAGAAATTCAAACCAAACCATAACTATCATCAAGGAACTGTAGTGGTTTCTTCCGTAATAAGCCAGTCTCCTCTCTAAGTTCCCAGCATAACAAATTACTCATATGTCCATGCTGTCACATACTCAGACCACAGACAATCAAGTGGAAAAAGGCTTTTAGGATCTCTGAGAATCTGAGTGCGGCCTCTTACTAAGTGGCACCCACCACCAAGTGGATCACCTAAAACCAACATCTCCTTAAAAACCAGCCTTTACCACAGCTGTAGCTCAAATACATAGGACTAAACAGCCAAGTAACCAGTAATTGTAAGAGAGTACTTTGTGTTAAACTGGGAGCCTTCTTCAAGTATTTATAGCTGGTTTGTAAATGTTAGTTTGCATTAATGCAGGGGGTTTTTTTGCATAAAGAAATCACAGACATTTGTAGAAAACAGTAATTAATGATCATTGTATTTGTACTTGCCAATATGTTTTGGCTAAGTTTTATAGTGATTCCAGAAGAAAAAAAACTGAGTCCTGCTTTTCCAACATACTAAACTGATTAAGGTATTTTGAGTTATTAACCTTTTGCATTGAATTATTAGCCTTTAATCAGTTATGTAATTTACAATACACAGATAAATTACTACCATGTGGCTAATAAATAATTTTTCAAATACATTACCAAACTGTGCATCATCAACATTTTCTTGGAGACATTGGTAACAGCGCTCTTCACAATGTTTACCTACTATGTGCTCATGTTGTGCATTATACTAACCAGACTCTTCATTTTCAAAACAGCAATATTCCTCATAAAACACACACTTAACATGAAAGGCTCCCCCTTACAGATGGAACTAATTATGAGTAAGAATGCTTATGACACAGCAGACAAATAAAGACCTTCCTTCAGTGGTACTAACCAGTGGATTTCGCCAGCAGACGAGCATGAGAGTGCAGACATGAGGAACAAAACCCTGGTTCCTCTTAATGGGACTTATGCCACTAACTTTAGTCAAGACAAGATTCCACCCTCAGATATGAAAAGTATAAAATATCTTTCATTCAGGGATCAGAAAACAGCTCAATTACAGCGTGTGATGAGCCATTAGTGCATGTGTCACCCTAATTGAATGTGACTGAACAAGACCATACATCTGTGAGCAAGATGGGATGCTGCAATGGTGTCATATGACAGAAGATCTCTGCTACTCTGAAGGTGGTTAGTCTTGGGGAAGTGTTTCCTCAATAATCCAGTAAACTCATGCTTTCTCCCATGGTGGTCTACCAAATCGGAAATTTGCATAAAATCATTAATCACAATTCAAACTAAACAGTAATATTTGCCCTTATGAAATCTGATTACCTATACATATTAAAGATTTTATTAAGTTGGTCCTATTCAAAACAAACAAAAAAAATTCTGGCAGTATTGCAGTGTCACTGACACCCCTGGCACATTACATCAGTACAAACATGGAAAGATTGCTCATCACTGTCTCCCACACCATTTCTCTGCACCTACCACCAGACTTCCTCAAATGGTCTCAACTCTAGGCCAAGAATATTTTCTATTAAAACTATGATTTTCATGAAAGGGGAACATCATTTGCTTGCTTCAAAATACAGGTTAGAGAAGAGATTTATGCTTTTATAAGATACTTTTACAGTTTCTATCAAATGCAATTTTGACAAAAATGCTCTGTAGTGTAAATACAGAGAATACTCCTTTTGCAGGCTTGACTGAGCAAAAGAAATACCCCAAATACCTACTCCCAGCAGGTGGAAAGATGGATACTAGTCACAAGTTATTCATCAAAAGCTAGTAGAGTTCTACAAATGTTTCTCTGCTTAGAATACCAAGTTCTGAAAACTTAACACTTACGCTATACTTATAGTTAAATATTATACTATATTTATAGAATTAAATGCCAATAATACTTCTTAGCATTCTACCTCTATGAAGTCTACTTTTTAGTTCCAAAATATCGAAATTTCCTCAAGATAACTGTAATGGATCAGGGGGAAAAAAAAGTCGTTCACAGGAAAATTTAAAAAAAAAAGGCACATCTAATATGCCTGACTTGTTTTCAGGAAACTGTTCTTTTGCTTGAAGTTTGCACATTTTACAATAAAGCTTTTCAACCCACAATGACAGGCAACAGAATTTCCTGACAAATACCTGGGGCATGGGAAGTTGTTTTCACTTTAAAAATATTCAAGATTTAAAATACTTTTGAAACAGTGGCAAGCAATTTCTCATAAAGGCTAATTAGTCTAAGCAGCAAACCACATTATTACAGAAATACTATTTCGGTATTCCAGCTTATTCAGACTGAGCTTGGACACCAGCCACAGGTACACACACACACTTGAGGTTACAACATTTTCAATATGATAAGAACAGGACTCAAATGAACTTATCTTTGTAGCCAAGTATTTTAGAGATATGCTGTGATAGAAGTTCTCTGAAAGTGCAATGCCAGCCTAAAAAGTCACTCAGAAGAGTTTTAGCAGAAAACAGTATGACCCTTCAAGCAATACTATACAACACATGGGACTGCACACATTTTTCTCAAAGTAGGGTACCACCATGAGATGCTGTTTTTTAATTCTGCTATTCATGCCATGCTCAGAAAAATGACAATAAGTGCATTAAATTTTGTTCTTTGAAGCCAGTGTTTTATTTGGTAATGTCTAACTAGTTACTAATCAAAAGGAATTTGGAGAGAAGGCAGCTCCATTGGTTTGATAAGCCATAATATGATTTAATTTTGTACTTTAAATATTTGCATTTTCTAAAACTGAATTCCTACAGTCAAGTGCAGGCGATTCAAAGGTCACAGCTGTGTAGTTATATCATCTACATTCACCTTGCTCACTTCAAGGCCAATCATTCAACATCAAGTGCATCAATGGCATTTTTTGATGTTTGTCTAAAGACCTTCTTGATTAATTACTCTGAGCACACAGTTTTGCAACTGAATTAATGTATTAAGGCATTCTGAATTATATTCTTGATATTACAAGATAAAACATCCCATTGCTAAGGTGAACATGTCTGTGCTCCCCATCCTGACCAAAAACAGTGTAGTGCTTGATGGTTACTGGAAACTGCAATGGTTTTTTCCTCAACAATTCAAACTAAAGCCCTATGATTCACAGAGACATAACTTATTTTTGAGTATTTCTAAAAAGCTGCATGGCTATGTAGAACTCAGCTTTGGGAGCAAATCAAGACAGGCATTAATATCAAGAAAGTGACTCAGCTGAAACAGCACAGGTAAATAAATGAGGTTCCGCAGTTACATGGAGCAGAAAATGCCATGGCATTTAAAGTACAAGTCATCAATTCTTTCAGCACTTCATAAACAGCAATAATATTTAGAAGATGATGACTCCTGGTCTCAGTCGAATAGTAGTAATGAAGGGGTAGACATGAAGAGCTATGGCAGAAAAATCTCAGATAAAAAAAGATACTTTCTTAGAAATCTGCTCACAGCTAATCCCAGAGATGCAGTGGCAGAACAGCCCAACATCATTTTATCACCATGCATAGGAAGTGTTACTCTCAGATCCCCTCTAATGAACAGCAGTGGCTGGAAAATGACCTCTGAGGACAGGATTCTTGGAGACTTACTTTAACTTATGAAGTTGCAGAGGGCTGTGGCTTGACAACTGCCTTAGTATTTAAAGCAATAAATAGTATAATTGTATTTAAAATATTCTGTAGGGGGCAGATGACTTAGCAAAAAGAATGTGCTGCAAAGCATAATTCAGTAATGAACAATTTCAAAAGCTTTTAAAAATTGAGCTTTCAAAATTTGTAATGAAATACTACTATTTAAATTTAAATTATGATTTTTAGGGGCACGGGTGTATATAATGAGCATATTTGAAGTTCTGTTTCAGGAATGAAGCATTTTGGCAGATCTCTATGACTGGAAAAGGGCTAAAGGGAGTAAAGTGTCCTTCTACAACCAATCCACTTCATTTACCATGCATCTTCACAACATTAGCAGCTCCTGAATCACCCCCACAGAAAACATGGTTGAAAAGCAGACCACTGCCTGTGATAAGAGCTATTGTTGTTACTTCCTGAATGGCTTTTGGGACAGACCCTTTTAGAGTGGCGAAATCTCACAGGAAACATTAGGCTGCAGTAAATTCTGTAACATACAGCAGGTACCACACGGATTCTTGGGATAAAAGGTATTGTTTTTGTACTGTTCAAAACATCCTGGGGGGAGGGGGGGGGGCCTTATATTTCAGCAGCACTAAAACTACAAGGCTTAATTTAGACTTTATCTGAGATTGCCATCATACCAATTTCCAAAAAAGCATTTGAAAAATTCTGTGGGAAAGTGGATCTGAATTGTCTGGGTAAAATAATGGAAATAACTGCATAATATAAACAAACTCACCACTTATAATCTAGTGATGCCTATATAACTTAAGTCAAAGTTACAAGGTGCTTATATAGCTTGACTTATAAGATATCAATATAACCTGGTATCAGTATAACCTAAATAATGATTTTTATATATCTGTATAACCTGATATCAATATAACCTGAATCATAGCCTTTTATACCTATATAACCTGATATAAATAACTTCTATACAATGTAATAGCTAGTATACGGTTAACTAATTGCTTAATGCTGAATAGACCAAAAAAGAAGAAAAAAAAATCTCACCAGGTTTTAGAGATAGAGAAGTATAGTACTAATGAGAAATTGGCAAATGTTAAGCCAATTAGCCACAAAATAAAGAATTTAGACCAGTTAAGACCAGAAAGACCAAGGAACACAGTAACAGCACATGCTCCAAAGACAAAGTTGAAAAGTTCAGAAGAAGACCTTGGAAGCCTTCATCAAAACCCCCAACGAGTCCTGAGTTGGGGAGATGTGAGTGCAGTGCAAAAGAACCATCTAATAACCATGAGATCATGCTATGTAAATTAGCTCTGGTGTGTGTGTAATGTTGTTGTAATGACAGAGTGATACAAGCAATACTTACTGTATAAATACACCACAGCAATTAACAAAGGTGGGTGAGTTAGGTGGGGGCAGAATCCCTTCCCATTGACTGCATCCACACAAAGCTTTGTGCCCCAAAATGTCCTACTGCTTGTGGCAGCAATAGGACTGTTAGAAACTCCAACGTGGACAAGCATCTAAGCAATTAATACTATGCCATTGCTCCCAAGTATCATTTCTGTCTCGCAATAAAATTGTTGGTCTTGCTGGGAAATAAAGGCATCTGTGCAGCAGTAGATACATACGTGTTTCAAACACATACTCTTCCCTAGGTATTACTTAGTCAACATAAAATGATAGAAGACCACACATTTCAACAGTAATTGCCCTATCCTAAATCTCAGATTTCCCAAGCAATTTAATGGACTGATTTAAAGAGTTTTTCTTATAAGATGCATGGATTGATTTCTTATAAAAACAGAAATTTAAACCAGAGGACTTATGTTTGCCTTTAAGAGTCTCCAAAGGGATTTTCAGAAGCAAATTAATTCCCTTTTTGCACAGCTCCCCTTTCTGACAGCTGAGTCAGTCAGACCATGGACATAACTTTCTTACTTAAAAATTATGAATTATTTTATTTTCATTATTTTGTAATGTTATTGTTTGAATGCATTTGACTATGTTTTGCAGAATTTAAAACTAGTTACAGTGCAGAAAATCAGGGAACTATAGTTTTTCAGTACTAATGATCATCAACTTCTTCATATGCTTTACTTCTCTAAAATTCTCCCATTCTAATGATCCCTCAGATCTTTTATTCTACTTTGTGACATTTCTTTCCCTGCCATTTTCTTAACTTGTTCCTCTTGTCTTGCATTTGGTGACCTGTATGCTTGCAACTCTCCTGCAGTGTCCTTGTGTCCCAGTGACTGGAATGGTCTGACATTCTTCCAAGCTAGTTGGCCAGTGTTTGTATGCTTTGATTTCCTCTTTAACTACTCAAGTCTGTGGTAAGCTTGAAACTTTTCCAGTTCAATTGCTGCCAACTCTGACAGAAACCATAATTTGCTAGCTTTTTTTTTTTTTTTTTTAAAGCACTAAAGATGGGCAACTAGCTTTAGACTTAAGATGATGATTTTTTATTTTTTTTGCCTTGTCACCTCCATTACAGTTCAGATAGTTACGGTCAGTCATTTAAAAGAAAATCAGAAAGACTATTACTAAAGCACTTAATGGATAAATCAGAGCATTAAAAACAGGCCACAGAACCTCTTGGGGATTCAGGATCTAAACAGCCTTCTAGACATTACAGGCTGAAAAATACACAAGAGGCAGCTCTAGTCATCCAAAGCAAGACTTAACAATAAAAAGGAATGGACAGACAAAACACAAAGTAGCTCAGCAATTCAGCTGTTTACAGACCATAGTCAATACACAAATGGAAGCATTTTTCATATTTCCACATCTCCATCTGGTTACAACATTATCTTTGCAATGGCTGACTTGAACTATTTTTTCAGCTTCAACCAAGTTCTTTAAAAGACCCAGCCTTTTGGATGATGGGGAGTTTTGCAGGATGTGCCTATGGCTGTTGAACAGACTCCACGACCTGATGGAGCAAGGAACACAAACCAGTTACTTCCCTGCAGGAATGCCTTCACAAATGTGGTTGATGACATCATATGACAAAATGTTTATGTTCTTTTATAGACATGGGTTAAACAGACATCTTTCTTGAGAGGCTGAGTTGTCTGAAGAAAGACATGAACTGACCCTGCCTTCTACAAAGAAGTGGTGACTGACCCTGTGGGATGGGGAAGACTGGGGATGTCATATGTTTTGATTTATTTTTTATTATTTTTGACTTGCAAGGCTCCTCTAGAATCTCCGAAGTCAAACTCTGAATAAGTGCTCAAGAGAGTCGGTCAAAAAGTGGGCTGGACTGCTGGGATGTGGCGAGCAGTGCAAAGTCTAACTGGTGTTGTATTGATGTTCAGGGACTGACTGATGCTGGGGACACTCCAGCAATCTCCCAACTTTATTAGCAATATAGGGTGAAGGGATGCAATGTATCTGCAGCAAATCTAAAAGCCATTCAGAGAGACATCAGTAGCCTGGAGAAAGGGGCTAACAGGAACCTCATGAAGAAAACTGGCTTGTTCCTTGTTGGGATGAGAAGCTCTTACTGCTGTCTGCAAACAGATGATGGGAGCATACAATGAAGGCACAGCCAGGCTGTTGTTGGAGGTTCAAGGTCTCAGAAGTAGAAGCAATGGAGGCAAGTTGTAAAACAGAAAATTACCCTTAGACTGAAAGAAGTATTTTACCATGACAGCCATCAAGTACGGAAACAAGGTGCACCACAACTGATCTCATCTCTTTGAGACCCTGGAACTAACAACAACACTACTCCTTCCTAGAGACCAAGGACTTTCACTGCTCCAGGTTTATGTTTATGTCCACATGTATGACTGTGAGCAGATGTGTGCCCATAATTTAGTTCCCTGAATGGAAGAGTATATTTGTGCTTCTCCATATTCCTTTGAAACCAAAAGGTTATAAGTATCAGTTTTGTGAGTTATATATGGCCATATTTTAATTTCTGAATTCACTCAATTTGAATTCATACTAAAATCCGTAACTCTCTTCCGCAAACGCACTTTTACCACATGTAAAAGAAAAGGATGGGGGTGTAGGGGAGAGGAACGGATCTGAATGTATTGTATAAAAAATAAAGTCCCCCAATGAGCAGATGTGCAGTAAGCTGTTGTGTGTGCATGTCTAAGGCAGTTTATTCAAACTACAGAACCAAACTTCCCAGTCTTACAAGGCTTGATGGAGATAGGTCTCTCTGCTTTGCTTCACAGAGGAGCATTCATCCCTTTGGAAAATAAAGCCATTCAGTTCTTCTAGACTAAAATAAAAAAGCGACTGTATTTACTGAGTATTTATGGTATTACTCTTATAATTTTATTTCAAAAGAGAATTTTACTTTTTCCTACATATTGTTTCACAAGAAAATAATCAAGCATACATTATTCAACAACATTCATAAAATACTCCACATATACATAAGACATATCATAAATCCTAAACTCCTAAAGAAGGAAGAGTAGGAGGACAGTAGAGACCAGTTTTAAGTGGATATAGGTAGAGCAATATTATCTTTGAGACCTAAATAGCAGTAAGTGCCATTTTAAAAAATATACATAAATCAAACTGAAAGAAAGTAGGTTTTAGATTAGATATAAGGATGAAATTCTTTACTCTGAGGGTGGTTGGTGGCGCACTGGAACAGGCTCCCAGGGATGTTCTGGATACCCCACACCCTGGAGTGTTCAAGGCCAGGTTGGATGGGTTTTTGAGCAACCTAGTCTAGTGGAAGGTGTCCCTGCCCATGCAGGGCGGTTGGATCCTTAAGGTCCCTTCCAATCCAAACCATTCTATGACTGTAACTCTCTGTTTCGTTTAACTGACTTTTGTGTTATTAAGAAGTATGGCTTCAGTCCTATATTTGACTTTAACATTACACTCAAGGAAACAAATTCAAAAATACATAAGGTGCTGGAAGGAACCAGCAATACAGGAAGAGGGCTTAGTTTAAGGATGAAAATTCCTATAACAGTCTCTGCAGTAAGTTCAGCAGCTGTCTGAACCTCAAGGACTGACTGTGTTAATATTAGCTACTTAAAAAGTGTCTGCAGCAGCCTGACTTGCAGCACAGATGCAGGGACTGTACACTGACTGTGTGAGTGAAACATCAACAGGAGAAAGGAACCTATAACAAACAGGCTTGTACAAGCCTCTTTGGTGCTTTCACATACACACATCTCTAAACTTGGAGTGCATTCCCTATTCCCACAAAAAATTGCTGGATTTTAACATACCTAAGAAACACTTGTGAGACCAGCTGCAGATACAGATACACCCTGCAAACCCACAAACTGCCGACACAAGCAAACAAGCACAACATTAGTGTACTCCTGCTGTTCATGCAAAATGGCCAAGCCTAGAGAAGACATCACTTCTAACCCTTCAGTCAGAATCAAAGGTTATTTACAGTAATTTCACAACCATTAGGCATACCGGACTATAAGGCACACCTACCCGGGAGTCGGCAAATTTTGCAACTTTGTAGATCATATAAGGCGCACCAGACTATAGGGTGCACTCTTTTTTTGCAGCGAGGCTCTGCCCCCAGCTCCCCCCATGTAGTTGCTGGCCGAGGCCCCGCCTCAACCCGGCAGCCATGGGGCCCTGGGCCCACCTGTACCCGGCAGCCGTGGCCCCGCCTCCACCTGGCAGCTGTGGCCCTGCCGGCTTCCCCCACGGCTTGCGCCTCACACTTCCAGGTTCACAAATGTCGCTACTTTGTCCATCATATAAGACACATCGGACTATAAGGCACACGTCCGGGTTCAGGCTAAAATTTTAGTCAAAAGAGTGCACCTTATAGTCGGGAAATTACTGTACTTGCTTATAGTGTGCTTGGTGAACACACAAGCTGAGTTCTCCTAAAGAGGTTGATACTTATATAAATAGTTTAACCTCTACAAATATTTTCTCCCTATTGCATAAAACTGCCCTTCAGACTATTCCTAAATGTTAAATTAAAAACAGTATCTCAAAAGTTATGTTATTTTACTGAAGAACGATAACATCTAAAGCAATAGACAAAAGTTCCAATATGTATTTGTCTAGTTATAAATCACTACACTATCTTACCCATATTTAAAATTTTTTAAACTAACTGATAGATAGTTTTGGAAAGGAAAAATAAATTTTAGAAAATCAGCTAAAAACTGTAACTTGCAGAAAAAACCCGTCTGCACTACTAATAAAGGGAGTTCTTCTTTAAGCTCTTTAACAAATGATCTAAACCAAACTGTTAGAACAGAGGAATGTGAATGACTAAACAAACCCTTCAGTAAACATTCTCCAGCTGCAGTTTTCAGCCTAATACCAAATTAAAATGTGGAGACTCCATCTACCTTCTGCAAAATGATTAAAGCAAAGCAACATTATATGACATACATGACTCACAAACCATAGTCACTGCAAACAAAAACCACTAGACATTTATCTCTTAAAAACAAAAAAGACACCAGGACTGGCACCAGTCTGCAATGCAAGAAAGAGCATGTGATACTTAGACACTTGTGTATTAGTTTAAAAATAAGCTAGATAAGTATGTGATGAGTGACAATTTTGTACTTGACCTTTGCTTTAACTGGTCCTTTTTAAAAAGTCCACACAGACATCAACAAAACTCCTAAAAAAAAAGCTAAAACCTTACATCTCATCCAGTGTGTTGAAAATAAACCCTAAAACCAAAATTCTACACAGAAAAATAAAAAACATGTTTTGAAGGACAAATTCAGAAGAAAATATTTTTTTCTTTAAAAAGTATTGAGGTCTTCTTGTAAATCAAGCTGATGAAATTCAATATGTTAAGTTACAGAGAGAGAAGCTTGGGGTGTATATTTCCAGTGGGAATATTTCTCTCTGCCTAGCAGGCAAGAAATTTGGAAATAAGAGTTCCTCTTTCCTGAGGCTGACCAGGCCTACAGGATTGCACAGGAAATTCTTTCAAGTCAGGAAATGAGGATGCATTCTGCATGGGACAAGAAACCCTTACTCTAGGGTATTATTTTCTAAAGTGTGAAACCACAACATCTACCTCTGGAGTAAGGGTCTCCACCAGCATTGAGCAAGTTCATTATTGTCCATAGTGTTTGTAGCTAAATCCTTGTGTATTTTTGTATATGATGGTGTCAATGGTGATATTAAGTTTCAGAAGCAAAGCTGTTAACCACATAGCACAACATATTCTTTTAGGCTTCTTTCTTCACTTTTATTTAGTGAACTCAAGATACAGAGTAAAGACTTGAGAGTCCCCAGCCACTCCTGATGTAGACTAAGAATCTCCCTAAAAATGGGCAACCAACAGTAATTCTGAAAAGAGGAATTAATCATTACAATTAATCATCAAAAAAGGTTAAAAAAATTAAAAATTAATTTTAATTTACCACCACCCCTCCAAAAGCAACTGTTCTTCATCCTGAAGTCAAAACCAAATATGGCAAGATCAGAGAAAATTTCTCACTGCTTCAAAAAAGTCAGACAACTAAACTCCATTTGTAAGGATAAAGCCTGTTTTAAGTTACACTGACACAATCCTACCAACAGGCACTCTGGTTTCTTGACTCCTTGGGAATGATATGCAAACAGGAAAGCACCAGCTTTCAGACTTGCAGTTGTGTCTGCAAGAAAGGACATTAACGAGAATCACACACAAAGTTCCACTTTCATCATGCCAGGACTATTTCTTTTGGATTCACATTCTTGCTATACAGGATGAGATGAGTCCCTGAAGACGTAAATAAGCCAAAGGAAAAAGAACAGATTAAACAGAGGTCTAAAGACCTGTCTCCTTCACATGATGAGATACATGACTTAATGCTACACTGCTAACTGTAACTGTCAAGTTCAGGTTCATTTCATATAGACCTTTCATGCCTGGAAAGATGGTTTATGCAAACACAAGTCAGAAGCTCTATCAAACACCTGACATGCTGATGTAAGCTTTTACTTTGGGGAGCTTCATCTACCAATACACTTCATAAGGATAGAGAGAAACATCTGATCCTAATTTTCTAGACACAGTAGTTGGTGAGCACTTGACTGAAGCCTTCTGTATATCTTGCTATACATCAGAGCAGAAGGGAATAAAGAACACTTGTACAAGTCTCACAGACTTCTACTCATCAGCAGAACTAGTATGCTGAAAGAAGTTATATAACTACCTTTTATTATAGTCTAAGTATGGATCTAACATCTTATTTTACCACCTTTTTTTCATCCTCTCAATTGAGGCTGGTGTTAAGGAAAACAAGGATGACAACTTGAGCAAGGGAATTAATGGGTGATCTCTGTCAAGAGATAAGGACCTTGTGAAAGATGTTCTCTAGTCAGGGAATTATCCAATTCAGTTAATCCTAAACACAACTATTAATAGCTGGGGTGGAACCAACTCCAGGCACACCTCAAATCTTCACTTCGGCATTTGTATTTCACTACTTGAAAAAAACCCCAAACATCTTCTAGGTAAAAACCCAAAATACACATGGTCTGCCACACCCTCCCATAATGGGAATCCAGTTAACAGAGAAAGTAATCACCTTTTGTGTGCCCTGACTTTTCAAGTTCCCTTACTTAGTGCAGTACTGATGCACAGAGCTCTGCAGCAAAGGAGTCCAGAAACACCTCAGCATTTTCCATGATCTGCTGAGAACCCTCAGTTTATAAAGCAGAAATTTGCCCAGAAATACATGATCCTGAAGGGACCTCAGATTCAGGAATCCAATTTCATATTAGTTCTAGTTGATGATTAGTGAAAAAACAAGATTTACTAGACACAATTCATATAGGTACAGTGGAAAAAAACCTAAAACAACTAGCCAAAAGAAAATTTAACGCAAATATTTCGACAGGTTTTTAAGACTCCTCGTTGGAAAAAAAATTTGTGTATCCACAGAAATTTACCATTTATTGCCTAAATTGCACAACTAAGGATAGGGGACCCTTCAAGTGCCTCTTTTAAACTTATTTGTTCTTGGTGTAAACACTAACTCTTCTAACATGCATCTTGTAGTAAAAGCAAAAGGAGAAGAAACACAGAAATCTGTTCTAAGCATCTTACATTTTTTTAGTAATTGAAGCACAAATAAAACTATTACTCAATTCAGTGTAACTTGTTTCTGCAATCAGGAATTTGATCTTTTGATCTCTTTTCAAGAATGACAATTAAGAATAATAATTTTAAAAATATTCAGATTTTGAGACTCTTCAATAACATCAACAGATAAAAAAATAACGGAGATAATGTAAATTACAGTAATTTCAAGACCATAACGTGCACCAGACTATAAAGCGCAACCCCCAGGAGCCGTCACATTTCGCAACTTTGTAGATCACATAAGGTGCACCGGACTACAGGGCACACTTTTTTTTTTTTGCGGCGAGGATCCGCCCCCAGCTCCCCCTGCGCGGTTGCTGGCCGAGGCCCCGCCTCAACCCAGCAGCCATTGGCCCCCCGGCCCGCCTGTACCCGGTAGGAGGGGCGCCGCGGGCCCCCAGGCCCACCAGTACCCAGTGGGGCCGGGGCATGCCCGCCGCCGCTCCATGCCGCCTCCACGGGGCCGGGGCACGCCCGCTGCCACTCCTCCCCGCCTCCACCTGGCAGCCGTGGCCCTGCCGCCTCCCCCCGCAGCTCGCAGCTCTCACTTCCAGGTTTGAAAATTTCAGAACTTCATCCATCATATAAGGCGCACCGGACTATAAGGTGCACTTTCAGGTTTGGGGGAAAATTTTAGTCAAAAGGGTGTGCCTTATAGTCATGAAAGTACTGTATTTTAAAAATAAGGGTGTGGTAAGTGAACAGGTTCAAAATTCACAGCTCATTTGAATTTTAGCATAAATGTCAGAATTAAAGTGTGTTAAATTGTGGGGTTTTTTTTCTCCCATATAAATAAGCCATATTAAGACACTATCTCACACAAACATTCAAAATTCTATTAATAATCTTGGAACATGTTATACTGGATTTTATGCCATCTATTATCTCCCAAGAACAATCTTAATATTCAACTTTTAATTTATTATTTGCTTGGATTTTTTTAAAAGTACCTTTCTTCAGTGTTTTTGCTCTTATGTTCATACTGATGACCACAGTTTAAATGCCCCAGTCCTCCCTATTCTTCAAATCTTACAAATTCATACATGTCAATGTGATTATGATAAACACATGTTTTTGTGTACTTGACAGGTAATGCAAAATCTTTTTTTCTTTTTTTTTAAGCTCTTACATCTTGTTTATGGAAAACTCCTTTTCCATTAAAATTCTCTCTGGGTCAAGTAAAGGAACAAATTCAAGCACAAGACATTTCTCAAATCCAATTCTTATTTTTACACCTCCCCTAACACATTTCTCTGAAGTCTCCAAAAAAAAAATTCCATCTTGACCTGAAAGGGCACAAGAGACATTTCAGTCAGACCCTTTGACAAGATGTTTTCATTTTTGGTGACATTTAAGATGTCACACTGATGCCAGCAAAATAAGTTGGTCTTATTATTAGGCAACTAAAAGTTACCTGATTTTGCTGATGAGCAATAAAGGCACAAGCAATTAGCTTTAAACACTTAGGCTGCATAACACTTTAAAAAATAGGCCACTAAACCACCCAGAACTATGAGTACATAAAAGCCCAGGCATTTCTCACACTAACATTCAACAAGACAGTATTTTTGAAGAACAATGGATTCTCTAGTGCTTGCCTTGTTTTTCTAGTTGGGTTTTTTTTTTTCATGTGAAAAGTTGTGACTAAAGACAACACAATATCAATTGTAAGTCTGACATAGGAGCATATTTCTCAGTCTTTACTGTAATCTTAGAAATGAATATAGTGGTTCTCAGTATTTGGTCCAGATTTCCCTTAGGAAATACATATATGGGCATTAAGAGAAGGGACACAGATGAATGCTCTGCTCAACAGGGAGGAATTTATCTCCAGCCTCAGAGCTCATACTGATGTCAGAATTAGGGATATACAAAATTGCAAACAACTTCAAAACCATCTCTTCTGAGCCAGACTACAAAATGCAGCTTGTTGTGTGATCCAAAACCACTTCTGCAAGTGAGCATCTGCCAAAGAGGCAGGCACTTACAACACTCTGTGCTAACCTGTAATCAGGTTCCAGGACGTTAAAGCTGTCTCATCTTCTGAATCAGCCTTCAAAAAAATCGGGAATGTGGCACTGAAAGGACTGAGCGGAAAATGCAGGAAACTGCACATCATAGTTACACAGAGCAAAATCAAGCTTGGCTCCCCCCCTACTCTTAGCCTTTCCCCCACATGGTTTAAGTTGAAAACTGGGGATTGTGTTAAATTCTGGTGATCTTCCTCTTGGGTTAAGAGAGTCACAGAACTGCGCAGTGTGGGAAGCCACCTAGTGACGGAGGAGCACAAATATGCCTGGAGCTGCCCAAAGTTTTAACGAGATGACGCAGTTGGAGCATGTGATTACCACTGTTTTTCTCACTGACTTACAAGTTGTGTGGTATACTAGAGTTCAGAGAATTGCACAGTGATTTCTGGCAAATTTTATGAGTCTTACTGAGTCTTGTAAATGAACTGTGAAATAGCAAATTTTCTCAAGATGAGACGTACAAGAGCAAAAGGAATTATATCAAAATGTATAAGGAGAAGGTCTGATGCAAATTTTAAACTCATGGTGGCACTATGCAGAAAAAGTTCAAATTCATAAGGCTGGAAAGAAATAACATAAGGGAGGCAGATGTGCAAAAAATGGAAACAATCAAAACAAACTATTTTCTTCTAACTCAATGAAGAAGTAATTGAGCAGACTTGAAAGAGGAAGTTTTCATGATCCAGAAAAAATAGTTGTAGAATTTACATGTCCTTAACCAGCATTTTTCAAAAACTGAGAGCTCACAACATAGCATGAACACAAAATACTAAACAGAAAGATTTCCAGGACAGTAGTGCTCAGTGTGTACAAACAATGTCATAATGATTTTTGCCTATGGCAAAAACTTTACTAAAATGTACCTTCTGACTCCACTGAAAAACCTCACTGTGTGAGAACTGCATATGATAGAATTATGAGAAGAGCCAAGAGGCTAATGCTGATTTAGATGTCAGTTTACTTTGACATCATCAAATAGTACCACTGAAGCAACAGGCACAAAATCCATCATCGTAACAACAGGAAAACTAAAAATATTTGTTCCATTACATTCTAATACAGGCAGTGCTAGAATATAGAATGGAATTGCTGGTGTATGTCATTCTAAAGAGTAGAATAAAGGCAAAGAAACAACTATTTACAGGAATAATTCTTAGGTGTCATACGTTAGCAAACAATGTTCTGATTCTGATCCTAGAGCTAAGGGGTTTCACAAGTTCTGTACTTGAAATCCCAGGGATAGAACTGAAATTCAAAGAAGTGAGTTCAAGCAGTGAAGACTCTAAAAATGAGCAACAAGTAACATTATAAAGACATTAATGGTGGCAGTAATCATGAAGGTGTGTACAAAGCTGAAAAACAACTGTCTTAAAGCATAAGAGAAAAAATTGTTTCTTACAGGCAAATACTTAGTGAAAATTTCTATCCTTATTATATATTTAATACAGGTATGCAATGAAGTTTTTCTGTATAAACATCTTTTTATGAGGGACCATCTTGAATTCAAGACCATCTTCCTTTCAAGGTTAGCATGGTGGCAGACATTTACTCTGGAGGGATCTGCAAAACATCTACACCATATTCACTATTCATCAAAGTAATTTTGTGTAACAGGGATCAATGCAAATGGCAGAAATACTGTGGGAAGCAGGAGAAATTGAAGATATTAACTGCTCCCACCTTCCCAGCAGCAGAAGGGAATTTATCATACTAAACTCCAGACAGTCCCACAATGATGACCAGGCTTGATACTTCTGTGGGATGAGGAGGACCACAACTACCTCCACCAAAGAGAGAAAGGGGTACCTCCTCCTCCTGCCCTCAGCTGTAGATTTCCATGAGTAATTAACCTCTGCAAGTTGCCCCAGCAGATGGAGGTTTTAGTGCTGAAGGAGGTACAAATCCACATCACAAAATGAGAAGACAGCAATCAAGCTACTCCTTTTCTGGCCCAATCCACTTACTTTCTTTCCTGCTTTCTTCAATGACCTGTATGCATATGCTGCTGAAGGAAACTACCTTGTAAAAGACACCACTTTTCCTGCATGAGGAAGCACACGTGAGCAGGGACAATCTCAGCAATGGGGACACAGAAACAAGGCAGACACACAGAACAGAAATGACTACAAGTGCAACAGCTGGTAAGATCAGAATGCAAGCCTCACTGATACATACATCACCTCTTTATTACAAACAATACAATTTTCCCAAGGTTTCAGTGAAATTGCTACCATGAAGCACCTAGAGATTTTGTAGCACTTTTTAAAACAGACTATTTTACAAATGTAATTGCAAGAATTGCAAGAAATTAGTAATAACCAAAAAAGAGAAAAATCTTTCAGAGTGTCATCAATATGCTATTTAAATATCTAATTAAGAAATAATGACCTTAGATGTGAGTTACAGTAAGTTGCAGTGGAAAGAGACCTTAGGCAAAAAAGTAGATTGTTAAGACTTTCTGTTGTAAACAACTGGTTTTCCTTTTCCCTCAGTTATAGCAATGTGGTTTCTGCAAGTTTTAGAGTACTAGCTTTTCAGATTTTATTATTAAAATCAAAATGCCTAGATACACACAGCTGTGTCATCCACCATTTTCATAATGTAAATTGTTCTGTGAATTGCGCCAAAACACAACAGATTAGTTAGATCTGTTACATGCACACTTTTGAAATACATGCTTTGTAGATAGTACTGCTAAAATATAAATATATGAACATGCAAATACTGATTAAAATATAAACAAAAAAGGCTGATGCAGAGGTTTCCTTTCAGAAACACAGTACCTTTCTAGATTTTCTACTTTCCCTGTTTCTGAGGGTAACTGACATGATAGGCTCTAGCATGTCATCAATGTTTGAGTTAAATACTTATGAAAAGTGCCTATTTAAATATTATAAGGTAAGGTAGGGCCAAAGTAATTATATATAGCTTCCTATTTCCTGGGGAGTTCACTCTAAGCATTTACCTTGAACTCCACTAGAAGTAAATAGAATATGAGTGCATGTAATATGTAATTATATATTGACTGTATTACTGTAATCCAAGGAAATACTATTTTGCCTCTCCAAGCACACTACGAATGCAAATCAAAACATGTTTTCATTTGTATTCCAAAAATCAAAATCTTATTTTTGCTTCAGCATCACTTACGTGAGTACCTTGAAAAGTAAAACATTAAAATATGGAAAATTAGTATGTTATTAATAAAGAAACTAAATCAGGGAAATTGAAGATGTGGCATTCATCCTTGTAAGTGCTTAAAGATTTCTACAAAATATGAGCAGATTCATAATTCAGACTTGCCATTCAAAATGGGGATAGCAATATTTTAGAGGGCAATTTAAAAACATTGTGACATAGCTGGACAGACAAAAATATACAAGCAGTTGCCAAAAAAACAAGTCTATCACTGTCAAACAGTAGGTGATCCAATTTTTCACATATCAGAAAGATTTTCATTTTCCATCTCTCTATATATTTTTATCTAGAGATAACTTTGTACTAAGAAATAGATTTCAGTACACAAGAGTAAACACAGAAAGCTGAAGAAATAGCTGTTCTGATGAACAGCTGATGAGATCTGATTTCTGATGAGATTATTACTAAAATATCCCATTAATTTCAGCACAGAAAGGCACTGGCTTCACATGCTCTCACACTTAAGCCACAACATCCTTATCTGAGAAATCAAAGATATTTTGATACGGTTTCAAGATGGTGATTCCAGAAAATTCATCCCTATTACAAAGAAATTAAAGGTGATGCGAACACACAAAGCATTTTCAAAGGTGGACCCACAGGGGTAGGTGATATTTGCTGAATGCCACAAAAAGGTAGAAATCTAGCTCAGACATTTCAACTAGCCAAAAATCTGGACAGGCAACACAGGTCACTGCAAGAGCTCAGGGATTTAACAGCCACAGTTAAGGCCTCTTTTCATTTAACAAACAGCAATTTGTTACTGTAATTAGGAAAAAATCTAGTGGATGCTAGCAGATCTCTGTACTACTTTGCTAAATATTAATTTTAAATCACTCTTTAGACTATCTTGACCATAGTCAGGTATAATTAGATGCATATTTCACTGACAAAAACCTGCAGTAGCATCCTGAAGTGCTCCCAAGGATTTCAGTATCTCTCAGTGGAGTATCTTACGCTGGCAAAGGAATAAATACTGTTCTGACTGGACTCTACACATCTGTCAGTGTACTGGCATCAAATCAGAAGGAAAAACTGTCCCTCCATCAGAGCAGAAAAATAGAGCCCTGTGCTTCTCTTTTTGATCTCTCTGTTGACATTCTCCTCATTTTTGAGATTATGTCACTTCCCATCTTACAAACTGCTGGCTGGGGAAGCCTACTGATAGTTCTTGTTCTTGAGACATCTCACCCAACTGCAGCAAAGAGATGAAATATGATCTCCTTTTAAAGTAAAAGCAGCCTCAAATAGGTGTTGAGTAAATGAAGACTATATGTAGCAAAATGAATCTGTGCATACCACCAAAAACTTTCCAGATCTCCTTACCAGCATTATTTTACCCTCTTTTCACATCCAAACACCTCGTAAGGTACCTTGTCAGTAACCACCATAAGTAAGGAAGGAGAAAACCAGCTAATGGTGTAAAAGTTAACTGAATCAAATATTTCAGATAAAATAGAAAAAATAAAAAATAAAAAATAAAAAATAAAAAAAAAAAAAATAGAGAGTTGAAAGCATTTCATTTACGTTTATGACCTTTTTTTTTTTTCGTTTTCTTTTTTTTGGCACAATTTTAAAAAACCACCAAAAAACCAAAACCAAAAATACCAAAATCCAAATAACCTACACTTTCATGGACATACAACTCCAGGGTATTTTATATATTCAAACCTAAACAAATGTTGAAATTAAATATATTGAAAAACTATTACATGATCTTATATAAATTAAAATTCAGCTCTTGGAGAAAATTCAATTGTCATACTCACCAATCTATAAAACTGAAAAATCTGCTTTCAACAGAAAATGATGAAGAAATAGAATTTTAACCTTTCACAATACATAACCAGGGAAATATTCCTGCTTGGGAAAATCAGGCTTGAAAATAGCAACTCTTTAGCTTCTTTTTAATGAATTTTTGGTCATGTGATTCATAAAACAGAGTTCTGTATGTAAAAGTTTTTGGGGTTTTTTGGGGTTTTTTTGGTTTTTTTGGTTTTTTTGTTTTTGTTTTTGTTTTTTTTTTGTTTTTTTTATTCTTCCAGACTCAGATCCTTTGGCAGCTTGGAAACACTTGGAACAACTATCACTAGAGAACATGACTTAAAACTTCCCTACAAAACATCAAGCATCTAAAGACACAAAAGCAGATTTGAAAATGTTTCTGAGATAAAGAGCATCCTGTAAGATGCTGCAGCACTGCAGGAATAATCTAGCCTAATACATACATGTACATTGCATGCTCCTTTTGGTTTTGAATTCCCTGTCCTGTGTTCTTTAATTCTTCTCTAGCCAGTCATATGAGCAGTGCAGTAACTTGCCTGCTCCAGGACGAGAGGTAGAAACTTCAAAAAGAATACAGAAAGCACTTTAGCAGACCTATGTGCAAAACCACCCATCAGTAAATTCCAGTGTGGCTCATATTCAGGTGATATTACACTCCTCTCATGCTTCCCAAGGGCATCCAGAAAAAGCACAAATCAAGTCATATTTGAATGTGAGTGGTAATAAGGGAGTTCAAGTCATACAAACAACAAAGATACATGAGTAACAGTCCAAGCTACAAAGCAGATACAGAATTAATTAACATGTGGAAAAACAAGTCTTGAACCCTTTAAAGAGAGCTGCCCAGGTGCTACATGGGTTATGAAACTGGCTCTAAGGACCACAAGGAGAAAAAGATTTTTCCCTAGACCTAAGTGAACCAGTAATACAAAATGAATTTGAGAACATTTCTCTTTCTTACTTCAAACTAACAGAATAATCACATTGGAATATTAGTTTAAAAATGTATGCCTTTTCTCCAAATAGTATTTAACATGCTTTTCTACTACTATTACCTGGATTGTTCCAGTAAGATGACAATATATACTTATGACATTAATAAAAGTGGAAGAGATTTAACCAAATGCCCTTAATTCAAAGCAGAAAATTATTTTGGAGTACAGGAAGAAATCACTGCTTCTAGGTTCAGATCTATTAATATCACTGAAGGATATACTAAGATTAAGACAGCGATCTGAGTACTGTGACAATGCCTGGTTTTTAACTGCCTATTTTATAAAAGAATAATTGATTTGAAAAATATTGCAAAGTGTTTTCTAAACAGTAACAGAGAAAGAAAACAACACAGGAAGAAAAGGTCACTTATTTCTTATAGGGAAATCACAGAAGCCAATCTACAGCTTGTATAGAATACTGGCATGGTAAGGACTTCTCATGTATGTGCATATGGAAATATGAAGAGTCACTAGCATATCTTTGCGTGTCAGAGAAGTCTGGTAAATCTCTTGTGCCTTCATTCCAGTAACTCACCATTAGCCTCTGCAAACATACTTGGAAACTCTGAAACATCTCACTCCTGGGATGGGAGCTTTTCTCTAGAGTCACAGTCGGTTGACAGTGACAGAAACCACCAACTGTCATGGTAAATTAAACAAATAGGTTGGATTTCTCAATGAGAAAACAACAACCCTTGGGACAATCAAAATTAACAGTAGGAAGAAACTGTCCATTACTTTAAAAAAAAATTTAAAAAGTGCCAAACACCGAAGAAGACACAGGTCCCAGTAAAGGCAGAGCAACCCCTTTTTCAGGGACAAACATTTCACTGTGTAAAACCTTTGAGCTGGCTCACAACTGACACAAGTAGCACCTGATCTTCAATGGATACTCCTTACCAAGTGAGGTTTTGCTTTGATTTTATTATTATTATTATTATTATTAGAGACTGCATAGTGCAGTGGAGACACAATATGTCTGTCCCTTGATAAGACAAGATATGATCTATGCAAACAGCTGAGGACACTCATGTACAGCAGCAATCTGGTCAAAACAAACACAAAGGGACATGCACATATGTAGGCATGCATCTGCGCTTGGACAAATACAGAAGAAGTTCATAGCTACTATACAAGGACAGAAGTCTGTGGGTCAGGAATTTTTTTCCTGCATTGCTTAGAGAAGGAATCAATAAAAGAAGCCTTAAGTCAAAATTACCTAATTTGAGACCATCTTGAGTTAAGAAACAAAGACACAAATATATGGGTATGAGAGATGTCTTAACAATCAGCACTTCTGGAGACTCCCAAAAATTAAGTAGTCCTTCTGAACCCTCAGAAGAATAGATCCAGCTGGCACATGTCCATGTACATAAAGGAATTCATCCTACTGGAGAGGGAAAGGGGTTAACATGAGCCATCAAAGACTCCAGGGCTTTGGGGAGGAGGGAATATACATGCTCCAATAAGCCTTTTCTTCCTGCACAGAATTACAGAAGAGGCCAAGGTTTCATTAAACCCCCAGCTGGAAATGGTAATTCAACACCACCTGTCACAGCCCCATGGGCACCCCCAGGCTCTTGCTGACCTGCCCAGCCTCAGCTGCTGCCTCCACAGCCCACTCTGCACCAGGAGCCCCTGTGAAGCTCAGGCTTCTGTTCCCAGACCTGGTTTGAGCTTAACCTGCTTGCCTCCAGTCCTGCACTCATCTCCTCAACCTGTGTTATTTGCACTGTTCTCCCCAGGCCTGTCTCCACCTCGTACCCTTTTGATCCACAAGCTGTGGGTGACCATTTCATCACCCAGGCACATGGTGTGACCCTTAGGGCTGTCCTCAGCAGGGCTAGGAGTTGGACTCTGTGATCCTTGTGGATCCCTTCCAATGCAGCATATTCTGTGATTATGGAAATTTCCATGTCTGCTCACGGGTCCTACTACCAGCCCCCAGCTTTGCCACACTGCTCAGGCTCCACGGCACCAGGTGTCCTGCTGGTGTGGGCACTGCCTGTGCTGGTGGCACCCTCACCTCCCTCACTGAGAAGCCCTGCTCATACTGCTCTCAAACGCTATTGTTTAACAGTATCAGACAAAAATATTTCGAAAGAGGAAACCACTATTTTTAACAAAGTATTTTTTACTATTTTGGGACCACCTAGTCTGATCCAAATTTACCTCTTAATAAAGAGCACTGTACCAAAAAATGGTCTTCAAAGTTTTCTCCAGTCTCTATACAGCGAAAACTCAGGTCCAATGTGGTGTTAGTACTAAAAATTGACATAACCGGACTACAAAGGTAAAGCTAATAAAATTAGTACAGACAAATCGCAGTGATTAATACATTCTGTGTCTTGCTCTTCATTAATTACATTTTTATATTTTCCAAAACTGCTGAGCGCTGCTGCCTTTTAAAGCTATGCTTTGTTTTTCGAACTCAGACCAATACGCAAAAACATCACCTACGAAACACAGCTGGAGAAGCTGGGAAGAGGGAAGGGGAAGAGAAAGACAGGAAAACCCAAGAACCTGTATTTCAGGAGAGGAAAGCAGGAAATGTAACACAGATTGACATAGTAGTTAATTTAGGTGTCTTAGGCAACTGACTTGTTTGTTTGAGGCATTAAGAATGGTTTTGCCTTACCAAGTAATATTTGACTTTCTTCTCCATGAAACAGGTATGTTTTTGTGGTTTCCAGTATTTTTTATATGGACTTATGGTAGAAAATAGGTATTTAATTGACCTGAGAAGAGCAAGAACTACTACGCAACACAATTTTTGTTTGTAAACTATCAAGTACTAAAGGAAAGGGCTTCTGAGAGTAACTTCTTAGGAGATGCTAATAATCTGCAGTTTGATCCATTTGGGAAGCAATTATTTTTTCAAAACCCAAAATCTGTTCAAAATATATTTTTAAAAAAGTTTCAAATGGTTGCTACCCTCATCAGTCATATAATGCTAAGTGTATATACATTAAACTACCCTTTAATTAACCTCTGTAATTAAACTAGTAATAATCTGATATTTGAAATAATAGTATTTCTAATTTTCCCATCTTAAATTCATTACTATACGTCAAAAGAGACGAACAACACCATAGCTCAATTAGCTGACAAACTTGACATTTACAACTAGAAAGATATTATAACATTATATTCTGATAAATATTAATAGGAAAAGGAGAATTTTTACCATCTGAAAGTTAAACACAACCAAATGTAAAAAAATGGTTTGAATCATGAAAAGGATTTTGATGGGCACAAACAAGATGTTCACTGGAAAAAAAAATAAGGTAAAGAATTTAGAGCACTTGAAGTAACTACACTGAAGAGCTGATCCAGACTTCAAAACCAATCCATGAACAAAAATGCAGTTTAAAATGGTATTATAATTCAGCAATATGACAAAATGTCACCCATATATTTACCAGAAGTGAGAGGAAGAAAAAGTAACCCCACTAAGCCTTGAACTGGTATTCTGACCTAAACAGCACACTAGATTTCACAGCAATTATGAAGGCCACATTACTAAAAGACAATAAAGTAAGAAAGAAGATGGTATCAAAACGCCTCTATGAAATGTTTATGAGCGTGTTAATCTAAATTCAGAACTGAAATAAAGCACTTTTTTTTTTCATTCTAGGTAGTAAGTTCACACCTACCTGGGATGCCCAGAGCAATGCATTTTAAATTTAACCACCAGGGAAATTACTACATAAGTTGGAGAAGATGGGAATATCAGAAGAGGACTTGTGTGATTTTTGTTGTTCTGCTTTGTTTCTTTTTTTTAATAAATTGAAAAAACGGAAAGATACCAACTGGCCTTGATAAAAGGACAGCAGCAAGGGAAGGAAGATTAAAATAGAATTTCTTGAAGTAGGAGTACAGAACAGAAAAGTGTTTGTAGTCTTATGGGGAAATGGGCATCCAGAGTTGATTGACAGAAGAGAGGAGCGTGTTCAAATGAATATAAGAATGAAATATATACATGATGACTCTTTACCAAGCAGGTTAGAGGAGCAAGACAGAAGTAACTATATCTAATTTAGCCATTAATAAAATCTGGGCTGGCAATCACAGAGACAGATCTAAACAATGTTTACAGATAATAATGAGTTAATATATTTTAATATTTATTTACAGATCGTAATATTATGGAACTACTATATCAGAAATAAAAAAAAAAAACCCCACAGAGGTAGGAAAAAACCTTACAAATGCTCCAAATGCTCTTTTCTCATAACCAAATCAGCAAGGATTTATTTTCCAAAATGAATGTAATTTAACATCTTAAACTATTTAAAAGTGGTCATCCTGCCTCCTTTTGTGTAGCTTAAGAGTAGTACACTAGACCTGCAGAAAGAGATAAAAGGAATTCCTCTGCATGTTTTACAAGTTTGGAAGATTCTTACCCTGTATTGATGGAAATTATTTCTATCAGTGGATTCTTCCTAATCTTTGGCAAATCCAATCGTGCTCCCCCCAGACGTTTCCCATTATCCTTTTTCTGACCCAGTAGTCTCACAGAATGACCTTCAAATTAAACAAAAACAAAAAAAAAGCAGTTATTACAAAGAACAAGTCTCATCATAGTTGTTTTGATTTGCTCTTCTTCATAACTAGTGTTTATATTTCAAAGACTAAAAACGAGAATGAGATGTAATAATGTATTTTCACCAGCTACAGCATTTAAAAAGAGACACTGACAGGTAAAATAAATTATCTTAAAATGAGCAAATTATTTAATCCAATTATCTTTTCACACTTGCATTTTCTGTTTTATATGATTAAAATTATCTAAGCAATCTTATTTTCAGATTCTCTCGCAAATAACAACATAACAATAATATTTAAATGAGTTGCATGGCAGGATCAAAAAATTCTGGAAAAAAAATTCATTCAAACCTAAATTAGCAGGTAATAAAAATCTAAATACTTTTAAAGCTTATTATATGGAGAACCAACATGTTGCAAGGTTACCTGACTATTAAGTCTGAAAGTGCTTTGAAGCATCACCTCACATGTCCATGGCTAAGTTGACTACCAAAATTTGCACATATTCCTCCCAGACCAGGACAACTGCAGGTCAGAAAACTGCCTCACAACTACTTTCCTGAAGCCTTTAATACTCAGAGAGTAAAATACAAATAATTTCACCAATTGCCTACAATATCAGTCACACTACAAGTCCTATATTTAAAGAGCACAAATGACAGTGTTCGCTGATATGTTGAAGCAAGAACTAACAATGAAGAATCAAAACAATTACGTGTATTATTGCATAAGGTAGTCTGAAGTGTTCCCAAGTTATCAGTGTAAGACATATCATTTACTCCACAAAGTCTAGGTGAGAGACAGCAAGTGAAATCTAATGGTAGATACCTGAATAGAGTTAGAAAACAACAACTCGAGATGGCAGGAAAACAAAGCTCGTGTGTGCTCTCCGATAGTAAACCCTACAGCTTCAATCTGCCAAATATTTCAGGAAAGAAAAAAACTAAAGCTAAAGTAGGAAGGGGGTGAGAGGAATGTATGGAACTATTAAGTACAAGTTGAGCTACATTCAGAACAGCAAAGCCTATGAACAATTCAAATAAATTAAAAGCTCTGTTGCACCAAAGCTCCTAACTTGTGTTACCAACAGCTATTTACAAAATTAATTCCTTCATCAGTCAAATCCTTTCTTCACTGCCTGTTTTGAGGAGTCATAAATTAATTTTTGAGTAATGTGGCATTCATGCTCTTAATTTATTTACTTATTACAACAACAGCCTGGAAAAAAAAACAACTACTTCTAGAATAACATCTTCTTCAAGTTTTTGAAGTTACATAAAAATTCTAAATCAAAAATGTGACTTAATGAGCAAGTGAGTGGGACTGATCTGATAGCATAAAGGTTAATACCAACAGGAGACATAATGCTTAATGGTTTATAGAAGACATCATAATGTTGACAGGAAACAAAAGGCATTACTTCTGCAGTTGCATTTGACAGAAATTTCATTACATCCTGTAGTGAATTTAGTAATATGGTGCTTGTGCTACTAGCATTTGCTAAATTACTCACTTCTACCTTTTCCTGAGAGTAACAGCAATATCCTTAACTCACAGTATCATCAATTATTTTCCAACCTAATACTTCATTGAGGAGCTGCAAGAATGGCACCATTTTATTTACTTGTATAACAGAGTGCCTTAAACCAGAAACAGAGAACATTCCTTTTTGTATTTCTTAATACTGTGGTTTATTTGGAATAAACCAATTTATCCATTTTTTAAAATATTCAGCTACATTGCCATATTAAAGGTGTATTTGGACTTCTGGCTGAAAACACAGTGAAACTATTCACAGTAGCCTTAAAACAATCAAGCTTAACAACAAGATTTTAACCCAAAATTTTAAATTCACACACTTAGAATTGGGGTCAAACCACCATTCTCAAGTTTAAAATCAAAATGAAAACAACAAACCACAAAAACAACCTGCCCCCCTCCCCAGTGCAGAATTAGGAAGGCCCCATCTCCTCAGAGCACAGACCCACACAAGGAGAAGCCATGTGAGTTACTGTTCTCTAACAGGAATTTAGCTCATGCTCTCCCTTTCTCCTACTGAGAGCATTACTCAAGCAGGCAACCACCACCAAAAACACCTCACAAGATCAGGCCATTCTACAGATAGACTATAACTTATTGGGAGAATAGACTGTGCTTCTTCTATCATCAGAGACTTCCTTTATTCAGGAAAGAAACCCCAGCTCTGTGACCATCTCCCACATGACCCACTGAATGCTAACACCCACCCCAACCCTGAGCTTGAGCTCAGGAAAGCTATGGGCTGGCAGTCAAATACAACAGCTTATTCTCACATAAAATACATTTCCCATATGCCTCCTGAATGACATTGAAGTTTGAATTGATATGAGGCTTAAGATCTGTGGGGTACTCAAGAATAACAACATCCATGTACTTTGCAGTCCAGACACCAGAAGCTAAAAAAATGCCCCTAATGGGAGATGACTTTTAGCAGAGACTTTAATGCATCCAGAAAGCAAGCAGCACATGCAAGTCCAATAACTGTGACTTGTGTGGCAGGCACAGTTAATTCTTTTTCTTAGGAGGTAACCCTCTCAATTACAGTATTCTTGACCTTAAATCCTTTTTCCCCTACTCCATCCAAGGACTATTTTTTCATTTTAAGTAATCACTAAAGCATCTGTTTACAGAATGGCTACTATTAATAAAAGATAGCTTGATAAACACTGAATCATACTTTTTCACATGCTGTAAATCTTTTTTTCCTCATACTTATTTCAAGAAAACTTAAAAATAAATATTTTGCCATCTTCAACCAGGGAAAGGCTAAACAATTTTTTTTAGATTGTCTAACCAGCACTATTAAGCCCAGACCAACATAAAGTTTAACAGAAATAGTAGCAATTTTAAATCTCATTCATGACCTCCTTTCAAAGCTTAGGATGGAACAAAACACTGCAATTAAGCTTTACTTCTAAAGCATTTTATCTGATTGAGTTACCTTCTCTCTGACTTTACAGGTTGCATAAGTTACCTAAGCAAAACAGGTGTCCCAAACTTAAAAGGTGACTGTCTTTTCATGCTTGTTTTTTTCCTTTTATTTCTTTTAAGTTTTGTACAACATTTTTGAAAACTGAGTTAATCTCAAGTCTATTACTATAATGATGAGAGCTCCATCTCAAATATCAAACAAACACCACTCCTTTTTTGAGGGCTCATTCAACAATGCAAGCTTTGAAACACAGCTTAAAGACAAACAGATCTAGTCAGGTTAGATAGGAAAGCCTAAATTATCTAGGCCTATTAAATGCTTCTGCTATAAAAATAACTTTTCTACTTCCACATAGTCCAGCAGCAGATAAAATTCCATTACGAAAAAATAAAACAAAACCTGAAAAAGTTAATTAGTGGTTTAGGCCATGCTTCAGAGCAGTTTTTCACTAATTAGTTGGTAATTAATACAGATTACAACAAAGCAGAAGTACTAACCAAGTCCAGCAAGGACACTTCCAGAGCAGAATCACTCACACTAAGTGCA
>PYHW01009525.1:2809248-2848875 GCA_013186435.1 Turdus rufiventris | reverse complement strand
CCTCCTCATCCCTGCACACCCTACTGGAGCTATACAGTGTGACTCTGAAACACAGCTCCTAGCCAGACACAGATTTCTTAGCTATTAGCTTCTAAGTACAGTGCAGATATCTCAAGCAGCTCAAAAGCATGATTTTACAGAATATCCTCAAAGATGAAGGAAACCCCAGCCTTGGCAACAACAATTTCTATTGTTTTCTGCTTCTTCTGTTACCCACTCTTTCCCTTTCCCAGTTACATCACTATGCTTAGAGGTTATTCACCATTTCCTGAAAGACACTTTTTTCCTCACAGCACAGCTGCCAATACACTGTTCTGCACTTCTCAGATGTCTCTCACCAACCTGTCTGATCTTCACCAGCATTAGGGAACAGGATTAAGCACAATATCGTGTACTCTTGCACATATTTCCTTCCACCACTGTTTGGTTCTTAATGAATAGAGAGCTTCCTTTCCTCAAGGTTAGTGCTGGAAAAAATAGCACATTGGAGCAGTGTAGCTAAGGAAAGGACAGTAAAAATATATGAAGGGAAAACGAAGTAATACATTTCTTCAAAGCAAAATTAAAGGAAGACGTGTAAAGAAGAACCAAAAGCAGTAATAAAGACTGAAAGAGGCATCAAGCAAGGGCAGAACACAAGCTCCTCTCCCATCTTTTCTCCCTGCCCTGCAGCACAAACATGCTGTCCCACAGCAGACATGACTGATTTCAAAGGAATTCCCAAGCTCCCCAGAGCAATCACATGCTGTCAGACACACACAAGTGCAAAAACAAAGACACTAATTGGTTTAGGACTCTGCTGTGTGGATGCTCCCACCCAAACCAACCCCAGCTGGTCAGCAGCACACTGGCATCCCTGAATGTCATCAATGGCATTTCCTGTCTAAAGTAAATTCAGGGAGCCAAACCTAACTGCAAGGTATATGCCCTGCTCTTGACCAAGCAACTAATATAAATTGTTCCTCTTCTAGATCAGTGAGGATGGGAATGTTCTGTAACAGTCAAACTCCTTCATCTGGTGTAGGCAGGACAAGTGAATAATTCAGACTAATGCTGTCAGAGTTACTGATCTTTCCTTGTGTGTCCATGCACCATGCCTTGGGCCAGGCATCCAGCCCCATTAGGATGCTCATAGCGGGTGGTGTGTTTGATCCAGTCTCTGCATTCAAAACTCTTTCATAAAAAAGATTGCTTTCCACCCTATACCAAATCAAAAAGCTTCATAGAAACGTGCAGGCATTACTAAGCATACAGCACATTTGTAACTAGCTTGAAATATAGAGAACTACTAAGTGTTGCACTTGGAATTAGCATCCAAAAATAATACCACTCTGGAAGACTCTGGAATGTGAGTGTCACACCAATGAAGACAGGAGTTTTTAAAAATTCATTTAATGTAATTTCAAAAACAATATATTCAGTAGAAAAGGTCTGCAGGTGTCCCATATTGCTAAAATTCACACACCACTTTCTCTCCATTAAACATGCAACACTTCTTTATTCCTGGCATGTCTCCAGTGTATGACTCAATCATAACAATATCTGTAAGCACTAAAACTGTACTGTTTCATGCAGAAAGAATCATGCAGAAAAAGAGATAACTATTAACAAGGAATTACTGTCTACATTAAAATTTCACCAAGTTAACTTAAGAATATAAGTATTCAAGAACATTTTTGACATGCCCATAGTATTTTCCTCTCTCACAGCAAAAGCTCTTGAAATGCCCTATTTATTTAAGGCACTTTTTTTTTCAGGATTCAATAGCTTCACCCTACTTCTTCAGAGATCATGCAATGTTATTGTCTTTCTGAAAAAAGTGCCTGAATGTTAAATCTCCTGTGAGCAAAAAATGCCAGCCACAATTCCACAGCTTAGAAGGACAATGCTAAGAATCAACTACAGGAAGAGTTCCCCTGACCCTCTGTCCTCACCTCTCTGTGAAGAAATGCATTTGATTAGGATCAAAGATTCTACTCAAAACCTCAGGAGGTCCTGGAGAGACACTTCCAAGGGAAAAGACATTTTGAATCAGATAAAACAGGCTGCATTATGAGGAAGGGATGTGCTGAAAGCAGGATTGTTAGAGCCAGCTGCAGCAGCACAAGTAACTTGCCTAATGTTCTGGGGTGTGCAGGCTGGAAAGAACAAATTTAGCCTTAGAGTGAAATGCTGAGCTGAACTTCTTGCTGTATGCAAAATTGTGAGATACTCTTTACGTTTACCAGTCATGAGGATTCTCTAACAGAGCTAAATCCAGGCAAGTCTCTCCAATGTGAATAGGACAGAAAAACAGGGATGCTGTAAGATAGTCATTCACTCAAAGTGTGGAAAAGAGCATGTATGGGTCTGGAAGAAAAGGCACCTTTTCTATGCACACCACAGGCTCATTTAACAAAGAGCAATCACAATTGTGCTACTGGGATTTTTCAATCTGTTTCCCCCCAATTGCTTGTTTTCTTCTTCTGTGGCACTGTTTATCTCCCATTCAGTTTCTGTGAGCTACTTACAAAATAAAGTCATAACAATGACAGTTATAATAGGGATAGTCAGTTCTATCAGATTTATAAATTAAATCAAAGAAATAACTACACTGAGAAAAATAATTACAAAACCTATCTAAAGTCCTGGATCATCTCATCACACCTAATAGTCCCTGCAAAAGTATTTGAACAGACACAGGAAAAACAGCAATAAACTGATATGAGCAAGTTGATGGTAACAGAAATCTCTTGCCCCAGCAAGGGTGATTTTAATGTTGAGCCATATCATTATTGATATTTTACAAAAGCAATTAAAATCTGCCTTTGCAGAAACAGTTTCTCCACAATTACTGTATATTTCTCATCATGCTCTACATTTTTATTTAAAATACAGCCTACAAAGTCTAACTCTCCAAACTGATAATGGCACAGATCATGGTATTACTATTTGGAACTCACCAGTATCCTTCAGTACATCAAACTTTCCCTAAGCAGTCAGAAAGGGACAATTAAAATGTAACCTGGTGCTCCCACTGCAGCATCTGGCTGCGTGAAAAAACCTTCATTTAAAAACCGTACACTGGGACACCTTCCAGCCAGGTCCTTTAAAAGCCAATGCTTGTTGTCAAAGTAGTTCTTAAATAACAGAAGCGGGGGGGAAAGCTACTCGTTTGAGGAATTACATTCTTTCTACCCATGATGACAACAAAAAACTTAGGATTTTGTTAATATACGAGTTTCCAATCCAGGGCACACAAAACAGAGGCAGGTGACATGTACCACATTATGCCATTAACCTCAGTGATTGATACATACAAATGAGTGATGGGTGAAACTTTTAATCACAGTCATGGCCCCAGGGTAATGATTCTCTGTAACTCTGTGTATTACCCACTGAAAATATGATTTCAATCCTACCCAACTTTCTTAAGTCTGTCAAACACAGCACGAGTTCATGGAATCATATAATTCTTAGTTAAGGGGTCGGAAAGCACTTTAAAGGTCACCAAGTTCCAGCCCCTGTGCCATGGGCAGGTACATCTCCCACCAGACCAAGTTGCTCAAGGCCTTATCCAGCCTCAAACAGTTTTTCCAGTGAGTGCTTTTTCTTTCCCACAATCCCAGTTTAAAAGGCAATTCTACCTCCTAGAAATTGCATTAGGGATGTGGCACTGCTCCCAGGGTGTGTGCAGGGGCGGCTGCCAAGTGCCAGATGCAGCTGGCTCCAAAAGCCCTGCCACAGGGCACAGGGGAGCTCCACAGCTGTCACAGGTGCAAGAAAGGGAAAAACACTGCCTGGCAGCAAGGAAAGAAGCGGAGGGGAAGCCCTTTGAGCAGCAAGGTGGGAAGAGGAGGAGGAGGAGAAAGAGGAGATGCTGCAGGCGCCCCATTGGACCCCCTTGCAGCCACTGGAGAAGAGCAGAGTGAAGCAGATCCTGCCCCTGCAGCGGAGCAGGAGCCTGGAGCAGGGATCCTGGCAGAGGGCCTGTGCTGGAGCAGTTCTTGGATCCCCAGAGCCCACAGGAATGCCCCAGGCTTCAGCAATGTGGGGAAGCAGAACCAGCACAGAGGGGCTGTACTGGGCTGATCATACTGCCTGCCCATCTCTCTGCACTGCTCAGGGGGAGGAGATGGAGCAGTCTGGGATGAGAGACTGAAGCTGAGCATGGAAAGAAGAGGGGTGGGGGAAGGTAGTTTCTCACCACTCTATTCTATTTTTAATTGGCAATAAATTAAATTAATTTCTCCCAAGTTGAGTCTGTTTTCCCCATGATAACTGTTAAGTGATCTTCCTGTCCTTATCATGACCCAAGAATTACCCCATCTTATTTTCTCCACTGCCCTCATGAGGAGTGGGAGCAAGAAAGCAGCTGGGTGGGGGTCTGACAGTCAGACAAGGTCAACCCACCACACAATGAGATAAATAAAACAACCCGCCCAAAACTGTCCCNCCCCCCCCTCTTTTCCATGATATTTCAAAAGAGATACAAACAGAAAAAGGGACTTGATGAGGCCACTACCCTCCCTCTGACCCTCCTTAAGCTGCACTTTGGCACAAACAGTCAGTTTCCTGACATGGAGCCAAATTATACTTTTCCTCAAATAGGAACTCCTGACTCCTCCAATTTTTATTCTTCATTTGGCCTGTCATCAGCTTCTTAAGTCAAAGCTACTCTTCCCACAGTCACAGAAATTGAAATGAGACTATTTTATCTACTGTTACCACCAGATTACTGTGAAATCAAGCAGCACACACAAATACTATTTAACATTCTGGCATTCCTATAAGTACATATAGATATATACACACACACTCACTTTCAGGTGGACAATCCAGTAAAAATTCTACACTTTAGCCTATACATAATATAGGTACTGCTCATATCATTTTCATACAGACAGAGACTGCAACTCTCATGAATCCATAGCTGCTAACCACATGAGGACAATTAAACAGTTTAGCAAATAATGGTCAATGTTTAAACTGGGAATGGATGGGCAACTTCACCAGACAGGTCAACGTGACTGAAACTGAGAAAGGTTATGTTAAGTATAAAGGGCTCAACCCTGAAGTAATTTCCTTTGGTTGTTTTTTATCATCAGGTCTAATGACCCATTGTAAAACTATGCTTTGTGAAAGCATTAGAGACACACAATATGGACTAAACTCCATTCAACCTATGTCACTCATCTCCCTAAGGCCTAAGCTAAAAGCAGACTGTACACAAATACTCTGGTCCCATGCCTCCCACCCCCACAAACCCTTAATAACATGGGATTTGAGAGCATGTCTAGAAAGGAAGGGAGAAAGACCTAAATCTCTGAAGGTCTAAATTCAAAGCCAGAAAAGAGGAATTTCTCCATTAACATTTCTCCTCTAAAATACAGAACAAATGTATTCTCTGCCTACTATAGACTGTTTATAGCCAAGGTTGTATACACACACAGGCTTTTTTTAAAGACAGATTTTAGAGGGATTCATAAAAAGCTGACTTGAGCAGTCACCATAAAGACATTCTACAGTTCCTACCATAGACAAATCTTCAGCTTATTGGAGCATACTATAGAAACTGATTATCCCAAATAACTTTTATATTCTATACAAAAATTCTGAGTGATGGAACACACGTCAATTGTAGGCCTGTTTTCACCTAGCTCACAGACACCACAACTCCTTAGCAATACTTTACTAACATTCTATGTCATCATAATACTCTACTGGAAAACTAAGTACAGGAGTGGGAATGGTTCCCTAATGATGTAAAAATTGCTGTGATCCAGACTTTTGGTAATGTGCAGATGAAGCAAGGTTTACTAAACCTAAATCAGAATCCTGCGTGACAAAACCATTCTGTTTCTCAGAAAGACTGAGAGACACAGTGACTACACAATTGCGGCCATCACTTGGAGAAGCTCAGTTCTGAGACTCTGAATGAATTGTCTAGCTCCTCACAGGCCATATAGAGGTTCAGATTATAAATTACCATATCATATGAAAAGTACGTGAAGATGCCTCTAGTTAAAATATATCTTGGGACACAGTATAAATATTAATTAGACATGACCTGCATACAAATACTGCACTGCTATTGAAGATTGCTTCCGGAAGTGACAATTTACCTGCTAATTAGGAAATTTCAAAGATTCAATTCAACGCTTATGATAAAAGTTCGGCTGGCATAAAAATGAGAAATCACTGAGCCTCTTAAAAGTCTCTCTCTCTCTTTTAACTGTCAATGCAACAACAAACATGCAAATCCTTCTTTTCCATTTTCTGATGAAGCAGGATAAAAGATAAAGTCACATAAAAAGTGTTTATCAGAATTATCTCAGTGGAGAGTTTCGAACTAACAAATACACTGTCTTCACACATATGTGGTGAAGACCAACACAAAGATATATTTCTTGAAACTGCTGTCTCCTGACCCAGCAGAATGGAATTTTTCTGAAAAGGTCTTCCTTACAATGCCCTTAAGACTAAGAAATAAAGCTAGAAGAAACCCTTTCATATTTCATACAAAGAGTTCTAAATAATTCCAAGAAATCAATTTTCTTTGGGAGTACAGCAAGCTTTCAACCAAATCCAACCAGGAAGCCATTTTAATGAAAAACTGAAAATATTTACATAAATAAATAAATAAATAAATAAATTCTACAAACTTTCCCTTTTTGTAAACTGTGTACTACAAAATTCAAGCATCCAAGAAAAAACTATCACTTAATCACTTAAAAAATGGGAAGCCAAGGAAAGCTAGACTTTCAGACTTAAAACTAGCAGCAGAGTAACCTGTTTTCACCTCGGAATTTGGACAGAACATCCAGACAACTCAAATGGCTGACCAATCTAAAGAGCTGTCCTGCTGAGCACAGACACTAAGAAATTCCACTTATTCAGTCAATTTTAAACATTCAAGATATACATTTTTAAGCTTTCAATATATACATAACCACACTACAGGAATACACGTACTATACATCCTTAATCTTTTCTTTAAAAAAAGGTGAAAAAATTGTGTCATTCAGCTATGCCAGATACCCAACTTAAAAGCCACAACTGTAAGCTGGCTCTGAATTCAGAATTCATATTTAATCCCCTGTCCCACAACAGTTCCATCTCCTGAAAGCATTAGCAGCTTCAGAAGCTGTTACCAACAATGCAGACTCATAAAACAACAGGTTACATTTCATTTGGCCTTACACTAATATAGAGTAATTTCACGATTATAAGCTGCACCGTTTTGACTAAAATTTTGATCCCAACCCAGAAATGCAGCTTACACTCAGGAGCGGCTAATACATGAAAAAAGTTCTGAAATTTCCCAACCTGGAAGTGCCAGCCAGGGTGCCCAGCCGAGCACCCGCCAGTAAAACCCGGGATTGCGCGACTGTTACAAATTGGTTACTCTGTTGCACGGCAGGTGGAGGCTTCCTGCCAGCAGCACTGGGTGGGGGGAGAGGGGGGTGGGGGGAGAGGGAGGTGGGGGGCTCCCTCCTGCCAGCCCCGTGGCCTGGCGGGGAGGTGCGGGCTCCGTGCCTCTCTCCCACTGCCGGCGTGGGTGAAGGTGGCCTCCGTGCCTCCCTCCTGCCAGCACCGTGGGGCAGCGTCAGGCCAGGGCGAGCGATCCCACGATTCTATTACTAATTCGTTACTTTGTTGCACGTGGGTCCTCCCTGACAATGAAAATGTGGCTTATATTCTGGTGCAGCTTATACATGGACAAAGACCTATACATTGCCAACACCCAGACGCGTGGCTTATAATCAGGTGCGGCTTGTAATCATGAAATTACTGTAAACTTCTACCATGCATCCATTTTATTTAATAAAATATTCTAATCAGCAGTCCTGTTATATACAGTATTTTACTTCACTTGGATAATGGAAGTTCATAGTTTGACTCTTCATAAAACACAATGAAAAAGAGCTTCACATTCTTCTCCACTAGTAGATGATTCCAAAATTAATAAAATAATGCAGCTTCTTTAAGTAAATTAAAGAAGTATAAGTAAAACCTGCTATTTTTATGTCTGGCTTTTAACAAAGTAAGCCATTATCATATGCTACCATCTCTGCCAACTTGATTCTCCTTCCAATTGTAATTTTATTGTCACAGATGGGTTACAGTTGGAAAGGACCTCTGGAGACCACTTTGTCCAACCCTCTCACTCATGAAGAGATACTGAGAGCCAGCTCCCCAAGGCCATGTCCACAGCATTTGAATACAGCCAGGCATGGAGTCCCCACCAGCTCCCTCAGTAACCTGAGCCTGTGCTTGGTCATCCTCACAGTCAAAGTGTGTTTCCTGGTGTTTAGAAGGAGCCTCCTGTGCATTTTTGTGCCTGCTGCCTCTGGTCCTGTCTGTGGGTACCACTGAACGAGTCTCAATTCTCTTTGCACCCTCTTCTCAGGTATTTATATACTTTGATGTGATCCCCCTCCCTGAGCTTTGTCAGGCTCTCCTATGAGAAGAAATTATCCAGTCTCAGCCTCTTAACCATCTCTGTTTGACTCTCTCCACCCAGTCAACATCCCTCTCAAAATGGAGATCTGGTTTCTGTTCATTTTTTTTCCAATAAAACTTCAGAAATCCTTCCTCTCGGGAAATCTCTGATGGAATTGGCACTATGTATGGAATTCAGCAGCTCACTTTCTCCTAATTCAAATCACTTTTAGTAAGCTAGAAAGCAACAAAAATCTTTCCAAAAATTCACACTTTTTAAGGTTTAAATGTCCATTAATATTCCTATGAACATTATTGTCCAGCATTATATCAATGTTTAAAATGCAATCTAAAAAACCCATTCCGTGAAAATCATTTTTGTAGTAGCTGCTACTAGATTATTTGTACTCTTTCTAGTCATATAACATTCAGTCACCATATCCTGAGTAATTATGTTATCAAAGAAGCAATAATATGTAGAGTCAGTATAAATATTACAAAGCCCATTTTTGTAAAGGGAGGGCATGCTAACCCAAGTTATCATCTTACTCCCTTAAGAACAAATAAAATTCAGGAAAAAGCAGATAGGGATCTGAAGTACTGTTGTAAAAATCATGAAGCATCCCCATTTCCAACATATTGTCATGAACACCATGATGTTTCTGGGAAAACAGTTTGGCTTATTAAATAAAAAATAGACACTGAATTTTTCTTTGTTTGTATGGTAAAGTAGGTTGTATCCCCCAAAAATAGATGCCATAAGTTAAGGACAGTCTAGGAAAAATTGTGGTTGGGAGTACATAAAAGTATAGGTTTCACTCCTGAAAGCATTCAAAGCAACATGAAATATTAAGACCTTCAAACCTAAAGCTCTAGAAGCTTTACACCATGCTATACAATTTTACGACAGAAGCTTTTTTCCCTTTTAAAAATTTGCACTTCTTTAAACTTTCATGCTGTAGTTTAAAAAAAAAAATCATTTTCTAGCATTAAAGTTACTGAAAGTGTCTTATGGACTAGACACTTGTTTATATTGAAAGTACAGACAATTAAACATAATCTTGTAATTTAAAGCTTCATGGAACAGTAATTTTTATGGCCTGATAAGTAATGGAGACAAACTTAGGTAACCCAGAAAGACCCAGACAAATATATTTGTTTAACAGCAAATGTTTACTGGTCAGGCTGCAGAAACAATACTGGGTTTTTTCCCTCCTTCACTGCAAAGTACTATGAGTACACACACAACGCCAGAGAGAACAAGGAACACAGTTACAAAAGAACATTAAACCAGAAGATGATTTATCTGTCCTGCTGAGAAGAGCTCAGGGAGGTAAGCCAGAACACCGGAAAAGAAGAAAACAACCGGAGCACTAAACAAAAGAAAGTAGAAGTATAACACTCAATTAAGATAGTGCAGGAGCTTTTTACTATACTCTACACCAGTTTACACTGATGAAATGATTTCTTGTAGTCTCCTCTTGATCATTTACCTATGAAGCCAACAGCCCACAAAGCTCCTGACAGAAAACATCTCTGAAATTATCACTTATACAAAGCATACATGACAAAGTATAGCACTGCCCAAACATTCAGATGGAGCACAAAGCAAGTGTTAGACTGAAAAAGAACACACTAGCAGCACTTCTGCTAATGCTGACATGTTTCAGACTAGCTGCCATTAGCTGAAGTGTGATGCTTACCTTTAATAGTTTCCTCCACAACTTCTACTACACGATCTATCTGCTGAACCTAAAAAAGAAGGTAAATACCTAAGTAGTCAACTACTGGACATACTTTCATATTAACTAGTCTTTCAAGAGTGTCTTCTTTTGGATTAAGGGGTAGTAAAGAACTGTGGGCTGTGATAATATTTAATGGCCATTATATAAAATGTGCAATAAAGACAAGAAATTTATGTTTTAGTGTGACATTTGCCAAAATTCACCAACAATTACATAAATAGCTCGATTATTTCTAAACAGATGTATCAGTCTTTATTTAAAGTCAATGGCCAACACACTGTAGGGATTTTGGCGTATAAAGTATAAGGAATCAACATTAACACCACAAAATTAAATACTCAGAGATTCTCAAAACTGAGATTCTTTCCAGAGCTTTCATCCAAACTACCTATTGTGTAATTCCACCATAGATATTTAAACACAATGCAGGAAAGTCAACTTATCACACTTCAGTTAGTTTGTCATTTTTCCATAACATTCCTTTTTACAACACTGTTTCTCTAAGGTGTTAATTACAGTAATTTCACAAATATAAGCCGCACCCTTTCGACTAAAATTTTGGTTCGAACCTGGAAATGTGACTTACGCTCAGGAGAGGCCAATATATGAACAAAGTTATGAATTTTGCCAACCCGGAAGTGCGAGCCGCGAGAGCCGCAGAGCCCCAGGAGCTGCGGAGCCCCGCTGACCCTGCCATCCCTTGCACCACCTGCTGCGTCCCCGCCTGGCCCACGCCCAGGGCCGTGCAGCACTGCAGGCACGCCAGGACCCTGTGGCTCTGCCCACTGCGGCTCCGCCGGGCCCAGCCCTCAGCATGGCACCACGCTCACCCCGCACACATGGCACGGCCGTGGACACAGGCGGGCCCGGACTCCGCGCTCCCGGCTGCGGCTGCACAGTGCGCAGGGCAGTGGCCGGGTGGCGGCACCTCTGCCCGCAGGGCCCCTCCGGGCGGCTCCGCCGGGCTTGCAGCCCCCAACACCAGTGGGCCCAGGCTCCACGTTCCCACCCGCTGCTGCACAGTGCCCAGGAGAGGGCACTGGCCCAGCCGGCGAGCAGTGGGGCCCACCCGGTGCCAGGGCAGCGGGGCAGACTGGTGCAGTGCTCGGGGGAACTCTGCCATTCACCAGGAAACTTTCCCGCCTGCGGTCTCCACTGCTTCCTATGGTCTGGGGCAGCAGGTCCCCTGCCCGCCCGGCCCCACCGCCCTCACCCCCCTGGGCCGCGCCCTCCCCTCACCTGGGCGAGAACGGAGCCAGCAGGTTTAATAAAAGTGAGTGATTTTTCTCAGTATTTTTTTTTTAGTTTTTAGGCTGCGTTTAAAGGCTACCCCGATCCGTGAAAAATGTTTGCAAATTGCGCACCTGCCAGTAAACCCCACAATTGTGCAATTATTACAAATTGGTTACTTTGCTGCCCGCGGGTCTTCACTGTGAACAAAAGTGCAGCTTATCATCCGGTGCGGCTTATATGTGGCCAAAGAATGAAAAGTTGCTGACATCTGGAAGTGTGGTTTATAATCAGGTGTGGCTTACAATCATGAAATTACTGTACATGAATGAGATTTTAGTATGATTTTAGCAGACTTTTCCTTGGAGTTTCTTTTCCAGCTTGTTTCCAAAACAAGCAGAAAAGCATAAGTTGCAGAGGCTTCAAGAGGAGAACCTCGAACTTGAATCCCTGGTATCAAAGCCATTAAGTCTCTCTGCCCTACACCACTGAGTTTGTCATTTCCTGTGCCATCTTGTCTGCTTCACATGCGTTTTTCCAACCTAACAGAAGTTAAAAAAATGCTCACCTATAGTTGGAGTCTGATTTTAATTTCCCAACTGAAGTCAGTGGGAGACAGTTCCTTTCTTTGTCAGGGTGTTTGGATCAAGTCAATGTAAAAGTATTTTTCTTTTTCTTTAGTTTTCTTTTTTTTAATCTTTTGAAATACAGCCTTTTAAAAGAGGGATGTCCACCATTTCAGACTTTTGAATACAGTATATTAGTTATGAATTCTAGAAATTAAGTTACAGTGTTGCTAATAACTGAGTTTTAATAATTTTATTGAAAAATAAATATATTTAAACAATTTTCTGAATCACAAGCATTCACATGACAGACATACTGACATGTCTAGCAATCAACTTGTAAAGAAAGCACACATAAGCAGTTGTATGGAACACATGCATATTTAAGAACTTGTGTACATATCCATTTTGGATATAGTTTTAAAATTATGACTCAAGATACTTACCATATACACTTTCTACTAAACATTTAAGAGATAAATAGAAAAATCCCACTTGAAAATAGAAGTGTACACATCTAAAACTACACTACAGACAGGGAGCAAAGTCTGTGTTGTATTACCTAAAACATTATTGCTATATGTCTCAATACTAGACTGCTTAAGTTCATAACCATTTTAATAATTTAAAATATGAGAAATATGGGTGGTTCATAACCTGAGCCACCAATTACTTTCTGCATTGTGCATCTGAGGAATTTTTGCATTCCTCCAAATCCCCTGTTGAATAAAAACAGAAAAAAACCCACCAACCATTATATTGCATCTTCATTTTATTGGATAAATTAAATTATTCTCAATATGTCTGTCAAGAAGATGGCTCATGTAAGTAATTAAAATTATAGGTCTGCGAGATAATGAGATCTGCACCTAGAAATGGATGTTTGCTCTGCCTTACATGCTATTTCCCACATTAAATATTTTTCATTTGAAATTATTGGAAATTATTTGGCTAAATCACCCAGTGCTCAAGAAGAAAATGTAGAACGCTTATGGTCTGCAGTTATGAAGACAAAACTATCTTAGAAAATGTGAGATGAATCTATTGTGAGAGAAGGGAAAGGTTTAGAACATTCTTATTTGGGAAAAAAAAAGGGGGGGGGATGAAAAAGAAAAAAATTACGAAGTAATAGCATTAAAATTTTCTTGTATATATAAAGGTCTGCTGAATTCTTTTCCTCACATCTCACTAACCTTATGGATAATTCTGCTCTGGAGTGGTATCAAAGATACGGGTAAACTTTCAGAGCAAAGCTCTGATAATGTCTCCATCAGGCATCAGTAAGTCCATGAAGCACAGAGACATCCTGGTGGTGTATGAAGGGAAATGTCACCATTCCTCAACATTGCTTTGCAGAGTGTCTCAAAAAAACAACCCCACAGGACTGACAGCAGGACAGCACTGCTGGGTGTGGTTAGTGCACCCCACTTGGCTCCACAGATCTTGTGAGACCTTGTTTCCAGCATGGGTAAGTACATTTTAGACTTAATGTCCACTTCAAATGGTTCTCCATTAGTATGTGAACAGAACAAGAGCTACAGACAGAGCAGAGGTGATAACTGAGTAGAACTATGGAAAAAGGAAAAAAACCAAAAAAATCTCCAAAACACTCGACCACCACAAACCAGGGCTGATGCAGAAATCTGGGCAGAGATTGATAGAGGCCAAGAGCACAGGCAAGGCTCACAAACCCATGAAAGAGTAGCCAAAGCATGAAACTGTCTGGTGAAAAAGCAAGGATAAAGAGAGTTTTATCAAAGCATGAAGGCTGAGTTGAAGCAAAGGCCAGGAACAATCTTTGACCCTTCCTGGTGGGATCAGAGTTAGGCGTAAGTACAGCTCAGCGATCATTTGTATCTTTAATAACCCAGCACTGCCAATCCCCCCACTAAACTCTATCCCTAAGCACACTTTCAAATACCTCCAGGGATGGTGGCTCAACCATTTCCCTGAGCAGTCTGATCCAATGTACCCTTTACATAAAGAAATTTTTCCTAAGACCCAATATGAACACCCTAGGAGTGAACATATTCCTATACACAGCTACTTGAAGTAAAACAATCTTTTTTTTCTCATCTAGGAAAAACCCTATGCATTGATTCTCATTGACATAGTTAAGAAACAAAATGGTCACTACATAGATAAAATCATCTATCTTAGGTAATTATAACATGCCATTTATAATCCTGAATATTTTAACTCCAGTTCACCAATTCTGTTTCATCTCACTTTGTTTAGGGATCTCTGTCAAATGTTGGATGTTAAAAGACTACTCAGGCTATCCCCTCTCTAAAGCCAGTAAAAGAGAAATACATGACTTCAAAAAGAACTTCGGGTCTTCTAAGAATCTAAATTATTTTAGAGATAATTATCTTCATTGACCATAAAGAGAGCTGAGCAAAACAGACTCTCAAATTACAGCACTCAGGCAAGGTAAATCTAGGGCTTAATACATAACTTCAAAAGGCATGTGACTAGCCACCCTGGCTTCAGAGGGATAACATCTGTGTTTAAGACCTTTACTGACAATACTGACCATAGTAATGGGCATTATTCTGGGTTAGGAATGTATTCTGAGAGCAGGATCTATGTGAACTTTAAAAGGAAGGAGACTACCCAGAGAAGCACATAAACAACTCATTTTAATTGCTAAACATTGACACAGCTTAAGGATAATTCTTTGATTTATAGGATAGTACACAACTGCTATAGAAATGAACATTTTCTATTTGCACATTCAATTTTCAATTTAAAAGCAGATGCTTAATTGACAATCTTTTCTGACTTTCCAGGTTCAAGTGTCCTGTCTGAATATCAAAATGGGAATTCAAAAGCCAAAGTCAACTAGCTAAGATTTGTATTAAATCATTCTTAGTGTCCACTGTTCCCAGGTTTATAGCATGCTTTCCTAGAACTTCTGCTAATTCACATAATTCAGAGTAAAATTCCATCAAATTTGACTTTCTTTAAGTACATATTGGATATTTGCATTTATGCAAGGCTCTCTTTTAAGGGCAGCAGACAGGCTTGCAATCTTGAATTGCAGTCTGGCCTCATAAACACTGCAAGGTAGGCAAGTATCACTATCTCTGTTTTGCAAACATCATCAAAACTTCAATGAACTGAACCACAGAAATACCATACAATTTATCTTCCTCATTTATGAGGTCAAGGCAGTAGGGATGTACTTGGCATCTTGGTCATGTTCTAGTGATTTCCTTTCACAATGGCACTGCTAAAGCTCCACTCACTGGAGCATTTTACATATGAAGGAATAAGGTACATTAAACTTAAAAGTGTATACCAATTACAGATGTACAGCTTGAGAAACAAAGTGCCTGTTTTTTGTAATGCACTTAGCATTTTTTATGCTGCACCATCTATTTTATAGCACTGCTCCTAGTGTTACGTGCTGCTGCTGGGAGTGTTCAGCACTCCCACTAATCACATTCCAGAGTTTCAAACTGGATATGAAAAGAAGCTTGCCTTATACAGTAAAACAGCCGGGGAAAGGGTTAGTTGGAGGTCAGGAGAGTGCAAGGAGCCTTGGCAGAGGGCTTTCCATGGCTCTGTATTTCTCCTGAAAGCAGTGGCTTCAGGCTCCCCTTGGCCAAAAACCCTGCAGCACCCAACCATGCACAGGACCTGCACCTCCTGACTCATTGAGCAGCAAAGGGGGGGTTACAGACTTCTAGAGTAGCAGCACTGGATTGGTTGTGTAGGTTTGTGCAGATGAAAGAATAGGCTGAAACTCCTCCCTTGGGTGATGGGTGTATGGCAGAAGGTGATAGATCTTTGATGCTAGATGTTGCACTGGGAAAGATCGAGAATAAAGGAGAACTGGAGTTTGCATTCAGGATTCCCTCACCTGTGGAGCTATCACATGCCTTTAATGGAATACATATGTGGATTAGGCCCCATGCTTTCAGTCTGCACAGCAAGTTTAATGATTTCAAAGTACAGATTCAAGGGCCTTGTGAAGTCTCTTAAGACCTATAAACCTCCAGAACCTGACCAGGGGTTCCAACACATAGCATCATTTGGAGATCAAGCACCTTAAAACTCCAGAAAATGTCAATGAAATAAGGTACCCCATTCCAGTGGCTCAACTATCACTGGGAATAAGTGGTTTGCATATTCTTGTATGCAGCTCAGGAAGTGAGGAAACACTACAATTACTTACATCCATTCACAAATCCCAAAACATAACCTGTCAGCTAAATCTTTCATTCCCCCTTGTCCCTCCTTCTTCCCTATAATCCCCTCAAAACAATCAGCACAGTCACACATCCTCCTACTTTTTGGCAACTAGAAACGAAAAGTGAGGGATAACTCTACGTAGGAGAGCTGATGTCTCTGTGTGCACTTTACATGCACTTGAGTTTGAAGTGAGTACACCACAAACACAAAGTAGCAAGTTTTGGAGACCACCTGAGGGTTTCTGGCTGTGAACCTCTGTAATGCATCATTATGTGCTTCAGGTACTTTACACCCTTGGCAGGTTTATTACTGCCTAGAATTTTCCTGTTCCAGAAAAGAGCTCTTTCACCTTGTCATGTGACATTATGGTTTGCCTTACACACAGCCTGTAGCAATGCCTCAACCCACATTATGTTTATAAAGTAGCAATTACTGAAAAAAACCCACAAAAGCACAGTAACATCACAAATCGTGAGAAGGATAAGAAGTTGCCCTTCCTTTCCTTCTGCCCAAATCAGGCAATAAACAAATAACAGCAGCAGTTCAGTCCTGTATTTTTCCAATACAGATCAAAACAAGCTCTGATTTACTAGAATTTATCTGGTAGTTACAACACAACTTCCTCCTCCATCCTAACAAGAGGAGCAGAAGAGCCCCTGACACACTGTCTTTAGAAAGCCACCCCAAGGGAGTTAAAATTGCTGGTAAATAAACACATTCTCAGACAACACGGTCCTTTAAAATAAATATTGAAAAAGAGAAAAAAAAAAGAGAAAAAAAAAGAGGGTGGGGGGAAGAAAACAGCAGAACTTACATAAGCAACAATAAATCAACTGTCTATCAGCCAAGTTGAAGATGAGACCAACATGGTATTAAAGACAAATTTCCAAAACTGTACCCTTAATGTTACCATTTTTAAGTAGAATCAATATCCTATTGCCAACAGAACACTTTCTGTTTCTCAATTCTGCAGAAATTGCCTTTCAAAAATATTTTGCAATATAAAGATAACAAGTCTTGTCCTTTAAATACAGTCACTCTCTCACACTCGTTCTTTGTAAAATGAGAAGCAAATCGTAAATGTACAAACTAAAAACATGAACAATATGTGCTCTTAGCTTTGTTTTAGTTAAAAGTTTTGCCTCAAGTTTAAGACTTTTCTGAGCTCAGGGATCTCTTATTTAAAGCACAGTAAATTTTACCACAGCAATGACAGCTAGAGGACAGTGTCCTTATTGCAAACACTGCATTTCAGTATTTTCAGGTCAAGTTACAAAGTATTTGGGAACACTGCATTAACACCTAATTCATCTCCTAAAAGAAAGCTTTCTGTAAAAAATACAAAACTACTAACATTTTTCATTAAACAGTGGTCTAGGTAGTCAAATGAAGATGATGATAAGAGGTTAATTTTCAGAAATTACAAGTTACCTAAAAGAAAATTTTTTAAAAGAGGGGAAAAATGTTTTTTTAAAAAAATAATAAACTTCCCAATTTTAATATGTTAAATTCATCAAAATTGAAACATCAAATTACAATCATGGTCTAAGGATAGTGACTTGCTCATTTCTCTCCCCTCTGTCTACATATGTGTAAGTATTATTATATTCGCTGTAACAATCAATTATGGAGCAATAACTATGTGGCCTCTGAGCAAAAAGGAAATCCATCACCCATTTTACTTTTTCCTTTTCCAAAGGTGATTCAATGATACAGTAGTACTACATCCCAAAGAACACTGAAAACACTTTATTACCAAAGTCAAAGCTCTTTGGTTTCATTTTGAAGGTAAAGTTTGTAACTGTTTAACAAGTCAGTCACCAGTGGATTTAACTCTTCAGACTGCCTCAAAATAATCACTGCTATTTTCCATTCTGCTTAACAGAGTGAGGTAAAAAAACAACCACCAAACCCCTAGCTGTATCTGTGTAATTCATATGCTCTTGTCCCCTACTCTTCTTCCACTGGTTTTAACAAAGCTCTTAAGGCTTGTCTTCAAGCAAATAAACAGTGATATTTTTAAGAATATGGTAACTGATACCTTCATCCCGGATGAAGCCTGGAAATTTTCAGGCATCAAATGGCACTGGAAGTCAGCTCAACAACAGAATCCTTTTCTTTCTCCCCTCATGCCATAGCCAAAAAAAATCACCCTCAATTAAAGAAGGTTTAAATGTTGTATAATGCAAAAACATGAACAGGAGGAAGACATGTGACAGGAAGCTTCTCTGCTGCTTTTTGCAAGAGAAAGGCAACAGAGTCTAGATATTGACAACCCTAAGGAAAACGTTTATGAAAACCTTTGATTTCTAAAGATACATACCCCTATAATACTCAAGCCTTTCAGGTACTCCTGGCGAGGTTGGGCTTGGGGAACACAGCCGGCTAGAACAACTTTCTTCTTCCCTTCTTGGGCTTTCCTAAAAGAAGACAAACAGTGTGTCAATTTTATTTTTTTTTAATTATAATTTTCAACTTCAACACAGTCATATTATTCATGTGACAACAGAAAGCAATCACAATGAAGATCTCACCACATCAGAAGCAACTTGTGCATGTTTGAGCCCCAGAAACCAACAAACCAGCACACCAAAAGAAACCCATATGAAGCTATAGCACACCTGGTTCAGTCTGAGTATGCACAGAGACCTGACTATTGCATCTCTTGGACAAAAACAAAACCTTGAAAGCCCTAATCAAGTTCACTTGACTTTATTTGCCAAAATGGTGGAAGAGAAAGTGGCCAAGAAAGATGGGACAGAGTAATTAGCCTCAATTCAAGAAGCTACACAAAATGCAAGGACAGAGGACAGGATGCAGGCAGGAACCCCTAGCTCAAAACAGACACATTTATGTAGTACCAGTCAGAACTGACCAGTTACATCAGTCTTCTGATGTTTACGCAAAACATTTATTTACTTTGAAATATGCAGTTACTTTAAAATGTTTATGTATTTAAGCATATTGAGCACTGTTGTGCTTTAAGCACTTGCCTCTGGCAGAGAAACATTTGTTTTGATATTACCTTTCATAATTCCTTAGCTTTAATGCTACCTTAGCATCAAACAGGAAATCAAAACACTAAGATTAGTGGTTAACACTGTTCGTTTCATTAGTAACATTTGTACTCATATTGAATTTAACTGTGAGTATCAAGCCAGCACTGAATCTCTAAACTAATGGAAGGCCTGCACAGAACTAGGGGCTGCACGCAAAACAGTGAGATGCAAAACCCACTAATGTTCATTAAACTTTGAAGATCATCCATCAGCACATTAACCCAACACAGCAACTGCATTACAATGTACAAAGCATGAAAGAAGTAAAGTGCTGAGTAACTTTTGGAGATTTTTCTAGGTGTAACACATTATGGGTTGCTCCAAGAATGACCTCTCACAGCTGCATGTTGTATCCAAACCTCCTGCCAGGCTTCTGTCAAACTGGAACCTGGAATCTTTTCTCCAGTATGAATTCATGAAGTCTTTACTGTTATGTTGGAATAGGCTAAGACACATCACGACACTTTTCAGGAAAAATATCCACAATACACAGGTACTTAGACAATTTTATACTCTTCAGCTTGCTTGAGCTGTCTCCAAGATGAATGCACTTAAGGAAGTGATGCTCAACAACACATGGATGTTTAATGAGTTTCTGTCCATTTCTAGCAAAGGCAATTTTAACCAAAAAAAAACAAACCAAACCAACCCAGAGTGGTACCACAGTTTAGCTTCCCTGCTCAGAATTTCACTTCACACCTGTACTATGGACAAATCTATTTACAATTTACAGCTCAAATGAAAGCTCATAACTCAAAAATTGTAATAGAGGAGATCACAGGCCATTTTATCAAATACCTTGTGCTGGCTGCTGCCCTAAAATGAGGTATTTTAAATGAAAGAAACAAACACAAGTGAGAAATAACAGGAAAACAGATTATGAGTGTTACTTCATATCCAATATAAAGGCAGCAAATGTCTATAAAATATTTGATTTTGTTTAAGTGGGACTTTAAAGAAATGTTCAGATGCTCATCATACAGAACCTTGTTGGTCCTCTACTTGCACACTAAGAGTATAATATAAATGCAAATCTTTTCATCTCTTCCTTGATAATATTTCTGCGGGTAAAGAACTATGATAAATCGCTAATTTAGTATATTTCTTAGGCACAGAACATAGAAATGTGTCTCCAAAACCAGCAATCCCTCTTTTCTTTCTGTGGTAAATATTTAAGGGTTATGCAAAACTTCAGTGGAGGTTACCTACTACATATCCAAGAAAATATAAGAAAATAAAAAGCATACTTCAGGCATTAACTAAAAATGTCACACACCAGCATGCGACACTCCACTAAGTCAAAGGATAAAAATCACTACTTATATAGTCTAACAGACTCAACCTAATGCCTGGAGGCAAGACAATAAGCCCTGTCTCCAGCAAACAAAGCACACATCCCTAGGCAACTTGGCATCTGGTATAATCTGCTGCAAGCAACAGCCCGCTCCATCTACTTGAAAACCTGTGAGCACTACAGAAGAAAAAGCTTTTATTCACGTCTTTTTATCTGAGGAAAAAAAAATAAACAAAGTTTCCCTTGACACATTAAATGGCATTTTAATGTTATTTCACAGCTTTAACATTTTGCCATATCTTCTGGGACTATAACTAGAGCTAGTGGGGGAAAAGTTAAAGTGAATATTCTTCATAATAAGCATTGCCTCCATTTAACTTTTTTAAAGTTGTACAGGTCTCTACAGAGTAAAGAATTTTGTACACTGAGATTTTTTTCTTTAAAATGCAATTAAGTGGGAATGCCAGAACTAAATTTTCAATCATAGCCAATTTTCATTACCTTCATAATATACCACACAATACATAAAACCCACCATAAATGAAAAGCCATTGTAAAAAAATTATGATTTTTTGCCTCATTTTCAAGAAACCACTTCTCAAAATATGCATTCCAGTGCTATACTGTCATCTCCTTTTAATACTGTTTAATGAGCCCTACTCATATTAACAAAAGCCTGCAAAAATTATTCTTCAGAAATCTAGTTAGCATGAGAACTGTATTAGAAGTGCCTTTATTCTTCAAAAACATGAATAGTAAGGAGAATAATACCTCATGGAATCTAGTAGGTGGCACGAATAAATACATCTCCTCTTTTAGAACCCTTTATATTTTTAAGTTACATGAACTTTACCTTGAACTTTCAATTTAATTGACTCACGAAACATCTTCTAGAAATACTATTTTCTAAAAGCTACTTGCAAGATACACATCTGAATAGAAATTTAATTAGAGCAATTTTTTTTTTTTTTAAAGAATTATTCAAGCTACTTCCTAAGTAATAGATGGGGAACAAAAAGCAAGTGGGAAACAACAGGGGTGTGAAGTGCTGCATACAGCAGAGGACTCATACAAGATCACAAGATTTATACTCTATGGCAGAGAAAATGCAATAGGTTCCATGTATTCTGCCTTTAAAAAGCAAATTTGAGAATGTAACTGGAGAATTTCTACCTCGCTCATGTGTGCTTTTATTTATGTTAGGAACCTTCCTGAACTGCAATACTTTTCTCACAATTCTATGTGATTTGTTGCATGGTTTCTCTAATTTTTATTTTTTAAGCTCCAAGAAAATTTAGTCAGTAATATAACAAACACAAAAAACCACTTCCCACCCTCCAAAAAAGCTCCCCATAAGCATTTGCTACAACAGTGCTATGTGTATAGCAACACTGCTGGATACCATGGCAGCCAGTGCAGGAAGCTGTTCCACTTTCTCATGACTCACATAGATACTCGGGTGGAACCACCAAAAGAAAAAAGTGAGGGACATTTCCCTGAGGTTCAAATAGAAGGAAGGCAAGAAAAAAGTAAAAGCAGAGAAGATGGGCCAAGTTCAACAGAAGACAATCTGTGATATTGAAAGTAATCGCTAACTTGCTCTTTGCTGGAGACAAGAGGAGCTAGGCCACCACTGCTTGCCTGCTCATTTCCCTTTCCACAAGCAGAGCTGCCCACTGGATTTTTGTAAGCTGTGAACTCTTAAGTAACTCATAGCTTTCAGGGAGCTACCATTACTCCCCACCAAGGGATCCCAGGTGCACGGGAAGGATTAACAGACCTCTGAAATAAAAAGCAGTCTGGTCTGCAGGGAGGAAAGCTGATAAACTACAGACATGTCAGCATGAAACATCCAATTTGTAAAGTGCTGGTCTGGTAGCAGATATGTGAAACTAAATATATTGCCTGCAAACCCTACACTTTTTCCTCCAAAACCCACTGTTGGTGGAATTAAATAATGAAGAAGTGTATAAACAATGAGCAGAAGGTTGCCTGCAGCAGGACTAACAGTCAAATACAAGTAAGAGAAGAAGTAAGAGTGGAATTTTTAAACAAATACAAGAAATTAAGGGGGAAGTGCTTTACAGTCAGCTTCTTCAGCATTTTATCGATTGCACTTGGGAAATGTTCATGAAATAAGAACTATTTCTAATGCTGAAGTACAACAGGAACTAACTTTGTTATCTGAAATGAAAAAGTAATTATTTCAACCTGAATCCTACTAGGCAAATGACAACTGGCCATCCATGATCTATTCCCACCAAATGCAGCACTCACATCCTTGTTGTACCTGCACAAATCTGGCAATTTCCCCATAAGATGTGTATACTTAAATTGAACTGTGCAATGGTCATTGTAGTCTTTTCATACCATTCTCATGGTTTCCTATTACCCAAAATCCACAACAGTCCTTATCAGGTGTTTTACAAAGGTGTGAAGCCATAAACAAAGGGGAGATTTGTGTCCAGAAGTGCTCAAAGAAATGTCAACATATATGAAAGTTCTGCTACAGCAGCTCTAGCTAAATACAGTATTAGTAGGGTATATGATGAGATCAGTCTGCCAATGGTCATAAAAAGTAAAATTCAGGAGATACTACTTCCCAGGCTGTCGAAATGGTGTTGTGATGTCTCTGGGGAAAAAGAAATGCTATTTGGCTGAAGATGCAAATATGTGAAAGATCTTCCAACTTTCTCATCTGCTGAATTAATCAGCAGAAAGCCTTAAGTTTTAAAGAGAGCGCAACATCCATGGAATGAAATGATGGTGTCTGCATAGCATTTGGAATAGATTCGTGAAAATCCATGAAACCACATAGCTATTTTCTGTTTGAAAAACTACAAATGGTAAGTTGAACCGTGGCTTTACAGGCTTTGCGCTAATGTAATGTCTCATTAGTACCCAAAGGCTCGCTTCCCATCCTCCCTGTCTGCTGTTGTTGCTCTTACCTTTCCCAAGTTCAACACCCCCTCTTTCTCACTTCTGGCCATCTGGTATCACTCCTCCTCTGCTCTGAGCTCTGCAGCTCACTGGGCTCTTCCACAGCCCTGTTTAATTCACTGATATAGGAGAAATTTATTGAGCCATGATTGGGGGGAGTGTAACCATTTTGTTTCATTAAGCTAGCTCATGAGAGAAGGGATGCAGCAGAACCAAAACAGAGGGGAAATGAAAGCTGTTGGGAAGGAAACAGAAAAGGAGAAGGACACGGGAACTCACTTTATGTCCGGTGAGTGTAACAACTCTCATGAAACCTTTGAGGTCACAATATACTAAGCAGAGTGGGTGAGTAAGAATCAAAAAGGATGTTAGAAACTCATAAAATGTTCTGCTTTCAAAGTCAGGGACTGCCCCATAGACAAAGGCTCGTGGAAAACCTGATGAAAGATTATCAACATTATTAATCAAAGCAGAACCACTGAAGAGTCTGCTTCGGCATGTCAGCTTCTTTGTGCACTTCCACAGACCCCAAAGAATCACTACAATTTATCTGTGAGGCATGTGAAGATGCAAAGTTCATTTGAGGATGCTTATTGGAGTCTACTGAACTGCTCTTGGAGGACCAGTCTCTAGCAAAGTGGCCATCTCACTGCCAAGCTGCATCTGCCAAACTTGTCAAATAGCATCTCCTGTGGCAAATACCATCAGGTAACATGCAAATATTCCAGGGCAAGAATAAGTTGCATGTCCTCCGCCTGACAAAAGCAAGCATGTCTTCTTCTCTGAAAATACTTCAAAAAGATAAAAATGCTTGCTCCATCAAACTCCAAACTGAGGCTGTAAAGACATGTTCCAAGCAAAGATTAATAAATAAAAGCATAAAAATATCCTTTCCTAAGAGAGTTTTTTATAGCAGGTGAAATGTTAGCTCTGAGAATAACCCCAAGACTCACATGCTACATACCAAATTACTCCCGAGTTTCTGAAATGAATGGAAACTTGTTTTCACCCAACTAGCTGGCATGCAAGTGAAGTGACTGCAGCTTTGTCTGCAAAAGGCAATCTGAATTGAAACTCTAAACCCAGTCAAATTGGTGCCTAAGTTTTACTCAAATTTTCTGTAAATGTAACTTTATAGGCAGCAATTAAAGATGCAACAGCTATTCCTGGGCAGTGATTACACAAATATAGCATGGTAGTGGTAATGATGGTCTTCTCACAAAGGCTTTCAAATTAATAGTTCATAGACTTTATCAAACTGAAAAATTAGAACAGATTGTGTTCAGGAAGAAGATGAGATGAAGTAAAAAAACTTCAATCTCACCTTGGCCCTGGCTAGTATTTTTTGTAGCCCCAAGCAAGGCTAAATGCCTTGATCAACATGAGAGAGAAACTTCCAGGATATCTTTTGGTCAGGCAAAAATGGTTACATGCCAGTTCCTCTCCCTCCAGATGATCAGGAAAACAGATTTTTTTAAAATCAATATACCATAACTTTAAAGCAAATCTGCAAAACCCATAATTAGAAGTTATCAGCCTTACAACTGTTCTTAAAAGCAAAGTGTAATTAATGACAATCTGCTCCTTAAAAATTTTCATCTTGGCTGCTGGNTTTTTTTGGTAATTGCAAAGTTGTTGGTTTGGGGTTTTTTTCCTTTCTCTGTTTATTGAGAAGACTGAGGGACCTTGTCATGTAACAGAAAATACTAGAAATAGCATTTGTCCTCCCAAGAATGTTGAGCAGACTGGGGCCTGGCAATCTGCTCAGGGAGTGCCAAGACACCCACTCACTGGTTCAAACCTCCTCCAGCTCTTGTCAAGTGAACAGCACAGTCTGCCAGGACTTGTTAGACACTGACAAACCTTCACTGCCTAACGCAGGTGACATACATGCTTTGTAGAAGGTATTCACCAGAACGTTGAGAGAAAATTTCTTTCTGCAGTATTTCGCAAGTGTTTAGGCTCCCACCATTCTTCAGATAAAACAATCAAGCATTTGCCTTTGATGCTGCACAAATCTGGGGCTTACGAGGTTTGGTTTCAAGCACATTGTTGGTAGGATACACTATGATGCTCTTCAGCTCCCTTCCTCCCTCCTTTCAGTGCTCATCTTTATCTCTCTGCTGACACTCAACTTCTCCGAGGCACAGAGTACCAGACACACTGAAGTTCTGCCCACTCAGCCTTGAAAAGCAGAGACTGCTAGAAGCCAAACCACCAGGGGACTGCTGCAGGTGGCAGGAACTGGAATTGCCCTTAAAAAAATTAGCAGTTTTTGAACATTTCTTGAATCTTTATGTCCTTTAGCACAGAGATGACAAGTTGTAGTAGGGTCAAAAAAATACTTCACTTTCTTTCTAAATCTCCAGTTTCATGCTAACCTCTCTTCAGCAAGAATCTAAGAAGTGACAATGGTGAGTTTTCAGAAACAGAAATAGCTCAAAAGCTCTAGCACCAATTTTGTCTTTTCTCCTTGCCTTCTGACACTACTTTCCTTCTTTAAGTGCAAGCATTTTCACTTCTGTACTACGTCAAAAAAGCAAGACTTCATACTCCCCCTTCAAATGGGAAAACTTAATCCTGTTCTGAATTTATTTTTGCATATCTAGATGGACTGTCAAAAGGTACACTTGTCTCAAAAACATTGAAAAGAAATGTTATATGAATTCACACGGACACTAAACTTCTGCCAGATAAAAGAAATGGAAGTCAAAATCATAACAGTGAACTTTTATATCAACCACACAGCTCTTACACTATTCCTCTGTTCTTTCAACATACATTCCTGTAGGAATGAGAATATTCTATCATGGTATTTATAGCATATCTCTCCTTTATATTAACTGACAAATTACTCAACTACACCTTCCCAATCTTGCCCCCTTTAGTTCTATTCACCTCTTAAAGAAAAAAAAATAAAGAAAAAAAAAAAAAAGAAATGCAGTTAAGGGNCACCTCTTAAAGAAAAAAAAATAAAGAAAAAAAAAAAAAAAGAAATGCAGTTAAGGGTACAGAATAATGATTGTAATTAATGTGTGAAATACTACACTGCCTCTCAGGTTCAAAGTACAGGCAGGCTTCAAGTTACATGTATGCATGGCCAATGGTTGTAATAAAAAACCCTGTTGATACAATGACTAAAAAATGAAATTAGTGTTGAATGAAAATTAAATAACCATTCCCCCTAGCATGCTTCTCACTAACAGGCTACTTACAAAATTTTAAAAGGATTTTTTTCTAGAAGCTGGTATGAGTACTTCTCCAGGTTTTTTGCTAAGTATAACCACCAGGAATATTTTCTCATAGGGTAAGGATGGTGAAAATCCAGAAAAAGAAAGCAAAATTTATATGGACTAAACACAGAGCAGTACATGATACCAACAGTGTTGTTTTACCAAGTCATCAGAACAAAACACCTGCACGATTCCATGGTGTGTCTGACACAGATCATTCTGATAAAAAAACTGAGGATAACAAAGGAACTAACAGCCAACTCATTTTTTCTTGGACTCCTCCAGTGCAGCTGAGGAAGAAAACTACAGACCTGAAAGGCAGCCAAATTTCTGAACATCCAAGGGGCTTTTTACTCAAAATCAGACAGCTACAGCTACTACATGAAAGAAACAAAAAAAAACTTCTTGAGAACCACTAAATATAGTTTTCATCTTATGTACACAGAAGACTGTCAGAAGTTATCCAACAAAGAAAAGGAAACAAAATTCAATTAAGCAATTTTTCAGAACTGTAAGCTGCATGTTCTTTTTCCTTTATGGAAATGCTATACAAGGGGCCCCAATGTGGCTAGTTTTTGTGAGGAATTATGAAATAGATAAGGCCAGTGTGCTAAAACATGAAAAAAACCAACAAAGGACAGAGCAGAAAATTAAAAAAATAAAAATAAGTTGAGAGAGATTTCACTCCTCAACCCTGGACCCTTCATTCTGTCCAAATTGCACTGTATCACATTTTTATTAACCTTTGAGATCTTTGTTTGCTTTAAAGTCTTCCACTAAAGCAAGCAAGCTCTTCCTGAACAAAATAGATAACAACTGATCACAGGACCTGAACAACAACAGAAATTATCCACTAGCCTCCTACATGCCAGACTCAGGACATTTAGCAGTTCTCCAATGGACCCGCTCCAATTTTCTTACATCCCTCAACTGATACATTCAAGACAGAGCAATCCAGGTGAAGTTCCACCAAGTAAAGAGCCATAAATGGTTTCCTCTCCTGAATATCCTGTTCACATTTTACTCATTCACAACTGAAAATGATCGTGAGAGTTGGCTCATGTTTCTGGGTCTTCACCACACATCCCACACACATTCTTTGCAACAGGCCACTTAGCCACCAGCCTTATCTTATAGTAAATTATGAAGAGGTGTCAACTAACACTTCATTGATATCTTTAATCTCTCACTGTTTCACACCACACCTGAAAGAATGGTAAAGATCCAAACAAGTCTCCATGGACTACATTTTGACAACAATTTATTGGTATGGTTTTTGTATTGCTAGAACATCTTAGTGGTTTCTGTGCTCACAGAAATTCATCACAATCCCTGAAAGCAACAGATTCCCACACTGCTTTAACTTTATGCTTTAGAAGGGCTTTGCACATGCAGTACAATACAAATGGAAGAGATAGTACTATTTTATTTTCTTCAGATACTGAAGCTTTGAGTCTGTGGTTACATACATAGATTCAAAAGTGTAATCCTGCTTCTGAGAAAAAATTATTCTGTCTTTTTCTATTCAGGCATTTTTAACTGCAATATCAAGGGTGACTTGAATGACAACTGCACTTTGCTTTTGCTTGTAGCACTGGAAAAACTCTCCACTCAGTTGTCGTCACTGATGCTTAAGCAGGGGAAGGGAGAAGATGCTGTTAGAAAGGTGGAAGCTCAAAAGTGCATCAAGCAGTGTAGATGGCTTTAGTGCACTCCCACTGTGAGGTGGGACTGATCAGAGTAGCTACATCTGCTCCTTGCTTACAATTTATGCAGCACTCTTCCTTCCATTCTGGTTTAGGCTTTTTGATGTCTGTGGTTAGGAAAACATTTCCTGGGTGGATGCAGAGAAGAAGAGAAAAAGACAAGTCCTAGAAGTAGGTCTGAGAAATTACCAGTTTAGACATCTAAATCTAGTTCAAAATGTATTATTTAAAGAGCTAAGAATTTTAACTTCTGTCAGAGCTGAAGAGGTAATTTCTCCAAGCATTTTAGCTTGCCTAAAATAACCAAGATATCATTCTAGTAGTTTTCACAATAGATCAACTTCTAGAAGTTTAATACACCACCAGGCATTTTATAGGGATAATAAATGTATGGTTTAATGTAAGCTTTAGGTCATATGCCAAATAAAAAGGTCAGAACAATCTAAAGGATTCTAGCAAACTTTTAATTTCTAAAAGACAGAAATCAAATGTAGATTGAATACAGTACCAGGTCTGACATAGTTCAAGGAGCATTTGGACAATATCCTTGGGCACATGGTGTGATTCTTGGGGATGGTGCTGTGCAGGGCTGGAAGTTGGATTTGATGATCCTTACAGATCATTTCCAACTCATCATAATCTGTGTTATTCTCTGTGTGTGAGTGAACATAAATATTTACATGTGACAACAGCTGCTTCACTCCCAAAGCTCTATTTCCATTTTTCCCCTCCAAATTTCCCATAAAATTTGATTCTATCAGATTCACACCACCATCTCTGCAGTGCTCCTTTACCTGCACGTAGATGGAATATTCTATTTTTGAAGAATAAGCGGACTCTAACAGTGCACAGCACTATATATGAAGTATATAGCCAGCAGCAGTAACTCTCTGAGCACAGTGAACCACATGTAACACTTCACCAGGATTTCATAGCTTTGTCATGCCAGTGATCAGGAAGGTCACGACAAAGGTCTCAATGCAGTATGTTATTGATCTCTTCAGAGATAATAATGGATCAGAAGAGTAATGAATCATTTTTAAAGGTTACTTTGCAAGTCCTAGGCAAAATGGGCTAGGTGCTTTACAGATAAAGCTTCTGTAACCATCTCTAACCTTTTTCTCGGTCTTGTTTCTGATGTGTGACCACAGGTGAGTACAGGAAATGGAGGTAGACTCCAGCTGCATGTTTGTGGGGCTCCCAGAATTTCCTAGTGCAATGGATCCCTGTTTGTACTAAAGCTCCAATGAAAAAGGCCCTTCTCATTAAAGCTCCTTCCCTGGTCTTCAGCCACATAGTAAATTCATACCAAAGTTGTAACATTCAGGTTTCTCTGTAACATATAAACAGTTCATAAGGATGATTATATTAAGCTTTAAATACCTCTAAGAAACATGAATTGCTTAAACAGCATTTCCTATGCAACCACTTCATATTTTTAATTCATTTCTGGTTTTTATACAGCATGTATCTCTGCAGACTTCAAGAAACCTCACACCAGGAAACTATACTAAATAATGCAGAACTCTCTGCATCAAGCTCACTTAGCTCAAGAATCTACTGAATCTCACTGGAAATTGTCATCCTGTTATGAAACTCCAGAAAAGAAATCCCCCTGCTCCCACCAGTAATTTCAAAAATATTCTGTTCTATGGCTCCCAAACACTGCACAATTTGAGAGGGTGGGCGAAGCGCTAATTGCACAACTTATGCCTTTGAAATTTGCTCTAAAAGATCTCTCATGTCTTTCTTAGAAATTTTTCTAGCAACTCAAGTACATTTTTCAGACTCTGATTGCACTGAACATATAATATTTTTCTTTGAGATACTACTTCATTAATAAACATCATGGGTTTTTTTCTACCATAGCCTCTATACAAAGATTCAAAGTATTAAATATGCAATTGAGCCTTTTTTTTCTGAATAGTCTGCACACAGGAAGATCTTCACCTGTCAGCAAGCAGAAGTTTGTCTTTAAAACAGGTGCCAGAGGAAAGCAGAACTTTTCTTTTGAATAAAACTCAGATTAGGAAATTACGCACTGCACTCCCTGAAACACCTTTCCAAATCTGTGCCCTGTTCATCAACTTTTCACATCTCGCGTATCAGACAACACACTCCAGGTTTCCTTAGAACTCAGGGGAGCGAAGTGTGTGTTAACCTTATTTAAGATTATATAAAATGCCTTATGTGTAAGATACAGGCCTACCTGTATCACCAGAAGGCAGCTTAATTCTTCAGTAAGGGAGAGGACACATGAGCTTACATGCATATCTGTACTCCAAAATATACTACAGAATTACAGAAGTGAATGCTAAGTTCCACACTGCTATTATAACAGCAGCTCAACCTGATTTTTTAAAGGGGTCTTAGATTTGTAAAACAGCAAGGAAGAAACATATTAGGTTCCTAACCTGGTTTTAATAATACCCTTTACACAGAGCGAAATAGTGATGAACTGCTCACTTGTCTTTTGTTTTGCTCTTTTCCTGAAATTAAAGCTATTACCCTGTTTTGTGCCCTGATCATGGGTCAAGTGAAGGCCACATCCACTCTGATGATCTTCAGAAGACTTGAGAGACTTCATTCCCCATGCACTCTCCTTAAAATGTTGTTACAGCTACATTCTCCCTCCCTACTCCCATGAGCGTGCCAAAAATTGCTCTTACTTTCCACCTCCATTCACAATATATATCAATTTATTTCTGCCAGTATTTGCCACTTTCTGCAAAAGCTATCAGATGTTCCAGGCAAGAGTGTCTTCCCTCTGAAGGGAATTAGGCTGGCCCAGACAAGACCCTATGAGTAAAGCAAGGTTAGCTGAAAGAGACACTGTATGACCGTATTCATCCTGCTCTGTGGAAACAGTGGTATTTAAAACAACACTGAGATGGATAAACTGTGTATCTATCCAGTTTGAAATGCCATCAGCATCAGAAAATCACATTGTCAATAACAGAGATACCAAATTAGAAAACACAGACACCAAGAATTGTTTGCTGCAGTAAACTTCTCCCAAACCATGCCTCTAACAACTTCTGCTTTAAAAAGTAACCCAGGAGAAAAAACAGATAAATATTTTTAAATATTCATACATTGGCTTTATCAATTTTAAAGCACAAAAACAGAGCATGCATAGTGTTCACAATGAGTTATAACACTCAACAGGACTGCTCAAGCTCTGAAAGAACATGAATAATTTGAGAGTTTGCACATAACTCTCAAAAGTTATGAATTTTAACAAGCCAACACCTTATTCCATGCTCTGTATTCTAAAATAGGTGCACTTGACCTTAACATGAGAATGAACAACAATACTCTCTATATTTTCAACTTACATACAGTTTACACTCACATTCACACTCTTGGTATTCTACATACCAGTACTAGAGAATCTGCAACACATTTACTTTATTTAATACTGCCCAATACAATACAAAATATTTTTCTTTTTAAATTATGATTTTACTTTTTGAAAAACTGGACATAATAAAAGGGCTGCATAAATTCAAAGGAACAGTTCAAGATGCCAATGTTTTCCTGAAAACAGTATTTGCTGATTGTTACTTCAAAAAGAAGTCACGGATTGGTAATTTAGAGGCATGCTGAGGCTATGGTCTACAGTCAGTGTCTGTCCAGCTATCAACTTCCAGAATTTATCCAATCCATAAAACACACACTTCAATTCCTATTTGTACTACAGAAAGTTTTTGGGAGCTGTTGGAAAACCTGTCTTTGTCTCCTGCTCTTCTCAGACTCCTCAGTTGTACATGCCCTTCCTTCTGTAAATGCAGCACTCTACAAGATCATCAGCCAATATCCCAGACAGCACAAATACCAGCCTGGCAGTCCTCTGCAAGTCCAAGCAACACCAGATGCTTTTTCCATGGATATCAACAATAGTTTTCTCTAAGGACTATAAATAATGCTCTCCTCTCTTTTGCTTTTTGCTTAGCTTACAGATCTCTCCAGGATAAAGAAAGCTTATGAGTACATCTTGAGCATCTTGCTTTCCTGTTGTTGTTGTTTCTTTTATTATTATTCCAATATTAGCATTGCCCTGATCTAATGGAACTTTCTCAGCATTGTGACACTTGTTCAATTTAACATCCACCAATTATAACCACAGCTAATGGCATTGTAGAAAGGTAGCACTTACATGCTTTGTATACATTTTTACAGGAAATACTAAAGATGTATAATAAATATACACCTTTTAATACTACTTCAAAATTGGTAAGCTCTCTCTTCTTAGTTCTAACGCACATAGCCTTTCACTTACTCTTAGAGCTCCCCACCATATATATTCCCTTAATAACGTTAGTGTCTCTTTGCCAAAATTCTAGGTTTTTATCCTTCATCTTGTAACTTTTTTTCCATTTTCCTGTGGATATTTTAAGAAGCTGCTTTAACATCAACCATTAGACCTTTATTCCACATTCCTCGCTCTTCTTGATTACAGAATTGTGGACTAGCTAAGGAATTGTTTTCACATAAATCTCAATATAGTCTAAATTCTTCTTCTCTGACAATTTTACTGGCCTATTTATTTCTTTCCAAATAATAAACACATTATTCACTGTGATAATCCCCACTGAAGATAATCAGCTTCATAAAGTCCCTAATCCTTCTCAATCTATCAGTTTGAAATCCATTTATGATTTCATCTTCACCTGACACAGTTCAAAAATAGCTATCACCTTCTTCTAGGTAGAAAAATGTTTAGGGAAAAAATACAGATGTAATTAAATGTGATGGTTTAAGGTTTCTGAAAAACACTGCTCAGTTCAGAAACCAGATGAACAGTCCAAACAGGTCAGAGGGACAAACAGTTGTGTTGGAAGGCACCTTGTAACACTGAACTTCTGTTTGTCAAGCAAATCTCACTCCAGCAGAAATTGCCCATCTGTTGTGTATAAAAATAGCAAGACCAGTTTGTTTGCATTCCTAGTAAAAGCTAATCATTGTGGGGGAGCAAGACACATCTTTGCTTACAAACAGGCTTCCTGGAAGGGTGATGTAGAAGACTCTATTGACAAGGACTCCTCACAAGTGGTAGCAGGAGGGAAGGAGAGCTTCCCAGTTTTACTGAAAATAACCCAGTTAGTTATGATAACAGGGTTAAAACATTGAAGGTCTTAGGAAATTCAGTAAAACAACAACCTGAAAGTAAAATTGTATGGGTTTGGAGTATGAATTTCAGAAATTCTCATAACATCATCACAAATCATGATTCTTTTACCTGGGGACAGAAGAAAACTTCCCTCTTTCGGAAGCTGAAGAAACTACTGTTTGTCCAAGGTTCAGAAAAAAAAAAAAAAGTATTCTTGGTAAATAACAAAAATAATACAATTACAGACTGATAGTTAAGTAGAAGTAGCTGTTTTCCCACTATAAAACAGGTCATTTGCTTTCAAGAAAAATCTGATTTTTGCCTTAAAAATTGTGTCTGAGAAGCTGACTGGCTAAACCCTCCCAACTTCTTCCAGTACACATCTAAGAAATGCTGTTCAGAAAATATTCCAAAGACAGTAAATTACTTGAGAAGAAACACAAACACCATTGTATAGTATCAAGTATTTTTAAGCAGCACCTGCAGCAAAGGGAAGCAGCAGAGCAGCAAAGTTTCTAATTACCTTGTGTAACAAAAACCACCCAACACTTGAAATTATAATGGGTAAGTACGCCCTAATAGAAAAAGTTCTTTTTGTTACATCTCCAGTTTTGATTAATAATTTAACATATTTGAATGGTTAACACATTTATAACTTCATATCCTACATAATCAACAACCTCTCCTAAAGGAGGGCAATTACCAACCATCAAGTGTCTGAACATTTTAAGTTCATTCTATATCTCTCAGAAGCCTGTGGCTATTGATGCAGGATTTTGGATATCATTACTTTCACAAGAACTTCGGATAGCGTGAACCTTTCTTAACCAGGAGAAGTAAAAAGCAACAAAGCCAGTTGACACAAAACACAGAAATTTAACTCTTGCACATGTGAGCCTCTGGAAAATTTGGTCTTATTTCTAGCAAAGCAAAAAAATTTACAAAAAAATGAAAGTGCTGAATAGGCTGAAGACTTGTGACAGATACCAGATGATTATGAACTATGATTATGAAGGGTCAACATCTGATCTTCAACTATACCATTACAAGACATCATTAGCAAAACAAAAGCTCCCAAGTACCAAAACAACTGACATTCACTCACAGGTATTCCTTCACTAAGTAAGAATTAATCTGAGCTCTGAGAATTCTGGTGAAATATGAAGATGTTACCACACTAAAGAAAATTCACGGCATAAATAAAATTTTAGTTTAAGAATGGTTTGGGTTGGAAGGAACCTTGAAGACTACCTAGCTCCAAACCCCCTGTCATGCGCAGAGACACCTTTCACTAGAACAGGTTGCTGAGAGCCCCATCCAACGTGGCCTTCAACACTTCCAAGGATGGGACATCCACAGCTTCTCTTAGCAACTTGTTCCAATGCCTCACCACCCTCAGTCAAGAATTTCTTCCTGATATCTAAACCCACTCTCAGTTTGAAGCCATTCCCTCTGTCTTGTAGGAATGTCCTTGTAGATCTCTCGTAGATCTCTGTATCTTCCTTGTACAAAAGATACCAAATAAATGAAATTTTCCTTTTGCGATATTTATTATGTGCACACATATTTTTGTGAGTGTAAACAGTGAAAAAGTGAGGGGGAAAGTAACTTCTTCACATAAACATTATTATCCAATTCTAAAAAAAAAAAAAAACAAAAAAAAAACTATGCCATGTACCTGACTAATACCACAAGACAAATACAGAACCAGAATTAAGAATTTCTACTTTGCCAGAAAGATCTTGTAAACAACCAGCAATCAATATTTTTATTATTCTGAATGCAAAATCTCAACATTTGTGGTTTTTATTTTTCCTAAGACAATGGATACATTAGGATTGTACTGTTGTAGAAACTATTCTATGTCCATTTGGTTTAGAACTGAGGTCTCTCTCCAAAGGTGAAGCCATCTGTGGTCTCTGATTGATGAGGTCTCAGCTGAATAGTTCACCTAACTCAGGTCAGAATTCCTTGTCTCACAGCAAGGTGGATCTGTCCATGTTAAAAAGTTTGGCAACTTAAAGTAACAAGATTAAGGGGGGCAACCCCATACCTTGGCTGCAAGGGTGGACAGCTTCTGGAATGTTGCTTTCCAGCTCAGACCTGGCAGTGTTTACATTTGAAACTCACAGTGAGTTAGGCACCCTTTTATCAGACTGCAGATAAACCAAGAATAAAGCTATAATGTGAAGTAAAAGAGTAATTTGTAAAATCTTATATGGAAATAAAACCACCATCCTTCAGATACCCGCTCAACAATACTGGATACAAGAGCTAGCCTCAGGGAAAAAAATCTGAGATCAACCTCAACTGGTAAAACAAAATAAGAGGTCATGTCAGTTTGTATTTGCATGTTTAGTATGTTGTTAAACATACTTAAGATTTATTATGTTAAGTTTATTAGACAAATCTACGAGACCTTGAACTCCTCTTGCACTAACTGAGGTCACCTATTTTATTTGACTTATGTTGCTTCTCATATGATATCCTTCCCATTAAAAAACAGGGTCTTGGAACTGACAAACAAAAAAAACCCTCAGTAAACGAGCAGCACAAAAGAAGAGCTTTGTAACTCTGTACAGAAACTATCTGGTAGCACAGCTACCAAGCACCTTCTGCAACACTCTATTTTATAACCTCAGCATCCTAAAAAAATGGAAGAGTGGACAAACACCAGGACCATTAAAATATTGTTTTTCCAGTGGTAATACAGAGTGTCTAGGTAATACAAAATATCTTTTACTTAAATCTTCAAGTATCTTTTACTTAAATCTTCAAGTGTTCTTTTATATACTAAATTTCCTCATACCTATTTGGTTAGTTATTATCCACTTCTTATGGTGGCACATAGCTATACAAAGACTGAAGTGGGCTGAAGGGACAGTAAAAGAAGAACTATTTTACCTGAAGTCTTTAATGTGAATCCTGTAACCTAAGTCAACAGCATTCTCAGTTAACACACCTGATCTTCATTCCAACTCTTGGAACATTTCATCCACTTTTATAATGAAGGAAGAGTGGGGGAAAGAATCCTCAAATATTCATCCAAGTACATTATTGCTCTAAATTAATCAAGGCTTACTGATAGAATACAAAACACATAATTTCAGCTCACAGAAATATATGCCAGCAGCTGGGTGAAAGACCATCTCAAGTACCCCATTTATACTTTAAGTTATTTGTTGTACTCATTTCAATAAAGATGAGGCAACTGTTGAATAAACAGTAAGAATCTAGTAGATTAAATGAAAGCTTAAACTCAGAGGTAACCTCTCATTCAACCATTTTTCATCAAAACTCCATTTTTAAAAGACATGAGCATTTAAAATCACTCATTCTGGGTTGTCTTCTCTCTATGCTCCCCATTACCAACAGAAGAGATTGCACGAGCATTTCAAAAGAACATTTTGAAAATTAGTTGAGATACTTTTGCTGGAAGCTCCCCATTTCGCTCTCACTTCTGAATTGCTTGGCATAGCTAGAAGGCTCATCCAGCTCACCCTTGCTGATATTGTGCCAGGTACAAAGAGCAGGTGATACAGGGATGGGTAGAGCAGCAGGGATGCAAAGAAGGATGGCCAAGAAGGCAAGATATGGGGGATTAAATATAATACAGGAAATGTTTAGCGATTTACCAATGCCTAATGAGATCTGTCATTCTGCCTTCAAGTTTCGTAAGTGCTACTGAAATCCATTGCCTCCAGGCTGACAATCTGGAATGACTCAAGGCAACTCAATTACAATGCTGTACAGGCTGAGTTCCTAAATACTCTCCCAAAGAGCTTGAAGATGCTTTCCACCTTTACAGAGTACCATCATATGCTTTTAGCCTAATGACAAAATCCAGAACAAGCTGTATCCAGTGTAACAAGTTGTTACACTGTTTAAGAAAAAGGCAGAAATATCACAAGTCTTCGCCTAAAGTAAAATATTTGGGAAAACAACGTATTTCAACAGTAGAACACAAAATCACCTACAGATACATTAAAATATTACAGGTAAGGAATGGATTATTGCTGGTTTACTATCACTGTGACATTTAGCAATGTGCAAAATAAGTGAAAAATGCAACAAGTAGTGTAGCATTATTTCCTGGAGAGCAGGGCAGTCATGCTCTACTCAAAACCAGGCTGTATCTCATGAAATCATTTAGACTACTGCACTTAACTAAGCCTCCAAAGTGGATAGAGTTCTCAGAACACAATATTCAGAATAATAGGTGCTCTACATTTCACAGTTCAACCAGTAGAAAAGACTTAACATTTTCTTAAGACTCCAGTATGCAGAATCACAGTTACCACCGACAAGACTTTTAAGACCCCATCCATGTTATTTCAGACTCAGCTTGATTTAAAACATTTTCCTTCAAGATGTCTGTTTTCAGAGTGGTTATCTGGTCTGTATCTGTCAGCAGTTACTTGTCACTGGCTGCAAGAAATTTCAAACAAAAGACAGTATCCTACCAAGTTACTTATCAAAGTAAGAAAAATAACAAAGTGTGTGATAGGGGACAATTCTCATGAACAAAAGTCAACGAAATATGACTTTTCATGTATCTAATAAGGCACTAACATTTTACTAAAATTTTGTTTGCTACATAAAAGCAGTGCTGCTGGAAGAATATTATGCCCTGCAATAATTGTAAAGAATATTTTACAGAACAATTAAATTGCTATATATTTATCTCAAAACATAAACACACAGTGAGGGTTATGATCTTCTCAAAATGCATTTCTCCTGAAACTCCTGAGTAAAGAGACTGCCCAGTACTGTCCAGATACTCCTATTCTAATGCTGCACATACAGTAAGGCAACCAAAAGCAGTGCCTACTTCATTCCTGCAATTCATTCCCAGACAGCACACTTTCTAAAAGCACAGTTCCTCCCTCCTTTCCTTCACTCCAGCTTTTTTACTTTCTCTACCTATGCTAAATTTTGCCACTCCAGTCCCAGAAAACCATGAGACTCAGAGTGAAACACAAACAAGTAGGGGATGTGGACAGAAGCCCAATGAGGAAGTCTACTGAAAGGAGAAGAATAAGTTGTCAAAACTCACAAAAAGGGCAGTCAGAATTACTTCCTTTAGACCCCATCAGCAGGCAGGTTTTTCTTCGTTTTTAATGTCAAGAAATGCAGCATTTTTATCTATTTGGTAACATCTGTCGTACATTTACCTTCTACGTACTCTTCATTTCCACTCAAAAATGGACAAAATTTCTAATTGTAGTATCTTGTATGTAAGCAATTGAAGACAAAATAATCTAGGATCACTGTTATATTAAGCCAACATGCCACCAGTGTATATGAAGAACCAAAATTTCCAATGGAACCAGCTGCTGAGCATTCTACCTAGTGACCATTTTCAAATGGATCATGTTCATCACTTGCTTGAAAACAAATCAATGGGAAAAAAAATCAGGTGAAGATCATAATTATTCACCATCATCACTGTGAAAACCTGTGATTAAAGGGAATTTTTGATGCCTAGATTTGGTCTTACAGATTAGAAAAGTTGGCCTCTAGAGAACTGTATTTCTAGATTTTGTAGGTTATCATTAAAAAGAAGGCAGACAACAGAAAAAGAGCTCTTTCAGATTACTTCTATAAAGCATGGTCTTAGTCTTTCCTTCCTGGTGGTCAGCTGAATGAGTTATTATCATAAGTTACACCAAGCAACATAGATGAGATGAAGAGAGGACATAGATGGCTTTTCTTGACCAAAAGCAATCCTTACCAATAGATCACTGGTCAGCTCACATGTCCAGTTATGCAGGGATGGGTCATTTCTGGATGCATTTGCATTTACACAAAGCAGGAATGAGCAAGCTGAAACCTTAAAATCAGTTCAAAAAGAATCTACTCTTCTTATCTGTAAGTTTGTCTGAAGCTCTAGCTAGGAGTCCTGAAATGTGGTAGAAGTGTCAGTGAGGAAAAAAAGAACAGTAACCATAAAAATTTAAAATTAAGAAAGTAATTTGCAATGTAAATCATAGAACCACAGAATGGTTTGGGTTGCAAGGGATCATAATGATCTCAACCCCCTTACAATGGACAGGGACACCCTTCCCTAGCCCAGATTGCTCAGGGCCCCATCCAACCTGGCCTTGAACACTTCTA
>PYHW01009525.1:2776274-2804948 GCA_013186435.1 Turdus rufiventris | reverse complement strand
AATGGGATGAAGTAATTTTATCAGTCACACAGTGGGACTCAATGGACCATTAGCAGAAAATGACTCGCTGGAGGAAGGCTGGGTTGTGAAAAGATAAAGAACAATGGCCCATCTGGTTTCAATGGATGGCCCATCAGCAGAATATCTNCCGTGGAGATAAGGATCACTGCCCCCACCCTCAACAGATGGTGATAGAACAGATACCTTTTATCACACCCTGTATTGTAATGTGCGGCTTATAATCAGGTGTGGCTTATATATGGACAAAAGAACAAAAAGTTGCCAACACCCAGAAGTGCAGTTTATAATCAGTGCGGCTTATAATGATGAAATTACTGTACAAGAAACAGGTGCTTCTAGTCCTTTGGCTTCCTAATCAGTACCCAAACTTAAAAAGTCACCAGAATATAATGGTAAAAAATTACACACTTATTAGTATTTAAATAATTCCCACATTACTGGGAGCACCAAAACACCCCTGTGAAAGAATCAAATGAGAGGAAGTTAAGGGTTACAGCAGAAGACCACAGCTGCCAAATCTAGGCTGGGGGTTTCTATCCAAATGGTTTGAAACAGAAAAACCCTCACTAAACAAAAAACAACAAGCCTCATGTCAAGACCTGCATGTTGCCTTGAGCTGAGCCCACTCCTAAAAGGAGTCAACTACTCTAGCAGCTCCCTGGTTCCATGAGGACATAAGCAGCAGGTGTTGCAACAGCCCTGGGAATTATGTTACCTGAGAGCAGTGCAGCCCTTTTTATTTTAATGATTAGCAGAAGGAAACAAGTTAACCTGAGATGAGGCTGTAATTCACCTGTATGTGACAGAAACACAGTGATGCGTTTTGTGATCACTGAAAGAAACCTTAGCAGTTTGGGGTTTTGTTTGTATTCAAGGGGCCAGTGGCCAAGCACTCTCCCAGCCTGTGCCAGCCCAGTCAGTCTGCAGCTCTCCTGGATGAATCCTAACATATCCAATAAATAAAAGCACCAAAATAGTGCAGCCACTTGCCAGATTGCCACGAGAACAGAAGTACAGCAGGTGGCCATCCACAACTCCAAATTAAATCACATGCTACTCAGAACTTTATACCAATCCCTATGTAGTGTTGTATCTGTTTAATGTTACTCTTCATCCTCAATTTTCAAAATTAAAAGAAAATGGGTTTTAGTGACACACGAGCCGTGGCAGAAGACAATGATCCAAATAGTGTCATTCAGCACTCAATAAAACAGAGAACAACTATGGCATCTTTCCCCACTTCATTCTCTGTTTTTTTTTTTTCCCCTTTCAATATTTATTAAGTAAACCAGTGCTTATCTGGGCTAAATCTCCAGGCTCAGTGAAACACCAGGTGGTAGACTGGGGTAGTTTTTCTAGCAACAGATGGCTCAAACATTTTATGACAAACGGACACGGGACTATTGCTCGTCAGCCCATCCTTCAGTTACTTCTTTATGTAACAGCAGCAACTCACCCGGGGAGCTGGAGCAGCTGCTCACCTGCACCAGGGCTCGCCTGGAACCAGTCAGGCTGTGGCAGCCTCCCTGCTGCTGCTCAGGTGACACTACAGCAGTGGGAGCCCACACTGGGCACCAGGAGAGAACCCAGAGCTTGCCATCTCACACAGGAAACGTGGTCCTAGAGAAAAGCCACAGAGTGCAGCCTGTGACTCTCAGGTTAAAAGTGGGTTATTTCTTGATTACTTTTACTTGCTTGTTGTCTTATCTGCCCACATCCAAAGAAATTGTGAGCAGCTTCTTGCAGCCTTAAATAGGAAAGAAATTTACTGCCTTCCACACTTTGCTGGGCACCAAAAAGGAAGGTTACTTAGTTCACCTGAAGTGAAGAAAAACATGCCATCATTGCAATTATGCCAGTCTGAATAAACAGAAAGAGAACACAAACCATAAAAAGCAGCACTGAATACTCCATTAATTCAATTCATTTCTCTCTCGTTATTTAATTCCAATAGGTTTGTACCTGAAATGCATACTGTAATACTCCCTGTCTAGTCATTCAAGAGGGATGAGGACAGCACAGAAGCCACCCCTCTAGGCACTACTACACTTCACATGCCCCCTTCTCCCTCCAGGATTTCTCAGACAGGGACATGGGAAAAACATCTGCCAGTCTCATGCTGGCATTATCTTGAAATCTGAAATACCATTGGCATTTATTTGGCAAAGGTTAATAGTATGCTTGGAATATTTTTAGTGATATAACATTGCTAAACTGATGTGACAGAAGTAAGATATGTCTAAAAATAATCTCAACCCCCAATACTGTCTGCTCTGGGATTTTGTTTTCTTGATTGCATTTATTTATTTACTTATTTATTTTTAAATAAAGGACATCACAACTTGCAGAAGTGAAAAGGCAATGAAATAAAAAGTTTATAGTCTAAGAGAAAGGGCTAAAAAATAAAAATCAGAGGCAGAAGTCTAAAGACTTTTTACACCCTTAAAAATACATTAAGGGTTTAATGGTGCTTTTTCCCTAAAATAAATTTAGTTAGCTGAGACTGAACAAAATTTGTGTTACAAGCAGAAGCACTAAAATTATATAGAACTATGTGTCATGAGAAAAAGAACATTGCTACTCATATTTTGTATTAGTTTTGATGTTCTCAGTCTGTGGCTTTCCTCCTGCAATACCATTAAATTCCATTCTGTTTACTGCAGTAGCTACCTGTTCTCAGTCAAGGAGAAATCAGCTCAAAAGAATTAAAAACAGTTGCATAATCTACTTGATATTTAATAAATAGAAGTGTATAATACATTAGTACTGTTGGAATAATGAATCAGCCTACTAAACCAGATTATATTCTTCAATTCCTCACTGGTTTGAGATAAAATATTTATAAATCTTCAACTCTTATTAAAATAAGAAATTCAGACCCCAGTTTTGGTATCCAGGCCCATGCCACAGCATTTTTAAAACTGCAGTACAATAAAATGGAACTTTATAAAATATTTGTTACATTAAGACACTAGCACACTACTCTGATCAAATACACAAGCCAAGTCCAAATAACACCATTCAATTCAAATAGCACTCCTCTTTCCTCAAGAAAAAAAAAACCAAGCCCAGAGAATACCATTTGTTTCTCCTTGTCAAGAAATAAGTATCTCCACATTGCATGAGTTCATCTAGGTTATACAGTAACTTCCTGGCAAACAGGAGAAATTTGGAGTCTATAAAACTACGGTTGCAATAGGAACATGGGAACTAAATGGCCGTATTTCTGCAGCCTTAACTATGCACCCTGTAGAAGTCTTTGTCTAATCTTCACAACCCCAGTCTGGGTTAAGCAAGGAGGACCTAATACCAGTGAAAGCAAGATGCTTTGAGGGCAAAATTGCTTTTGTGAACTTTCAGGGCCACCCTTGTAACGCTGAGGTGCTGGGAGGGAGGAAACAATCACACGCTCAGCCTTCCAGTAATAACTAGCTCAACCCAATTTCACTGCTTTCACAAACTTGATGAAAACCAGAAAGGTACCACCCCTATGAAACCAACAGTAACACTCAGCTGCAATGTATTTACACACTTGTCAGGGATAGTAAACAGCATTTATCAAACCTTAGCTGCAGGGGGCCAATGATGCAATTCTTGCACTTCTTAAACCATAGTAAGGGTCATTCTTCCCCAAGGCTACTAGTCAAAGCATTGAAAGCAAGACAAAATTCCAGTGAAAACTGCATGTGTATTAGTGTTTATTCCATTAAGGTTTTTGCAGTCTTTATATTGAGTCGGGGTGGTTTTGCAGCTCATTAACTAGGTAGTCTCCCTGGCCAAAAAAATCATCCCTTTTGCTCCCAGTGACCAGCCAGCCTACTATTATGTGATATTTAACGTGGTGTTATACATGCTACACTACAATGTAGTTTTCCAAGGAAAACAAATACTTTGAGTAGTGAAGGATTCAGATTGCAGCAAATAGAGTAAGCAAACACTGTGTTTGCTCACCTGTGCAGCTTCAGCCCAACGTTGCCTTTTATCACCTGCAGCTGTTAGGCCAGACAGGCACTAGTTCCACAAAAAGCAGGACACTCACTTACAAGACACAGGGCTTAAAACTACTTGCCTAAATCTAAGTTTGAGGTGCATGCAAATATCCTTCTTTGATACTTTAGAGTCATTTTTAACTGCACACTGCAGATATATTTAAGTAAGAGGTACAAAGGGCAGAGACACTATACCAAAACATTGTCATGTGCAAAGATACAGAGGAGGGGAAAAGTGAGAAATATGGCCATACCTTTAACAGTATTAGTCCAGACAGAAAAAAAGCAAGAGCCTGCTTTACATGCTCCCTACTCTTGTCAAATGACTTTTATCCCTGCACCTCTCAGAGAGGTGTATGTGTAGCCAATTATGGACCTGCTCCCTCCAAGGTGGTCTAGGGCACAGTTGCAGGCTGGTGGTGCTTACAAGGAAAGGGAGTGGGAGCTCAGCTTTCAGTTTTGAGCCTCGGGTCAAATCACTCACAGGATTTTTAAATCATTAAGTGCATGTCAGACCAGATCAACCACCTGGACTTGCAGGCTGGATATACAAATACACCTTTTTTTTTTTTTTTTTTTTTCCTGTTTGAACCATATTTTTAAGTACCAAAAAATGACAAAGGAACAGACAAAAATCTAAGCTGTTCTTGAGTAAGTCCCTACTCAGACATCAATCCATAATAAAGGATTCAACACCAATAGCTGACTGTATTCCAGGGACAGAGGAGCTTCCCTTGAGACAAAGATGAAAGACAGGATAGGACAATCCTTCACTCAGAAAAGAGAAGCAAGTGGCTATCATAAAATGCACCAACTTCATGGACTACGAGGATTCACTTCTGATAACATTTCAGGAAACAAATTCTCTAGCCATAGAAGCAGAAACAATCTTATAAAAACTTAAATATTTTAGAATAGTTCAGTTGGAAAGGACCTGCAAAGTCCAATTAGTCGCCCAGTCCAACTGCCTCTTCTGGACCTACCCCTACCTCTCCCCAAAATCAGGACAGCAAGAACTTACACATTCAAGGTGCAAAAATCCTAAATCAATAGACTGAGAAATCATTCTCTAAAATTCCTGCTTTAAGGATTAATCAAATTCGTTTTAGAAATTGTACTTTTTGGCAAGACAATGCCTGTGAACAGTTAACAATTATCTTGTTTACCCCTTTACATTTTTCCATAGGGACTCCTAGCCAGCATTACAAGCATGGTACTCTGGCCTTACTCGATAATGAGGCCATTTGAAAGTGTATATGCTCCTATCTTACTACCCTCTTTTCTTAGGAAAAGGATAAAGACTGTATTTACAAATATCTGGACTTTTGAACAAAAACAAGGGAACAACAGTGCTCCAGACTAGCTGTGTAAGCAAACAACTAGTTTGTTGCTGAGAGAATTCCTCTTTGTAAGAATATTGTTTTGCAGCTCTTTTTGGCTCTGCCCTTTGACACTAATGTTGTTTTCTGAAGATGCCAAAAGAAAACACCCCCACCCCTGTTCACGGTCAACTAAGCTCTTTAAAAAAAAAAAAAAAAAAAAAACACCAACACAATAAACACCAAAAAAAAACCCCACACTTGAAATTACATATATATACACATGCTCCAGAGCTCAACTGGCACAGTCTCCTTACCTCAAAAACCAATGTTCTGTGTACATGTGCCTTGCATAAGACAGGTTAATATAATGATAGAGAAAGTAGTCTTTGAAAACCAACAAGAGAGCTGTATAGGATCATAGAGTGGCTGTTTAGGCAGGCATTCCCTTCCTCCCTCAACACTCCATGTGCCTCCCTCCCAAAGCTGCACCCCAGTCAGACAGGACAAACCTGCCTGAAAGAGATGGTCCCATTCCCATCCCATCACTGGACTCCTCTAAGAAAATTTAGGCTTTACTTTCTCTGTAGCTACAAATCAGGCAGTTGAAAACAGCAATGAGATCTTATCTCCAGGTCACTGATATCCTTTTTATCTTCAGAAGTCCTGTGCTGGGCAGTTTTCCAGCTCCATTCTCCCAAATGGTAAACAAGAGTAATCCTTTTCACCAGTTTGCTGGCTACATTCTTGCTGATGCAGGGAAGACCTTGGCCTTTAGCTTTACAAGGGCACAGAGCTGACTCAGTCTAATGTCCTCAAGTTTAATTTTCTTTCAAAAAGGAAAAAAAAACAAAAAAACAAAAACAAAACACACACATATACAAACCACTCCCCCCCAAAAAAAACCCCAAATCAACCACAAACACAACCCAAACATGAAGCTGCCCCTGGCCCACACTGTTATCTGGAGCCTGTTCTAATCAAGGCACAGATGTCTTCACTGAACCTCATGAGGTTCTGTTTGCTCATTCCTCCTGCTTGCTGCGGTCCCACCTAAACACAGGCTGCTGTGCTATCAAACACTCTCCTCCCTTCGGTGTCATCTGCAAACCTGGGGTGGATCTTCATCCCATCATCCACATCAATGGAAAGAACACTGAGCAAGGTGAACACCCAAGAATCCCCACTGAAACATGCATTTTTGACCATGCACCTGCAAAGAATCACTTAGAGTGCCCAGGCTGTCACTATTAAGTAAAAATGAGCAAACAGAATACACTTTACAGTACATAGCATATCTTTGTCTAAGCACACTGAGTTGGAAGGTCCTACACTGCTACAGGCATGAAAGAGTAAGACCAGCTGACAATTATGGTAAATTCTCTGTGTGAAAAACAAGTAGGAAAGAACCAAACATGAAATGCTCAATACCATAAATTCAAAATTAATAACCAACTGTATATCTGTATAACCAAAATTTATGAGTTGGTGCAGTGAAATTGCCAGTGTACAGGCAAGGCTGCTTATTACTACTATAACACAAGAATTAGTAATATAACACAAGAATGGGGCACACAGGCCACACAGTTTGAAGACAGGGAATGAGGAGAGAAAAAAGCCTCACCCATAACTAACTGAAAGTATGGTCCTAGACCCAGATAAACTTGGCACTGAAATACTAAATCTTTGGAAAAGGAGCACAATTTTGACCCACCTTTGAGCTCTTTAACACAACACTAGCTGAAGTCAACTAAGAATGATGAGATTAGGAGTGATGGGGCTTTACACCTCACTTCATTGCAGTGAGGCACAGAGCAACAGCAGCAATGCAGAGTAGCACTGCAGCATCCTTGAATTGCATGAACATATTAAAACACAGCATCTCCATCCTGCAGGTGAAGACAGTAATCTGACTTAAAACAGCAAGAAGAAAGAGAAGACGTAAGTGCCAGCAGCCACAGAGGCACATGGCTGCACAGAACAGCAAGAGCAGAAGCTTCTGTGCTCCTCTGTAAGTGTACATAGAGCTTTTTGTATCTCTTCAACTCCCAGTTTAACAAGACACACAAGATTAGCACAAAAACAAACACTAGGCAAGTAAGCCTTTTACCTGTGGTAAAAAAAAAACTGGCTTTTTGTTAGCTTGAAACAACTTCAAAATTGTTCAATACCGGTGAACAGACAAAGAAATTTCTCATGTCTTTTTGTTTTTCTTTTAAAATAAGAATACAAGTCAGTCTTAAAAACATGACCAGATTTGGCTGCAAACTCTGGCATACACAAGAGCAGAAAAACCTTAACTGCATAATGAAGTGCAGTGGGACTCTAATAAAGCAGTTTGATTTTCTACCTCTGCCACCAACTTCCGATGAGAACCTTGTCAGTTCTTCTAATGCCTTCATTTTCTTAAAACAAAATTGATTACACTTTCCTTCCTCACACAGCAGATTAATTTCATTAATATTTGTTAGATGCTAATTGTACAAAATGCAATTACAGTAGTTTCACAAATATAAGCCGCACCATTTTAACTAAAATCTTGCTCCCACACCGGAAATGCGGCTTACATTCAGGGGCGGCTAATATGTGAATAATTTTCTGACATTTCCAACCCCTGAAGTGGAAACTGAGGTGCCGAGTCAAGCAACCTGCCAGTAAAAGCYGGCATTTCGCGATTGTTACAAATTGTTACTCTGTTGTGCCACGGGTRGAGCTGRCTCCCTGCAGGCAGCACGGGGGGCGGGGGAGGTCCCTCCTTCCCTCCTCTGCCACAGCCCGAGGGAGAGACGAGGGGGCCCCGTGCTGCCATCGCCTCGGCCCTTGGGGTAAGCGGGGGACTCCTGCCCCCGCCTGCCACGGGAGGAGCAGGCAGGCTGCGTCCCCGCCTGCCGCCACGGGAGCAGGGGTGGCTCCATTCCTGCCCCCCACCGCTGCCACAGGAGCAGGGGTGGCTCCGTCCCAGCCTGCCGCCTCCGTGGGAGCGGGGAGGGCTCTGTCCCTGCCGCCACTGCCACGGGAGCAGGGGTGGCTCCGTCCCCGCCATGCCGCGATTCTGTTACTATTTGGCAACTTTGTTGCACGCGGGTCCTCGCTGTGAACGACAGAGCGGCTTATATTCAGGTACGGCTTATTTAAGGACAAACACCAAAATGTTTGCCAACACCCAGAGATGCAGCTTATAGTCCGTGCGGCTTATATTCGTGAAATTACTGTAAGTACATAAACACAGTTTTCTGTCTCGAGTTGTCACGTAGTTCTCTCAGAGTCCTCATTCCTAAAACTCATGCTAGCTTCAAAGACCACCTACTCTATGGAAGATGCTCCAAGAAGTCTACCAAACAAAGGTATAGCCAGGCACCAGAATACTTCCACAGTCTAGAACATTTGCCTTATTCCCAAATAACCTCAGCTGGGTCAGTTACAGCTAAAAAACCTTTAGAGAGCACAGCTGCCTTTTTTCTCACCTCCTATCACAAAAGTTGAAACCCAGTTTCCTTTTTTTTTGTCCATCCTAGAAGCCAGGCTTTACAAGATACACCAAGAAACTCCCCATGGAGAGCCCATATTTATTGGGCCACCTCGCTTTAGGGATCCAGGTGTTCGCAGACAACATAAATAAATCATGTTTCATTACTTACTAAAGTACTGTAATTTTACATAGGAAGGAAAAAAAGAAAGCCCTGTGGAGGAAGGGGGATTAAAAGCTTATTTCCATGCTAAAACTTGATGCATGTTACTACTGCCTTGTTTAGTATAAGCAAGTACAACGGATTTATCAGATAATTTTCTCTTTTTATTTCCTTAAACAATGAAAAGTACAAGCATCCTCCAACTACCTGTGCTGACCAAGGAAATGAGTTACACAAGAAGCTTAATATCAAAATTAATTAGGATAAAGCTAAAGCTGCTGTAAACACATGCATTAACTAAGGAATCCTGGAGGTAATTCAGCTTTCATCCCATCACCTGTAAATTATTACCAGTCCCACCATTTTAAGTTTTAGATTTCCTCTTGGTACTAATGGGTTACTCCAAGTGACACAGAAACATCTGGAAATCACAAAAAAAAAAAAAACAAACAAAACAAAAACAAAACAAAACAAAAAACACAAAAACAAACAACCTTTCTATCTTTAAAAACCTCATCAATTAGGGTTGAGTTAAACTATGAGCAGCGTTCAAATTCCAGTATCTGCACCTTTTTTTATCCCCTCCAGATTATGAAGTGCTCAATAATGGATTTCCAGTAATAGAAGAGCCACATGGCTCATTAATTTCAGCAGAACAAGGGTAGCAGTTCATGCTTACAAAGAAGTGTTGGGGCGTAATTCTCTCATTCCTGTTATGTGGGCGTGGAGAAAACCTTTCCTGACGTGGCTCACGAGTGTGGAGAGTGGCTGCACCTCTGACCTGAAGACATAACCCAGGGAAGGTCCGCAAGGGGAGAGGCTTCCTGCCTGTTACAAGACAGTTGGAAAACACTTTGAGCAATATTCAACTCAAGTTACTGCCAGGCTTTCCCTACCTCTCACCTGAGTGCAAACTCCCTTCCTGACTACTTGGGCTCTTCTCTCCCATGCAAACACCACACCTGTATCCCATGGTTTGCACACAACAAAACACATCTCAACTCTGCGCACCAAAAGCTCTGCTTCCTCAACCCACTTAGCCCAGGTACTGTATATACCCACACTCTGGGCTTAGCAGCTGCTGTACAGCTTGTCTTTAGCTTTTTTTACTTTAGAACAGCAATTATTTCCAGCCTTTTGACAGGTGCAAAGCTAAAAAAAGGCCTTTGTGTCTCCTGGTCTGTAGATAGTTAACCCCCACTGTTTAAACTTTAACTCGAGAAAGGTGAGACAGATTTTTCTTTCATTGTTCAAGCTCAGTGAGCCTTCCACATCGACATGCAACTGAAGCAGAAAAAACCCAAAACATATTAAATGGTGTCCTTACAACTACTGAGGTAAGTGTATCAAGCAGTAGTTAACTTTTCTGATTAAAGCTATGCCATTACCATCACCTCCATTTGCAAAGTGGCAGTGATGAATGACTGGGGGTGTTTTTCAATTTCATCCTTAGAAATAATGTGACTGTTTTAAAAGTTCCAGGAACACCCAGAATCCACTGCACTTCCTTTAACCATTTTATAATCTTCAAGGACCAGAAAAAAACAGTGTTACAGACATCAAACCACTGTGGCTATAGCTGTTCCTGAGCAGTATCAGTTGGCCAGCCTATTCATTAGTTATAATGAAACACCATTTTAAAATGCCATTTGTAGAGCTTTAACTATTCCACTCAGTTATGAAACTGCCCCAGAAGGCACGGTGTTATTTCCTCAAGAACCCATTAACATTTGGTAAACAAAGTGTACCTGTTAACTACACCTCCATCTGCTAGAACACATACAACCCCCACTGTGACACCTCCATCTGCTAGAACACATACAACCCCCACTGTGTCCCTCCACCACCTGTCAAAGCTTTGGGTTCACAGGTCACCAGGGAGTGGATGAGAAGCAGGAGAGGCCAGAGAGGCTCTGACATCTCTGCATCTCTTGCCCTTCTTCCTTGTAAAAATATAATTATTATTCTATTAAGTGGTCATTAAAAACGATTCTAGGATTACCAAACTCAAATCAAGCACTACTCAGCTGCTGTATTTTTCAGATTGCTTACAGTGTTCTACCAATTGGCTAACACCTTATTTTTAGCTCAAAACCCCTCCCCTCCAGTAGACTGTAATTTCTGGAGTATCTAATTAGTTCTGGAAACTCCAGCATGAAATCCTAACTCCCAGAACAGTAAAATTACAGTTTCTTTCAAGAATAAGACTGAAGACCCAGTAGAGGCTGACTGCACTGAGTCCAGCCAGGTAGGACAGCTTTCCCTTCCAACACAACTCCAGCATTCAGCAGGCTGCATCGCTGCATCCCCACCACCCAATCAGCAAGCAGTGAGCCTCTGCTGCCTCTGCTTTCAGGGATTCAGAACTGTTCAAACAGCAGCTGAACTGCACAGCACAAATGCAGGATAGAGGTGAACTAGGGAGCGGTACTGGGGGGAACAGCGACCAGCCTGGCAGCCTGGAAAAGACATTCCAGTGATGCATGGAGAGCAGCATTATGTAACAAATTGCTGTTGTTGTTTTTCTGCCTTACAAAGCAATGCACACAGAAGTGTGGACAAAACACACTACTATTCAGGTTGCAAAGTCAAAGACTCAACATGCAAAAATGCCCAAAGTGAGGTTGCTCCCACACATTAATACTTCCTGCTGGTACACTTGTAACACAATTATTTACACATAAATTTCCCCAGGACTCCCATCTCACCCCATACTGGATAAGATCAATTTGCACTGTTTGTGTAATAAGGTCAACTGTACTTTCTATGATCTTTTTAACAGTCATGGCAAACATGATTTAGAGGTCTCCAGGAGGAGAAAACAGGGTGTCATCAGTGAATAGCCCTGATTATCCTCAAAAAAAAAAACCTACCCCCAAAAACAACAACAACAAAACCAGAAAGCCACCCACAACCCAGTTTGGAAGGGTGTTCCTGCTCCAGAATTCATTTATACTTGCAAATTGCACCTATATTCCTTTTAGAACACACTACCCTGGGTAGAGCCTGTCTGACTTACACAAGCAGCTTTCACCAAGAGGCACCGGGCATGGAAGGTCACAGCTACAGCCTAAGTTTCAGAAGCATGAAACCCATGGGAGTCAAACATCAGCTGATTAAGCTTGGGGATACATTTGACCCTATTCCCACTTGCTAAGTTTTCAAATACCAAGAAAGAAGGAATACCATGAAGCTCTGACCACAGAGAATAGCATGAAAATAAATTAAACCATTTGTGTAAAGCACTTGCATATTAAAGGGATGGAAAGTAAGAAAAAAACACAAGAACATTAAAAATCATGCCCTCTGCAAGAGTTTTCAAAATAATCAGACACCAGTAAATTGCACCTGAGAATGTGCCATTACAGCAAGTTGCATCACAGCACTGAAAATGGAAGTAACCTTCAGCAAACACCACCAAGTAATCACCAAGTAAGAATTGTCACAAGGTACAAAAACATGGCTGCATGGTTCTTCTTCATACTGATCTTCATTTCTGAGTGCTTGATTCTGGAAATTCAGCAATACCCCTTAGAGCTGTACATCTGCAGCTATGAGAAAAAGGGATTGTCACCAACACAGACTGAAGGCTGCAGAGATAGCTACTGACCAAAGCTTTAGGTCTGAAATTATAAAAGAGATTTCTAATTATGACACCTACAGAGTGACCTCAGTCCTTCACTTTACAGACTTTCATTCCCTTTATTGTGTTTTATAAGTATAAAGAACTGTTGAAAGAATGGAAGAAAATTGACTACAGATTTTTCCTCTGCTAAGTCTGATGTAGGTGCAGTAACAGGTCTTAAACCATCAGAAATGTTTTTGTTCAGCCAGGGGCAGGGTAGTTTTCAGCTCAACAGACTCCAGGCAAAAGGGTGGTGCCACAGTAAAACACTTCAAGAATAAAACACAATTACTTTGGTTTGTTTTTTTGCTCTACCCCTAAGTCAATCTGTGTCTAACAAAGAAGCCATTCACATTCCTATTTCAGATTTACTCCCTTGTTTTTCTGTATTTTTACATGCTGAGTTTTATGTCAGCATAGCTGCCCTATGGTGTAAAAGAAGACATGAAATACAAAGAGAAGAGAAACGTTTTTATTAAAATGTTTGTCCACTCTTGAGTTTTTAGAACTGTTAGATAATTAGATATTAGATAATTTACATATTAATCATCTAGCAAAAACCTGCCTCAATGCATTTTATGGGAAGAGTTACAAGGAAAATCACATGCTCCCAACAAGAAGCATTTGTGGTCACACACACAAATATCTTTCACCAGTATGTCAAAAGTAGAAACTAGTTCTTATTCTAATTTCCATCATATTTGAAGAAATTTATCCTCAAAGAATGCCTAGAATTTTACAGATTTACCATATTCCATGTAAGCCCACCATACATAAAAAATTTACCAAGAAAATTGTGCAATTACTAGCGAGACAGCAAACAACATGAGAGTTGTAAGAAAACCTAAAACTTTCCTAAATAATGTGTACCATAGAAGAAACTATCACAATCTCCTTAGTATTCCTGTTAAAACACATATTTCATGGTTGCCATTTACATAAAATAATTCAGTGTCAGTAAAGAACATTACAGACAATGGAGACGTGACAATTTTCACATAAATATATACCTGGAATCACCTGACATTCATCACCTTGACATGAGATAAACACTGATGAACCAGGGTGCCTGCTTCCACAAACCAACAAAAAAAATCTGCTTTTAATTTCACAGGAAAGTTTAAGGCTTATTTTATCCATATTTCTGAATTACTAACAGTCATGGGAACTTAGGAGTTAAGGAGCAGAAGGTTTGTTAAGGCTGCATCTTTTGAGGAAATTTTACCATGAGACCAGAAATGGAGTTGTTAAGTACATCAGCAAATTACCCTGAGATCACTTCATGTCAGAAAATAAGGTTGTATCAAACATACCAGGCCTCTCTAGAAGTGACTGAATGGGGATTTTTCAATGCCCTGCTTCCAGTCTTTACTAATAAGCTATCTGGGATTCCTTTGCATAAATGAGCAAACAGGATGGAACAGCTCACTGCCAGGAAGTTTCATGAGCGGTTTTCAAGTATTAACATCAAACATTAGATCAACACGGAGTAACAACTTCAATATTAGGGCATAGGTATAGTACTTCCTAGTGGACTTTGTATGCACCATATCAGTATTCCTTCCCCTCCATATTCTGAATATATTTCCAATTGAGAGTCAAACAAGGATGCAAATTTCATAATGATTCCCAAGGCAGTAACCCCTAACAAAAATCATGTATCTGTTTATGGGAAAATATTTTGAGTATGAATTTGACCTGCAATTTATGTTTCACACATGGCTTCTCTGGAAACTGCCATAACAAAGTGCTAATTGTAACTGCTGACAAAGCTACTCCTGTTTCCTACTGCTGTGGCTCTTATCACCCCAATAGCTCCTTCTGCAAGGCCACCAGGCAAGCCTGGAAGGTGCAGAGGGAAGGTCCTTGGTTTCTTCAGTAGTAATTCCTTAGAGTCAGTTAGTCACATAACTTATACAGAATAAAGCTTGCTCTACATCCATAAGGAAGTAGAAGCCAGACAAACCACTCTGCTTAAGAATGTAATGCTTTAATCCTTCCCAATGATACCACTTTTAATAAAAAAAGTAAAATTTTGCCCTCAGAGAGACGTTTAACAATACCCTTAGGTGATATAAAGCTAGCACATAACCAGGAACCCTTACAAAGATATATATACAGAGAGAGAGATTTTTTTTTTTTTTTTTTAAGTGCAAATACATTTTTAGGTAATCTACAAATCTGCAGTGCTTTATGTGGCAGTGTTTATTCTAACTGCAATATTACAAGTACAGAAGAACCTGGGTATTGGAACCAGTTGATCTCGAAGGTCCCTTCCAACCCAGGCTATTCATGATTCATACTAGGAAGGAGGTGGTTTGTTGGTCCTGGTTTGTTTGGGTTTGGGGGTTTTTTGGGTTCTCCACCCTACAACTGCCAAACCCTGTATTTCCCCAGACAACTAGGGACATTATGAATGCAGAGATCAGCACAACCAGCCCGTGCTTATGTGCAGAGAGAGTAAAGCAACAAATAAAGTCTACTTAAATTACATGAGGAACTATTATTTTTGCACACACAATAGCAACAAGGAAGTTGGATAACCTACAACAGTGAAGAGGGACTTTTTATGTCAGTCATTGCTTGGCTATGGGGGAGTGCTCAGAACACAACCAACTCTGATAAGAAAAACAGACAAGAGACCTTAGGAATCACTGATCCATACTTGTATGTTCCAGTTGTACTTATTTAACTTCTCAACCTGCAAGGACAATAATATCCCTAAACAAAATAATTCAATATAACTATAAACAAACATTTTTGGCTTAAATTAATTTAAAATAAATATTTAAACAGTTTATGGAATTTAATTAAAGCAGTTGTTAAACTAAAGTTCAGTTTGTTTAAACACACTAGAAAAAGCAATGGTCCTATGCTATTTTTAAGTATTTTCTTCTTCTCCATCTCTGATACAAACTCCTTACAATCCAGATTTAATCTAAGCCTTCCTAATGCCTGCGCTCATCTTGTAAAGCCTTGGGATTCCTAGGAGACAAAGTACCAGAAACAAGGTTAAGGTATTGAACAAGGCACAGCTGCCTTTGAACTTCTCAGCTCTCCTTTCAATCTTTAAGGACGGGTTATACAGGATGACAGAGAGCAATGGCCTTGTAGAACAGCTCAATAAGGAGAGGTCCAGAAGCAGAGCTGTCCATCTCTGGGCATGGAGAGCTGTTCTAACTGAAGATGGATGCTTTATTTCCATACCTGTCCCAGAGTTCTTGGACCATTAACTGACATATACAGATAAAAGCAAAATAATTGTTACTGCTGATGTAGCTCGAGTTCACCAACCCCAGCTAATAATATACCCTTTCCCCACCCCCCTCACCTGCAGGGATATCCTGGAAAACAGCCCTACTTGTGAGTATGCAGCTAGGAAACAGTAAGAGTTTTTTCAAAATATAATCATTTTCCCCCAATTGTTCATCAGGTTTTGTTGCACTATTATTATTACAGCACTGTACCATTAATTCCTGTGTGGCATCCAGTACATTACTCAAAGGTAAAGTGAAATCACTTATCTAATAAGAGGTTCTGCAAATAGACTCAACTTGGATTTCAGGTTCCAATTCAGAGTCTTGCCTGTCTCTTAAAAGCAAACACCAAGAGACATATGCTACAACTCTAACAAACCAGCCTGTAATAGCTACCAGCCATGCTCACCTTTTTTATGCATTCACACAGCAATATATATTTTTCCTCAGAAATGCAAACTAAATCCCTGTGCAGTTGAATAAATGACGGTTGGGCTAATGGTTCAGTATGTCCACATCACTGCTATAGATAAGTGTCCTCATAAAAAAATAAAGCAAATCAAAGGAAAAACAATACAATCCAAATTTACTGTGGATCAGTAACAAACCTCTAATTACACAACTTCAGATCTTAATGCTGAGAATAAAGTAACCTTGTTAAAACATACTGCAAGCTTCTCATTGTCATTCAAGTCAAAGTAAGAAAAAAATATTCTTATTGAAAAGGTTTGCCTCTTCTTCTTACAAACATACCAAAATCAGAAACCAAGAAGAAAAACACAACAAATCAGCACTGGGTAAGTAAAAAAAAAAAAAAAAAAAAAACTCAAACAGTGATACTGTGATTTTCCAACTCTATTGCAAATCTCAAATCCTCAGGACAGTAGGCAAAGGCTAACAAAAGAGCACCAAGGCTGCCAAGAGGTGCACATCTCTGTCAGAAAAGACAAAGGTGGGAAAGGAACACGTAGCATCACCACAAAGCTACTACTTAAAGCATATTTTGAGAAGACAAAATAAAGCTGCTCCCTCTCTCCATCCTGCTACCTGCCATCTGCCCATGAGGCCACAAAGCAAAGCCACATCTTTGGCAAGGGCTGAAGCTGGTAGCAGCTGTGTCACCACAACAGCTCCAGCAGGGAGAAGGGGAAAGAGAAAGAAATGGGGCAACTCTGTATTCTCTTCACATGGAAATATTGCACCAAGCAGTGATTCCCAGCTGGAAACCTCGTTATGTAAGCAACATCATTTAGGTCATTAGAGCAAGTCAGTTACAGCCCATTCTCCTCAATCCAAACATACTCCCTGACCATTTTCTTAGAATATGACAGTGTCATCTTAGCATGTGGTTTCTGAGCAATAGTCACAAGAAATTCAAGATCAGCTCACTGCATCTCAACCACAGCACCAGTAAAGAATCACAACAACAGAGTGTGCAATACTTGGGTTTTTCTCATTAAATGTCCTTCCTACAATAATTGTAATATGTTAAGTAGCATTTCACAACAGCTTAACTTAAAAATTTTGCAACAAGCATGCTTAATTGGTGTCTTTTGTGAAATACACATGGAAACCACAAAACCAAGAGCATGCACTGCTTGATGTAAAAACTGTGAACTGTTGACTTAAAAAAACATGTTGCTCAAGAGATATTTTGACACTGCATTATGCCATTAACACTGAAAACTAATGTATTTTAAATACAAAGCAAATAATCTCCTTCTTCATGAGAGGAAGCCAAGAGGGACTTGGGGGTGCTATGGGATGAAATACTGAACTTCAGCCATCAACGCGCACTCCCAGCCCAGGCAGCTGATTGCATTCTGGGCTGCATCCAAAGCAGCATGGCCAGCAGGGTGAGGGAGGGGAGTCTGCCCCTCTGCTCTGCTCTGCTCTGGTGAGACCCCACCTGCAGCGCTGCATCCAGCTCTGGGGTCCCAGCACAGGAAGGACAGGACCTGCTGGAGTGAGTTCTGAGGAAGCAACAAAGATGATCAGAGGTCTGGAGCACCTCTCCTATGAGGAAAGCAAGACTGAGAGAGTTAGGGTTCAGCCTGGAGAGAAGAAGGCTTCAAGGAGGATTTTCAGTACTTAATGAGGGCTTATAGGAAAGATGGGGCAGGCTCTGTAATAAAGACCTGTTCCAATAGGACACAGGGTAACGGTTCTAAACGAAAGAGGTTGTCTAAAGAGGCGGTGGATGATCCTTCCTTGGAAACATTCAAGGCCAGGCTGGACAGGACTCTGATCTAGTTTAAGATACTCCTGTTCATTGCAGAAGGTCAGACAACGCAACCTTTAAAGGTCCTTTCCAACCCAGACTATTCTGTGATTCTGTGACAGTGAATCCTACGAAGTTACCATGTCCTGAAGCTCCAGGTTTACCATACATTGAATTTATTTTAGTTCAGGGCTAATTAGAAGCAACTCTGAGCCACAGAGGGAAGGCCAAAACAAAGCCTGTGCAAAACATATTTGACCTGTTTTCTATAATGAGTATATATGTGTTACATTCATGTATACATAAATAGTCAAACTCACAGGTTAAAATTGCAATTGCAAGCTTAAGGACCAAAAGAAGTCACATAAATTTCATATATATAAAAACAAAGAAACCATAGCTTCCACTTCTCATATAAAGGTACATCCATTTCAAAAATCCTGCCATTTTTGATCTTTCCCTTTGAACAGCTTAAATGTCTTTTCTGGTTCAGTCCAGCACAGTTCATATAACTAAGCTAGCAAATGTGTCCAATACTGGCTAAACAAGAGAGCTCCTACTAATAGCAAAAAAAACAATATGAAAAGAATAAACAGCTGAAAAAATTATTTCAAGGTCAGATATTATGTATTAAACACGCAGTATCTAAGAGCAATCTGAAATAAAAATTCCATTTCCTGCAGCTTTCCTTGTATAAGAAGCTTTATAAACTGAATTCAGGATTCTAATTAAACATTGTATTCTTTTCTGAAAGGATGTGAAAGAAAAGTCTTCATTGTATTTAGGATACAACCATTGTTACATATTTTCCATCTCTAAATAACATTTTACACTCATCTTCATTTTTGGAGTTGCAGGTATCAATTTGACAGCTCCACAAAGTAAATGTTCCTATTTAATGACTGGTATAAGGAAAAGCATACAAACTAGACATCTATTATGGAAATAGACAACATTAAAAAAGGAAGAGACAAAATAAAAACTGGAGTCATATGAGTATTTAGGAAAAAAAAATCCATGCTAAATTGGATTGAGATAATCACAGATTGCTTCTACAATGAGTTTTGCTATATTTTAGACAATTTTATTTAACATTGTACTTTTGTTTAAAAAAAGCCTCTGCCTCTTCACTACTGAGTTTCCCTTGAGGTTATGCTAACAAAATATAATAAACCCAAGTAAAACAATAGGTTTTTTATTACTTGGAGTAAACACATATAAAATTTCTTTGTCAGTATTTGTGTTGTGTTGGTAGCTGGAGGCACTAGCAAGCATCAGTTTCCATTGTACGTGGAGCTGCAAAACCAATACATGAAAAAAGTTGACTGTTTATCCTGTTAAAAGTAGTTACCAGACATTATCTCTTCAGAAAGTTTCAAATTTGAACACATATTTGGAATGAAACAATTCTGTGGTCAACTGTGTCTTGGTGTTGTCCTATGTTTCTGCCTTTTTTTTTTTCATTGAAAGCCAAAAAAAATTATTTTTGCAAGTAAAAAAAATCTGGAAAAAAAGCTAAATTCAAAAGGAACAGTTGTCAATGCTTATGTCCCTCCCAAGAGTGGTGCACCAAGGGTCAAGTCAGGAACTGAGGTGTACAGTGCCAAACGTGAAATGCTGTACTGCACTGGTAGTATCCCAACTTGCTTGACTAAATATGCCACAATCAAACCTCAGTATACCATCAATCTTTGCAGATGCACGTTAAACAGACACAGAAATTACAGTGGAACTCAGTATAAAAACCAAAAGCTTTGTTGAATACAGACAAGAGAAAAATCTCCAACATTATTTTTGCTCTTTGTGGGTTAGCATCTAACAACCACAAGAAAAATGCTTTTGGCACTCAAGCTCACCTGAAAAAGCAAGCATTCTCTGTTTTAGAACAAACACCCATAAAGTGTTAGTAGATAATCTTTTGAACCAAAACAAATAAAATCATACTTGTCGGTAAGGAAAAGTTTAGATCATGTTGATTTTTTCATTAGTCCTGCTACAGCAAGTTTCTGCACGTTTTCCTCTGCTCCCTCCCTAGGAAAAGTCAGGCCTGCTAGGACAACAGCCAACATGCAGCTAATTAGATAAAGAGTCAAAGCTACGAAACACCTGCTTCCAGCACTCAAAGCATTAACCTTTTCTGCTCAATTCATCTATCTGAAATGGTAAAACAAAACACCTGTTAAGATAGGAGGACACATAATATGTGAAACACTGATTCTGTAAAGCTCATATAACATCAAAAAAAACAGCTAGCAATTTGTATTACTGAATCACCCTTCCATCATTCTACTGTATTTCATACATTCTGGTCTACTAGCTAAAAGCTCAAAAGAGCAAGGGGGAAAAGGAAAACAAAACCAATAAAACATTCCATTCTTTTTCACCTCTTATGACCATACTTTCTGCACACAGACAAACCAAGCAGAGCTCTGTCCTCATCCTGTGCCACATAATTTCAATGGACATCAATTAATACTATGTTGTCTCCCAGTATTGCTATTGCTTATTTGAGGCAAATCTAAAATCTGTTTGTACCTCCTGCACTTTTTAGTGCAGGAGCAAGTCATTTGGTTTCCTCTTAATAAGAGAAAGAAACTACAAGTTCCCCAACAGATGGGAGGTGAATGTCACATGGCAGAAGCAGCAAGGTTTCCGACTGCACATCCCCAAATTAATTGCAACACAAAGTTCAGCTTCAGTAGTCCACTACTGGGAACAGTCTGCTTGGATAAGTCATAAATATTGTTCCAAGGACAAGAAAATATACACAGCCTACTGCTTCAAGTAATAAAAAACACACTACAATGTCTCAGCCTGCTGCTGTTTCCAGCAGTTGTCCGCTATCTCACCACTGTTTGAATCACGACCTCCTCAGGAACTGTCACCAGCTTTGCTTTGGCAAACTCCATAGGGGCATTTTCCACCTGAAGGCATGCTGACTTACAAACTGTTAATATTCTGATTCCATTCACATTCCTTAAATTCACATGCACAGTGGTGGATTTTATTCTTTAGCACACTACAACCCAAACTAGACTTTTAAAGTCTTTATTTAGGAGCCTATGTTTTGAACAGTGAACAGAAAACCCTCCAGTCCAGTGAGGACAAACTAGAGGTTAAGGTGTTAATCTGAAGTGTGAGTTAAATCGAGGAAGGACCTTGATAATGAGAAATCATTGTCCCTATTCTGTTAAAAGAGGCAAGACATTTCAAATAGATTTCAACATGGTTTTTATGCACATGCCCATAAACAGGAAACCAAGCACAGTTTTGCTAAAATGTCTCCAATCCCTCAAAAAGCCTTTTCTTTAAAGCCCTTGATTAAGCAACAAAACAAACCTGAAACTCTGGCCCAAAACAGTGCCTCCATCTTCCTGACAGTTTCTGCTGTGCCTTTCTATGCCTGATCTGGGCAGAGGGGGACTAGAGCACTAAGAGCCCAAGAGAACACCCCATCTCCAAGGCAAGCCTATGGCAGAACAGCATAAAAAGTATTAGGAAAGCCCAATACTTATTTTTTGCTAATTTTATTAACTCTGTCTGGAGAGGGTTCCTAAAATTATGCTTTTTGACCAAGAGTGAGGAGGGGGAAGAACTGTTTTGGTATTTAACTAAAGGTAACATCAGCAATGCAGTCGGAAGAGAATTAGATATCTTTTTCAGTGTTGCTCAGCTTCTTAAAACAGGTTTCTTAAAACACGCCTGCCAGTTCTGCTTCTAAAATGCTCAAAAAAGACCAAGTGACAGGATCCAAGGCAATGGCATGAAGTAGTTTAGGAGAGGCTTAGGATGGATATTAGTAAAAGGTTCTTCACCCAGAGGGTGACTGAGCACTGGAACAGGCAGCCCAGGAAAGTGGTCACACCACCAAGCCTGACAGAGCTCAAGAAACATTTGGACAACACCCTCAGGCACATGGTATGACTCTCTGGCATGTCCTGGGCAAGGCCAGGACTTGATGATCCTTATGGGTCCATTTCAGCTCTGGATACTCTACAATTCTATGATACCTGTGTCCCCACTTTGGCTGACAAGAAGAAAGGTGAAAGCATTATTCCGTGAACTACCAGAAGAGCTACACCTTTTTTAATCAGAAGTCTTCCTTGTTTATCCGTATCACTGAATTGTAATGGTTGATTGCATTTGTTTGCAAAGGAAAGTGTATCTTGTATGTTTAGCAATGAACTTAACTGATTTTCAATGTCTGTAAACACTGCCTTTGAAGCACCAGTGCTCCTGGAGCCTACACAGCTGGGGACCTTTAACTACAGCCTCATCAAAAAGTTCAAATACAGATATATGAAATCATGAAATAGAGTTGGCCTCTCACGTCCTGGTCATATTTTCTTCTCTAGAATTGAGATCAAATGTACATTTGTCCCTAATGATCTGGCTCAAGACATACAGAGTAGCTAAAAGCTAATTAGCCAACTAAAGTGTCTGAGGATTAATCAGCACTGTGCTAACACCTCAAAGCATCAGTATCACGTAGTACTTAAAGCAGTCCCAAATGTGTTCCTATCAGAACAAAAAAGATTTCTAGAATCACATTTAGAAGTTGATTTGAACAGGTTCTGTTCTTGTACTTTTTTTTAAACCTTTTAAAATATTACACTAAAGTGCACACAAGTTTATAACCTAGGCTTTTGCAAATCTCTGCAAAATGTGGCCATGTAACACATCCAATCACAAGCAGTCCATAATCTTTTTATCTTCTAAAAACTGTGCAATGGAAAGCACTCAGTTCTATATGGTGTGCTTTTTCTGTGTTTTATAGCATCACATCAAACAGCTTTCAGCATTTTCCTATGGCAGACATGAGTGCAAGAAAAAGAACACACTCAAATGCAGCTAAAAAACTTCCACTAACAAAATAATTTAAATCACAGAATTCTTCACCAACAGCTATGCCTTCCATTAGCTTAAGACACTAAAAACATGGCTGACAATATCCAGTAAGTATAAAAAGAAGAAAAAAAATAGTAGATTGGTAAGGTTTTAAATGAAGACGTCAGTTTCATACCATTTTTTGTTCTAAGCCTATAAAATCTTTCTGCAGCATTTGAAAACCATAGAGCATTTGGAGCCAGCTATGCTCCTTGGAAAAGTCTCACCAAAGATATAACTGTGAAACTGGTATTGCTTAAGCTGAGAAATGTTAACTAGTACAATGAACACTAAAAAAACCCGATTGTTTTGTAATATGGATGGGCACAGCTGTACAAAAAAACACTCTCTAATGCTAAAGAGAAAAGCCGCCTGGAAGTTTTTGCCAGGAAAAAGAGAAATATTCGGTGTTTTCAACTAATTAATTTGTACATATTACATCAAAGATTAGAGCACTTCCTAAAGAAAATATTATTTATTTACAAAATAGAATGAGCTCCAAAATTATTTTTAAAATTAGTTTTGGTTAATGGTGTGTGATTGCTGAGATCTTAATAGATCCACATCTGTAAACATGTAAATATTGTGCCTATATCTATTCCAATCAAGGCTTTGATAAAGCAACTTCAGCAGTCACCTAAGCTCCTCAGGTTGTTTTTAGAAAAGAATTGTGATTTTAAATTCTAACTAATTGATCTACAGCCTCCACTCAAAATCAAGTAACTCCTATTGTCTGGGGAAGGAGTCCCCAGTCGTCTCACTATGAATGTGGCATAAATCTTGAATACAAGCACTTTGTCAATCTGTAAGTGTGTGAGCCTTTCATCCTGGCAAAAGGCAAGGTTTTCACCAACATTACCTAGACTAGTTTAGAGAGTCTGAGCAAGGAGTATTATTGGCAACAGCCTTTGGGATGGGGGATGGAAATCAAGTGTCAAACTTTCTGCCACCCAATGAAATTTGTTTTGCAGGTATCTTTATTTTAGAGAATTCAGGCCTCCCTCAGATTTCTTCAACACAAGTGGAGAACAACCTAAAATTCTCAGTACTGCCCTGTTACCATAAGTATTAGGAAAACTGAAAACAAAAACCAAAAGTCACAGCAAACACAATTTCTGTAAAGTGCAACAAGCAGCCAGGCTATGACAATCAGCTCAGAAACTTACACCTGGTGGAAATGATCTTCTTATGCTAACAGGATGTATAAAATAAAGAGCTTTGAAATACTTATGTTTCCTGGAAGTACATCACAGCTTAGACTGTATTGCATGAACAGCTTAAACGACGAATCACAGTCTACTTCCACACTGGAAATATATTAGGAGCAGCAGAAGGATTAATGCTGTGTTAAAGAAAGTGATAACCCTGAATAGTGTGCAACTTTTCATTCTGCTCTGTTTGCAAAATGCATCATATAAACTACATTCATAAATGTTGGGAGAAAAGAAACAACAACAAAAAACCTGCTTTCGGGGTTATTTTCATTTGCAAAGATTTCAAGCAGCAGACAGTTATTCTTATCTCTGAACAAGCTTTTGTATTTCTTAAAGAATAACCTCCTTCTGTACTTAACATCAACACAATTGCATTTGGTGAACAGAAATCCTGTAGCATCCAAAGGCAGTCATGCCTTTTTAGTCTTCAATTTAATCCACTGAGAGCTTTAAACAGCTTGCAAGGTCTACAGTCACAGTCCTCTTAACATTTCCACAAATTCTACAGTTTTTGGTGCTCCTTCTAGCATGAAAGTGAGATCCCACACACAGTGTTTATTCATGAATTGGTGAAAACTGAAGCAAGGACAGAACTGGAAACCACACAGTGCTACTTCAGTGCTAAAAGCCATCACATCTCTGTCACAACTCATAGCTATCAGAAAGAAAAGGGTTGAACACACACTGGAGCATGCCTTAAAGTGAATGCAGCAACAAATACATCAGAAAATGTGTGTTAATGCTACTTGTTAATTATATATAGTAACAAAGATAATTATTTATAGTGGTTATTCTGTACCACAAGACAAGCCATGAACACCTCAACAGCATAACCACATCTTTCCCCCCAGACAACATAATTTTGGCTGTTTTGTTAAGAAAGACACCAAATTCCTGTCCATAATACTTCAACCAGCAGGAGAACTCCTTAAGGAAAAGCCAAAGTCCCCAAACACATTAGTAACTTATACCAGCAGTCAGGAACGGAAAAAGCCTGCTAGCTAAAAACACTCAAGAGTCTCTGAATTTTCAGAGGTCATCAGGAAACTGGGTTACATATCTGAGATGTAACAGTCAAGAAAAGAGTATCAGAACACACAGTAATTAATGGAGCATGAAACTGAAGAGCAAACTAACTTTATTTTAAAGGAAGCAAGCTCCTCTAGCACATACTCTTGGGCTTAATTCTCTTCATCAATCTTGCCAGATTTACTGTGGTTTACACAAGTTAAGGTTAGTAACTTACTTCTTGAATGTTTATTCTTGCTGTTACTAACAGCTAAGTTTTAAGAAAGCTACTTTTGACTAAAAAAACATTAAAACAGAAAATATTACCTAATATTCTGCAAATGAGAAAAAACAAAAATAACCCCTCAAACACAATAAGCAGAGGCACATAAATGAATCACCAAAAAACTACCGAACATGCTCCAAAACAAATAAATAGTGACATTTCTCTGTAAGAACTTTAATAACATTTTACTTAGTTTTTATTATTTATACTGTTTATAAAACACATACACATATATACAGTTAAATCATCCAAGCTGGTCACACTGACAGATGATCAAGACCAAAAAAAGATATCACACTGAAACACTATCAGCAAAAAAAAAAGAGGTAACTGAATTTTAAATAAACAGAATATTTTAAAAGTATTATTTAATTTTAAATTCTAAGCTTCAAAACATGGAGCTCCATTAGTAGTGTGCGAAAGCTGCTAATTTCCTGGAATGCCCAGCAACTACTCTACTAAAGTACAAGAGGTAGATCCATCACTAATAAAAAACACAAGGCTTAATAATTATTTTTTTAAACTCCACCCACTTAATTATAGTGATATTTACTGCTATTGCCCAACTCAACCTTAATCTTATTTTAAGATTAACTAATGGAGAATAAAATCTGCCCAGGAAACTCTCTCAATTCCCATCCATAGGTTCATGTCTTTAAACAACTCTGCCTTCCATACCATTACACTAGTGCAGCAAGTTTGAAGTTATTGATACTGAAGAACAGGAGACTATTCCTAAGAGCTTTAGGGAAAAAACCAAAAGATCATAAAGATTATACTGAAAGTCATCTTGCATCAGCTGTATACATATCTGCAGAGTGTCTGGTAGTGGTTTTGTTCCTGTTTTAGAAGAAAATCAAACTAAAAAAGGTTGAACCTACAGGAGTTGGGCTCTGGCACATCCTTTGGCCCATGTTATTAGTGAGGGATCAGCTTTTCACAGTCATTCCTTAACCCCCAGTGTGAACACACTACCATTGGTTTGAATCAGTGCATTTTAAAGTCATATATGCAAACAATGTAGGAACATTTGCAGTGGACAGAGAATAAATAAATAAATACTTTTCTCACATAACATGCATAATATTATGTAACATTTTCAGACTGATTTTTTAAAAAGAATTTTACAGGGCTGAGTATTAATTTTTCTACTCCAAACATGTTTGCTTTGACAACACACACACAGTACATGTTTATTTTGTTACTCAATTGAGAAAAACAAAGATCTCCATAGTTACCAACAAGCTGCTGCAAGAGGATATAATGGCAGCTCATTTTGTTCACCCAAACTTCATGCATTGGGGTTTTGCTGTAATAAATTAAGAACTATTTGGGAGAAGTTGTGCTCTTTAGAGACACAATGTGTTTCCCCTGTGTTTAATGCACCTTATGAAAAATCAGAAATAACTATAGAAAATGTCAATCTCTATGGCTGGGAACTGTCAGGATCTGAGATTAGCGAATGAATGATGCATGCTACAGGAAAAAACAAGTATAGGGAGATGTAAGGATAAAAAAGAATAAATCCAGGCTGTAAGTAAAATCAGGTTCATGAACAGAGGAGTAAGAGAAACATGTTCTTCAAAGAAATATTTTAGGGCATTTGCCTTCAGTTAGACCCTCTTTCTTAACCAACTCTATTCTTCTGGCTAGGACGCACACCACATCATTTCTGGCACAGGATTAGTAAAGCAGAAGGATGGCCACAAGTGAACTGGAAACTATCTTGTCATCAGATCTGTTGGCCAACATACACTAATACACTAACTGTTGGAAGTTTTCTGGGAATAGTTTGCCTTTTTATTTTTTTTTTTTTTTTGGCATTAGAGATGAAAAGGCATAAGCCATTCTGGTCACCAAGTTCAACACCAGCAGCCAGGAAGCAAAGCACTCCCAGGGATGGAAGAAATTTCTGCTGTGCCACCTAGAGCAGGCAAGAGGCTTCTGTTCCAAGTAACAGCCCTGAGAGCCTGTTAGTAACTCCAGCATTTCAAGGAGTAGCTTATATCCAGCTTCTCTCTCCTCTTTCCCTTCATGAGAACAATGTGTTTCTAACCAAAATGGATTTCAACAGCCAGTGCATCACATTAAACAAATGACTGCACAAATAGCCAAACTTGTTTACTAAAGATAAAATCCACAAGACAGATACCACAGTATTTCTTTATATTGGGCAAGTGACAGCTGTATGTGTACAGGTTTTCTAGTTATTCTCATCACAACTACACTTCTGCGGAAACTGGAGGCAAAAGTCACTACCATATCATTTTGTTTGACGTCAATGGAATGGTACTGAGTAAAACACTTTCTTTACAAGACTTCTATTATATAAGCTAATCAGCTAATCTTTCAAGAAAATGTATAGTGAAATAGCTGGTTTTAAGTATACACCAGATATCCTTTTCAAAGAGTCACAGTACTGGTAGGGTTGGAAGGAACTTCTGGACATCACCGTGTCCAATCCCCCTGCCAAGGCAGAGTAACCCAGAGCAGGTGACACAGAGACATGTCCAGGTGGGTTTGGAATGTCTCCAGAGAGGCAGACTACACTGGGCAGCCTGTTCAGAGCCCTGACACCCTCAACATAAAGAAGTTCTTCCTCATGTTAAGGTAGTTCTTGTCATTTAATTTATGGCCACTGCTGCACACACTGAAATAAGGTCGAGTTAGGCCTTATTTAAGTAGATGAAAAACAAAACAACCTAACAACTCACACTTTAAAAAGCCCCATCCTAAACCAAAAGCACAGTCAACTCTTCAGAAGATTATTACAACACTGTCTTGAAAAGTGATACAAAAGTTCCTATCTACATGGGTCAGCAGTTCTCCTAAATAAGTGCAGTGATAATCACTTGCAAGTTATTGCTATGAAAAAAAAAAAATATTCTACTCTTCTTTACAAATCCATTCCAGAGAATGCACCATTATAACACTCAAACTCAGCACATTGCTTGTTCTAATACACAAAATTACTTCTAGATTGAAAACACACAGCTTTAAGACATGAAGTATTCACTGATAGTTAAGTACAGTAATTTCACGATTATAAGCTGCACCATTTTGACTAAAATTTTGGTCCGAACCCGAAGTGAGGCTTATAATCAGGTGTGGCTTATATATGGACAAAGAGCGAAAAGTTGCTGTTTTAGTTTGGAGGACAGGTGTCTGCTGAGAAAGGCAGGAGCTTCTCTTTGAAATGGAGAATGTAAACCCCCTCC
>PYHW01009525.1:2760194-2772577 GCA_013186435.1 Turdus rufiventris | reverse complement strand
GGAGGGGGTTTACATTCTCCATTTCAAAGAGAAGCTCCTGCCTTTCTCAGCAGACACCTGTCCTCCAAACTGAAACAGCAACTTTTCGCTCTTTGTCCATATATAAGCCGCACCTGATTATAAGCCTCACTTCGGGTTCGGACCAAAATTTTAGTCAAAATGGTGCAGCTTATAATCGTGAAATTACTGTACATGTAAATTCATTCCTTAACAGCCTCTGCAGTACAAACAATGAAAAGCAAAGGCTTTTACACAATAAAATCTCCTGGGCAGTTTTGGGAAAAAAAGTCTCATTCATGTATACATCTAAAAATCATTAAAAAAAATACAAGTGTAGCTGAGGTTTGTCCTTTTCTTACAGCAACAGTATTGTTTTTACCATATCTAATTGTTCTCTTTCTGCATTTATTTTGAAATGTTTTTTTCCTAATTAATTCTCATTATTTCTCATACAAATATATGTACATACAATATTTGATTATGCATATATATAAACATATGGACACACACTTATGAGTTATATTCATTTATTAAGAGTCCATATCACAACTCTTCAAAATTATACCTGAATTTTCTTAGTACTTTACTGCCCTATTCACACCTAAAATAATTGCATGCACTGGTGTAAACTCACCACAACCTATTGCATTTTCTCAAGAAAATTTCAGTTAAAAAGAAAAAATTGCCAACTGGGCCTTTTTGTATCAGGTTGCAGGAAGATCTGAACATTTGCAACATTGTGGGAATAACTTGTCAGCGGTCACATTTTGCTTTGCAAGAAGGCTTTGATGGATGTGTGGAAACAAACATGGACCAAAACAGCAGACTGGGCTTGGCATGTATAAACAACATCTTCTGCCTTCATAATTACTAAATATTAAGCAACACTAGGGTAGCAGTACAAAGAGACTGGAGCAACTGGCTACCTACATATATATGTGCGTGTGTGTGTGTGTGTATATATATATATGTGCATGCATATACCTATAAGTGTTCTGACATGAGTAGTTGCCACTATTCAGCGCTGTCCTCAAATAAAGAGTGAAACAGCTCTGACAAATAAGCTCAGGCTTCTAAACACATGCCTACAGGAACAGGGGCAGACAGCCCTGGGGATTCCCTTTTTATACTCCAGGCAGACAGATGAAGTGTTCAGGTCCAGGTGGGAAGCACCGTGTGAATGTGGTGCTGCATCCACTAAGGCAGCCTGTGCACCTTTCCTTGGAAGGTCTCCACCTGCCACCCTCCCCAGCTCTATAAAGTTTTTGAGAAAAAGTTCAGTGAAGAACAGAGGCCTGTGTTTGGGAGCTCACACAGATCTGAGTTAACAGGACAATCTAAACTTTACAGAAGTTTTTCCAGCAAGTAACAGACACTGACAGGCAAAACTGAAGCAAGAACCATAAGTAGAGTGAACATTTATTATGGTTGTGAATATGATATAGCTGCATATATCCTGCAACAATCTTATTCCACTTATTTTTGCCATCTATTCACCCTAATTATACTTTTTTAATTATGATAATTTGCTGCCAACTTTTTTTTTTATGAGCTACTTAAACAGTTTCCTCTATGATAAGACATTTTTAGGGGGGAAGAAAAGGACATATCAAATCAGCCTTGTATTAAATGCTCAAAAACACAACTCAAAACCATGGTCTTTTTGCATTGTGACATCTTTTCCATAAAAAAAAGGTTACATTGGAAGTAAACCACAAAGTCTATCACAGTCTCTGAAAAACAACATAGAATACAAAGGAACCTAAAGGTCATGGAAACTTCTGAACACTTAAGTTAATTGGGAAACTCTGGAAAACATGAATTGGCTGCATTATGCAATACTAAGATGATAAAATGGCAAGAGTCTGAAACATCAGTATACCTACAGAGGAAAATAATATTTACAATTCTTTTCTAACTAGCAGTGTCAGGTTTGTTATCATTACAGAAATCATAAATCAGCAGAATTTCTTATGACTGTAGTAATACTATCAGCTGAAAATAAACAACTGACTCGGGTTTGCCTGGTCTCTTAACTTTTAGTCTTTTTTCTTTCAATTCTTTTTCCAAAACTTTGTTTTCTTCCAAACCCCCCCAAACCACATCTCCTTGAAAATCAAAACACTTGCAAAGCAAAAAATTAGAAGAAACACAGCTAGCTCTAAAAGAACAGCCTTCCTTTACTTTCTTCAGCACATCACTCCTCTCTCTGCAGTGAAACCACTACCAGATTTGCTCAGCACAGTTTGCTCAAAAAATATGACTCATAACTAGTATGACATACTTTTAAATACTGTACATCAATCTGAGAAATTCAATCTGAAAGCAGATCTGTGTAATCACTGCAGGCTCCTCCAGGGCCTTTCCCTCTAGCTGTCCTTCTCCTGATCCTAATCACTCTGCAAGTCTTCCTTCTCACCTTTTCTGATTTTCTTACTTCTAACTCTCTTACACAACAAATATACCTCCAGTTTCTCTGTTTCCACATGCAATATTCTAGTCTCTGTTCCCATTTATGGACCTCCCCATTAAACTCTTTGTCTTGTGCATTCCTCCTTCCAAAACAGCTGTGGTCTCTCCCTTCATACTCTGGTTGCCATTTCATGCTCTGGAGCCAGATCCAGTAACATCCAAGGTATCTGGAATGTGTGCCCTCAACTGTACCCCATGGAAATCATCTGCCCCCAAAAGACACAAATATCTAAGCATGAGGACACCTCATAGCCAGTTACAGAAGTCATGGAGCATCTTGACTGGAACTAAGTTGCCAAACTAATTCTTTTCTTTCAACATCCCCGTGTCACAGAAACCCACTGTCACTCAAATTAGGTTACTGAAATTAGGTGCTGGTCAATTTAATGATTTCTTGGACCACTGAGCATTGAGAGACCTCAACAAGTATTGGGAAAGTATCTCCTCATAAATACTAGTTCAGAAATGCTGTGAATCATCAGTGCAGGAAGAAGGTACATCTTCCTCTGGGGACATGGAGTTTGGTTATTTATTTGCAGACAATAGGCTTTGCTTGGCAAAAGAAAAAAGTTCAACAAGATTGAGAATAACAAGAAAAATTTGGGGTTTTGTCTGCCTTTCCTTGGCACACAAAATACTTAGCTACCATTTGCTAGTTCTCAATATTATATAAGATATAGATAACTATCAACTTTCATGTAACTTGTCCTACAGAAAAGATTCCAAGCAAACAAGCTCTTTCCTTGTGTCTGCACCCCCGACAGCAACTACAAATCAAAACCACAAGTTATCATGAGTTTCCAGATGGTACTTGTTTGAAATCTCAGGGACACATTATCAGTTCCCACCTCTGAAGACATACCAGGCATTTGCCAATGATACGAAACACTCAAAAGCATGCTGAAAATACCAACTTCGCAGATTGCAAATGTCTTTCAAAACAATCCCACTCGTATCTTATCAACGTTATCAGGATGTAAAATATATAAGGATTAGCATGATTGCAACATGACTTCTGTTTTCTCATTAAATTTCTGAGATAGTCTGGACATAACAAATTACTTCATTCACAGTTAATGAAAACACAACTGTTTGGTTCACCCTGCATATATGCTATTTAAAGTTCCAAAAAGAAAGCCAGGCTGCTTTATCAAATCAGGTAATGTAGACAAGCCTTCATGAAAAACATGATTCTCCCATCGTGTCTCTTGCCCTTATTTAAACTACAAATATGCACATTTGCCATTTTTATTCTCCATTAACATTTTCCTTACTGAGTGAACAGTTGCAAGTAAGCTTTCTTGGATGTTCTGCTTTTTAAGAAATTGAGCATTTTTAGTAAATTTTCCTGAGCAGGCAGTCATCTCAAAAGTAGCTACTGCTGGACCATAAACATTTTATAAAGCCTTCCAGATCAGGATGTGTCTGCTATCAAAGGCTATTTCTCACTGTCCAGCACCAAAACAGAAGTACACAGACCCTTGTCCACTGAATACATCAAATAAGTAGGAACTGAGCACCTTTAAACACGCATGATCTAGTCAGTTAGAACCAAACAATACACTACTGGATTCAAAATATAACGTCAAATCATTGAATCTCCTCATTTCAGTATAACAGACAAATAATTAAATAAATAAATAATGAAATTTTAAAATTTAATTAAATTTTATGTACTCATGCCTACTTTCAGGACTGGAAGTTTTCTTAAAAAATACTGGTTTACTTCCAGCCACCTTTGAAAGCCCATTCCCAAAAAAGAAGCACATACACCTCCGTTTTCAGCTGTTCAGGGGGTATTGTGCAGTTACTGGGACAAATGACTATGCTGTCAGTTGATGTCCATTCAATCTGTTTATGACCTGGAATTCTGCCTTACCACTCCTTCCCAACCACAAACTCCTTCAAAATACATTCAGTTTGCCGAAGTTTACCAAGGCCAGCAAATAGTTTATGGCTTTTGCCACCATCACTAAAACTAAAGTGTGACATTGAGATCACTGAGAACATGAAACTGGAACTTGAAAAATTACAACAGGTGAACACCTGAACTAACATTAATATATTCGTAAATAGTGCAGATAAAAGAATCTGTATTTCAGAACAGGCCTATTAACAGAATACTTCAGGCCTGGCAGAGGGGCACTGAACACCAGACAACACAGAAGAAAAGGTAGATGAAAGAATAATTTTAGCTTCAAAATATTGACGATGATGAACTTTACTTCCCACTTCTACTCTGCAACCATCAGTAGCACTTACTTATACTGGGATTTTGAAGTGAGTAATCTGTTCTTTAAGTACTTTACATCTCTGCTCTAGATACAGCACAGGCTACAGCGTGGGTCTGAGATGATCCTTGGAGTAAGCCGCCTTTTTCTCCCAGTTCCTACACGCTTGTGTCAGACCAGCAAGATGCCCCAGCTGCACTGCCTGCTGCAGCCCAGGTCTGCACTGCAGCACCCACACACACAGAGCTGGGTAGGAAGGCTTCAGCCCATCCACCCTTGGCAACACCTAAGCTCCACAAAGAAAAGAACAGGAGTGTTACACATACTTTAAAGGTTTACCTTTTAACAATGTAAAAAATCCAATTAGGCTATAACTTGTATTTTCATTCCTTCTGTAATGTCCAGCTGAATTTTCTGCCTCCACACCCAGCACAGACAACATGAATTGACAAATTACCTTGGTATTTTGTTCATTTACTCTGATTCGCTGGATTTTCCATGCATTTCTAAGGCACCTGAGGGTAACCTGAAGTTGCAAAATGATTTATGTTTAAAAAGGCTAAACCTAGAAATGTTTCTTTTGAAAAGTAGCTGGTGTCCTTTTGTCCTTTAATGCTCTAAAACTGCAGTACCAGTACATTTCAAAAACTCCCCCATATGAATGAAAACTTTCTCAAGGCCATAGCCATTGAACAATTCATATTTGTTCCAATCAAGAAAGGGACTGATCATTTCCACATCTTACCTGCTTGCTATCTTTGTTGATCAGGGGAAAAAATACATGCTTCAGTTCAACTCTGGGTACAGTTTTTGGTGCCATAATCTGCTGTATTTTATAGTCTACATTCCACAGCTCCATTTGTCTTGTCAAACAGATCCCAGACAGACATTTTAAAGGAAAGGTACCCCTCTTAAAAGTATACAACCATGGCCATGTTCTAAAGGAAGCTATTCCAACATGACATGACCTTAATGGGCTACTCTTTTCTCATGGCTCTTTTTTGATATAAAATAGCCAAAGTTCATTCTGCACATGGTATTTTATACCAAAGGTGGAAAATTTAGGCTGAATTTTTAACTCATTCCTTCAAAATAATGACTTCACTACTTAGAGAAAAGTGGATCATGCAACTATTTCTTGAACAAAATAAGACCTTGAAACAAGAGAGGATAAATCTCACTGCTACCCTAAGAGGTGTGTTTACAGAAAGCCTCTCACTGGCAATGACTGTTCAGCACAGTAACACTTCATGCTAAAGTACCCAAATTACCCTGGGCAGCAGCAGATGCAGGTGCCATAGCATGGTGCCCTAAGGTGGGCATTTCATCCTGCTCTTGAGCACAGGCATAATCTCAAGGCATTCCAAGAGTCAACTGCTCCTTTCACTTCACTGAAGACTTAATGATCAGTGTAAATAATTTCAATATGCAAAGCAGTGATGAGCAATTTATCAGTCTCTTGGGAAAAATCCCATTACATTAGGAACGAGGTCAAGTAGCCTGTTCCAGCCAGGCTATGCTACAACAGCACACAAATAACTCCAACTCATTCTGATGATTAATGCGGGTAGAATTTGTTTTGTTGACAGAATTTGGAAAAATCCCAGAAACTCCTCCTCCTCTGAGTCTTAAGCCTGCTTGATATTCCAGAAATAGCACACACAGTACGACTCAGTGCTTTTCTGTCCCTACATACAGCTTCATACGCAAAACACGAGTTATTCAAATGAGCAAACACAGACTGATTGCTTCTGTCTTAGTCACTCAAATTCCAAAGCCAACCATGAACAAAACATCTTGCACAACACCATGCAACTGAAGTTTCAAAGCACGCTGCAAATATTAACTGATTTACCTTCAACAGCCACATATTAAGTATGCACCCTTCCCTACACCAATTCCTTTTCATCTTATAAATGTAGACAAGTAGTTCCAGAGTTTCCATAACTTGATCGAGCCACACAGGATGTCTATGCAAACAAGCCAAGATCCTAGCCAAGTTGTCCCAGCCTTCAGGCCTGTCCCTGAACACAAAGCCATTGCCCAGATTCATACACAAACTATGTCAGCATACATCCTTTAGAGGCCAGACAGGTGATTTTTGATAAGTTTTAAGGTAATCACAAAACTCAACCTTTCAGTAATTTGGGTTGCATAGTGAATCAACAGCAAACACTGAACAGCAGATCAAATTTACTCCTTTCAACAGGACAAGGTTAAAAAAGAAAATTAAAATCCCCCTCCATCTCAAAAAAACTAATCCAGATTACAATAGCTGTAACTCTCCATGTGTGCTCAATTGTAGCTCTTCCAGATGTGTTACCAACTGTCTCAGAGTATCTACTGAAGTCTAACTATGGCCTTAGAAGGATGACAGCTGAGAGGTGAGCTCCAGAAGAAACTCCAGATTTCACAAGGCTCACTGGAAAACAACTGCATTCTCATTTCTGATTTAACACTTCAGAAATCTCCACTTGCTTTATCTGTAGTCTCAGAATTAGACTTACCTAGTAAAAATTATGAAAGAGGATTCAGTTGTTTTGCAGATCACCATTGCTAAAAAATGGCTGAAATTTAAATGAAACTGCTGATGTTGAGACTGGCAAGACAAAAACTGCAAGTCAGAAATGTCATCTAAACTATTGATTTTAAAATATTGCATACTGTGATGTTTAAGATACAAAAAAACCACTGCAGTCAAGCATAAGCAGGTATTTCATACAACATGGTTAAATGAAAATTGAAAAGTCTATGTTTTCCCCTACAATTCATATGATTCCATATGAATTTGATGTAAACAGCAATAAGTAGTTCAGAATCAAGAAGGATTGACTGGAACCTGCCCCAGGAATGCAACTTTAATCTCCTTGAGGTGTAACACTTATATAAATGCTTCTATCTACAGAGCTAATGGAATGTTAATGGCTCTTCCTCATCATATCTATGGGATAGCACAAAGAAAATATAAATTGAAAGTTATTCAGTCCCATCATACACCAAGGGCCTTTATAAACTGCAGTTGCATCACTTGAATTACCTACCCAGAGGAGCCTCTTGCACTTCTAGTCCCTGTAAGCCACAAGTAAATCCAACAACAGGAAACCCAAAGCAGTGAAGTAGAAGATTCTCAAGCACAACCCAACTCCCAAGCAAATGGGGAAAAAATCTTTGCTTCATTTCCAGTGTCATACAAAATGGATCTTAGGTAATTAACATTATTTGTTTATGGTTTCATTTAAAGCATAAAGAGAGCAGCTTTACTCCGCAGATTTCTTACTTTTCCAGTACATCTAATTCTGTACAAATTGGCCCATGGCACTGAACTTCCACATTTCTACAACTTTCTAATCTCCATTCACTTTCACAACAGCCAGGATTAGAACTTTGCTATAGTCTGCAAAAGAAACCAAAATTTTATTCCTGTATCTGTTTCACAATCTTTTTTCTCTAAATTCTGTCTGCATTAAGTTGTACCTAGAAGCCATTTATTGATTTCAAATGCCTTACTTCCACTTATTTCTCCTGATACCTAATGCCACAGGGAATATGGATTTAGGTTTTATCTATCACTTTTAAAAGAGTTAAAATTATAAGCTATTTGAGCCAGATATATCTAAACACTTATTAAATTGTAGCTTCCGGCTACTTATTGACTTTTTCAGAACTACCTTCACACCTCATCTATTTTCTACTTTATCAGTTTTCTGAAAAGCAGGAGATATGGGCTTAAGGTACCATACCCAGCAGCCAGATAAGCCTCTGCTGTGGTTAATTCCCAACCATCATCTCTAGTTCAGACTATCAGCAAAATATAGTGCTTGTGAAAACTCCAGACTAAGCACAGCAGAAACTGAAGTTTACTCTTTACACACACAACCAGTAAATGCAGCACAGCAATCAGAAGTGCAAGCTTCTCCACAAAATTCCACCAACAAGTTTGGAATAAGCTTCATCTGGAAGCATTGAGGACAAAGCAGGAGATCTAATTCTATGCCCATTGAGCCAAAACAGTAAGGAAATCTGTTCATGGCAGAAGAATAAAGATGCATTGGGAAAGAAAAGCAAAGACAGCACAGGCAGGTGTGCAAATGTGTATCCCAACCCCTCCTGCCCTTTCTCCATGCCTGATCATGCAGAGCAGACACACCAACATATGCAGCTGCTACAGAGCCATGCCTTGAAGAGGCTGAATAGCACTGTACCAATAATGAGATACCCATTACAGCCTCACTCATTATTTCTCTACTCTGTCTCCTGTGAATCTTGACTGCATGTTTGATATCCTTTTTAGAGACAGTTTTGTTAGATTGCTATCATTTGTACCAAAAAAAGTGCCAGAAAATATTCTTCCAGTACTAATAAGGCTGCATGTAATAAGGCAAGCCTATTTTGAAAATTTCAGCAGCACTTACAAGTGCCAGAAGTTAAAACATGCCAGTTTTGCATAGAAAATGTAGCTCTATGGCCTCAGAGTGGTTCAATTTCATCAAGTACAAACCAGTGCAAACATTACTTTGAGACATGTATTATTTGATGTAAGAGCAGCTCCCAAAAATAAAAAGAACATTTTGACAACCAAGAGAAGGTGGGTGACGATCCGTTTTCTCATCTTATTTGGAAGCCACATCTCAAGATTTCAAGGACTGTCACGAAGAGTGATGTTGGTGTATTACAGCAGGGAGAGCTGCACTTTAAGAGCGCACAGTCTAGCAGCTCTCCATTTCTTTCAAAGAAAAGGCAGAAGATTTGTTGGAAGAGCTTCCCAGGTCAATAACAGAAGGAGTCAAAATGTTTCGGGTTGTTATCTTCTTCCTGCCCCAGGCTCCATACTGGAACTATCTTCCTTTGGCTGGATTTACCTCTGTCTTTCCTACTTTGAAGGCAAGGTAAAGAGTAAAAACAGAAAACTACATTTCATTACACAGCTCAAGGTACTGAAGAAACCATTTTGACCTTTCTGTTTTCTGAAAACTGAAGATACTTCACTTCCTTACTTTTAAGACTTCAAGTCCTGTAGTTATCCACAATTTAATTTATATTTTCTGATGTGAGAGGCATCTTTATACAAACTTCTCTTTTTTCTTTGTCAATGACTGAAGCTTAATCTGGTGTCTCCTGCAATCACTGTATTTCTTTGCACATTGATAACTTATGACTTCACCTTTTCCTTGCTTTTGAAGATGAATTTTTTAAAAAATAGCATATCAAGTTTCTACAAATCACATAACCCATCCCACTCTGGGACATTATCTGCACAAGTGCTTGATACAGACATTATTTTTTCAGAAAGGTTTTGGTGAACTCTAGTGGTAAAGCTTAAAAAAAAAGTCAAAAACAAAAGCAAACTGCTTTTTATTTAATATATACTTTGCAGAAGTAAAAGTGCTTATGGTTGTAAACTCCCTTAACTAAAGGGTTATGGTCACTTCCAGTAGGAAAATACATTATCTGTTTCTTAAATCTTTTAAATAATTTTTTTAAATCTTTTAAACATTTTACAAGAGAAAAATCCAACAGTAATTAAGCAAAAGTTGCTAGATATCAAGGGAAGTGGAACAGTGGCATCAGAGGGTATCAGGAAGCCCATGACTATATGGAAATCCTAGACTACCTACCTTCAGTCCATGAAGTTACTGATTTGCAACCAATGGTATTGGCTTGTAATTTGTATTTATTTCAACTGGCCTTGAAACCATAACCCTGAAAAACAGTACCCCCTCTAAGTGCATTAACAGACCCCTTTAGGTAAGCAAAGTATAAAAAAAAGTCATCTGTGAGTGCCACCCTGTCAGGATGCATCCAGCAAGGTAGAGGAACACAAGTATTAACTCAGCTCTAGGGTCATCAGCACAGCTGGGCAGGATTTAAATTGAAATACAGCTGGTAATCCAGCCTACAAACACAGCATGGCTCACCCAGCTGAGTCCCAGCTACAGACACCATGGAATCATCAAGGTCTCCCACAAGTACAGGCACAGCAGATGGCTTCCTGTCTTTCAAATCACTTCATCTCCATTTCAGGTTCCTCCACACATTCAACCTTTATCAAGTACAGATGTTAGCTGCCACAAAGTGCTTAACCCTTTGCACTTTAGTAAAGATCCGGTTCTAAGGTCTTCCAAGTAAAACTGAACTCAGATAAAAGTATTTATTACTGTTCTAAAACCACAAAAATAAAGATACCCTGAGACAACCATGCTAAAATCACATTTTCACGCTGTCCTGTTCCTCAGTCTCACCAGCTCACTGGTAGCACTCCTTTAAAGTTATGTCAACATAGGTATTTAGCCAACAAGGCTGCATTTTACATTGAATTTAAGCTCCATGTACTTAAGTTCTACAAAGCTAAGTTACTTTAATGCTTGGTACATAAGACAATTTACAGCACCTTGCCTACTGCTCCAATGGCCCTTCTCTTACTAAAAATCAATTATTGCCCTAAAGTAACCAGTACTTTACAGCACCTGCTTCTAACAGTGGGGAAGAAAAAGGCATTGCATTCTTTTAAAGGTTAAGTGCAACGAACAAAAAGTATGTGCTTGATGTAAACAAAAATTAAAATTAAATGTCTTCCATGTGCCAGAGATGAGAATACAGCATCCTTTAGTTTGATTTAAATCAGATTCAGAAGAAAATTGTCATGTGAAAATCCTTTACAGTTACTGTCACGTTCCATCTGACTCCAGGAAACACCGTGATGCTTTCCAACAGATACAGAGAACACGCTAAGAGAACATTTCTTCTCTCTTGGATGAGGAATCACAGGGGCCAGAACAAGCTACGTGCAGCGTATGGACAATTGACTAATACCCACATAAAAAGAAGTGGTCTAATGGTAGCTTGAAAGTGTTAACCATAGTCTTCCATCAAGAGATGTTTACAGTAATTTTTAATAATTTATTTCACAAACCAAACAGTTACAAATTATGCCATGAGGAGGAGAGAGGGTTTATACATATAATGGTAGTGGTGAAGAGGCAACTGTAATGGAGAGGGAGCAAAGGCAGTCAACAGACTGACAGGAAAAAAAATCAGGAAATAAAAAACACTAAAAGCACTACCACTCCAGGACAATTACCAACAGTATTTTTTCTCAGTTGAAAACAAAGTATTTGTTACATCCTGGATACAATCTGCCAAACTGCTTGTTTAAAATGACAGACATTTTATCACCAAAGTAAACAAAATTTTTAAAATAGTAAAGTTTGTTTGCCATTTCCACCAAGTCTGGATTTAAAAAAAAAAAAAAAAACAAGAAAATATCTGTACTCAAACTTACATTAATATATTCTGAAAACAAACACCACAGCACTTTGATGGAATCATTCAGGTTGGAAAAGACCTCTAAGATCTTAGAGATCTTAGTACTGCCAAGTCCATCACTAAACCATGTCCCTTAGTGCCACACCCACAGGCTTTTTAAATGCCTCCAGAGATGGTGACTCAATCACTGGAGTGACTTGGTTCTTGACAGCCCTTTCAGTGAAGAAATTTTTCCTAGTATCTAATCTAACTCTCCCCTAGTACAATTTTAGACCATTTTGTCCTGGGAGAAAAGTAGGACCCCCACCTGGCTACACCCCCCTTTCAGGCAGCTGTAGAGAGCAATAAGGTCTCCCCTGAGCCTCCTTTTCTCCAGGCTAAGCACCCCCAGCTCCCTCAGCTGCTCCTCACAGGACT
>PYHW01009525.1:2745319-2760144 GCA_013186435.1 Turdus rufiventris | reverse complement strand
CATTGCTGATACAGGTCAGGATGCCATTGGCTTTTGGCCACCACAGTACATGCTGGCTCATGTTCAGCCACTGTTGACCAACACCCCCAGATCCTTTTGCACTGAGCAGATTTCCAGCCCCTCTTCCCCCAGCCTGTAGCACTGCCTGGGGTTGCTGTGATTGACTGAAGTGAGGTACCTGACACTTGGTCTTGTTGAACTCCACAGAACTGACCTCAGCCCATGGATCCAGCCTATCCAGACGCCTCACCAGAGCCCTACTTACCCTCCGGCAGACTGACACTCCTGCATAGCTCAGTCCTCAAAGTGACTGAGGATGCACTTGATCCATTTGTTTAGATGGTTGATAAAGGTATTTAACAGGACTGGCTCCACATTTAGCCCTGGGGAACAGCACTCGTGACCCACCACCAGCAGAACCAAACTCCTTTCCTTACCACTCTGAGCAGAGAGCTTTTAATCCAGCAAACAGTGCATTCATCTAAAGCATGAGCAACCAGCTTCTCCACGACAGTGCTATGGGAGACAGTATCCAAGGCTTTACTGCAGACCAGAAAGACAACATCCACAGCCTTTTCCTCACCCTTTAAGGGGTCACTTGGTCAGAGGATCCCACCCAACCCAACAGACATATCTACATGGCACAGCAGGACCATCTCCCCTTGGAATGTGAGGCTTCATTCTGCTCTCTGTTCCTATTTTCCCTCTCAGGAGGCCGGGTACACTGAGATCAACTGGTCTGAGTGTTAAAGACTAAGCAAAGAAAACATTAAGTACCTCAGCCTTCTCCTCATCCTTTATCTGTTTACAGGCCTTATTTGTTACAAGCTTTTAGTGGCTATTAATCATTACTGGGTCCTGCAAGCACACACAGTGTATTTTCCATTAATCATCTGGTACTTAATACACAATGTTGGAAGTGGCTTTGAACAGATGTATTTTGCCAATACTTCCAAGTTGTAAAACCAACAAAGCACCCACTTCATTGCAGAGCTTCTTGCACTTGCCACATCTGAAGCTCCTTAATCAGACCCCCCACCTGCAACCCAGGTGTCTTCGGTGTCCACACCCCCAACAACCCATCCATGCCAGGACTCCCATCATCTCTCAGCACAAAAACAACTCCGAGAACATCAGCAGACTCTGACAATTTTATACAAGCTCCACAAGAGCCCTGAAATAAGCCCCAAACCTTTGTAGCTCTCAGACTGCCCCACAGGGGGTGACTTCAGTTCTTCTGGACTCTCCAACCTGCTGCAGCTTGCCCTGCCTGTAACCCCAGGTTAAACCATCAGCTGCACTCAAATCCAGAAGCCCTGCACAGCCTGGTATTCCTGATGCTGAGTAATGCATTTCTGTCACATTCCATGTAATCCTTAAATTCACAATTGATATGGGATCATCAAAATAATTATTACAGCTGCTATATTTGATTTTAAACTGTATACATCGTCCAAACTCCCCAACAAATGTGAACTCTTACACAAAGCACGATTACATCCTCAGATCAAAGCAAACACTCAAGATAACAGGTGTAATTTCTTCAAAATTGGCCTGCACAAAAGAACATTAATTATTCACAACTTAGCCAGTGTTATTAAGTAGAAACAAGATCGATCTACGGCAGATGGATTGAAGAAACTATTTTTTGAACATCATAAAAAAAAAAAAAAAAACAAACTTAAAATCAAATGCTCGCAGCTTCCAACACCATCAGAGTTCTTGTAAGGTCCTCATTTTTTGCTGAGGTTACTTGAGATTCAGCATTACATTTACCTTCAAAAGTAATATTCGGCACTTATGACAAACAGATTATTAGCCCCTTTTCAAAACTTGGAGTGATTTCTTATCTTTCTGTTCCTCACTATATTTTTACAGTATCAATACATAGTTAACTTTTTTCCTTAAAAAAAAAAAAGTTAATATTAAAAGTAAAGCCTTACTTAAGTGTCATAAAATAAAGCTGCCTCACTTTTCTTGTACTTTCTGATTCGTTTCAGCATTTGTTGAAGTCCTCACTGAGGACATTTAATGAAGATCTCAATTCTTTCAGGCAGGGTGTAACTTCACGAAATTGTTGCAAGGCTTCAACTCCTCAAAAGGTTAAGACATGCACTAAAAAGGTACAGCTCAACTATCATTAAGCTCAGGCTGAAGATTAAAATTAAATAGGGGCAATAACTGTGCATCACAAATACATGAAAGATAATACCAACAGCTTCTGAATTTTCATGAGGCCTCTTAGATTAGGAAGGAAGCAGACTCTGGTTAAGACCATGTTTAGGAAGCACAGAGTAAAATCACAGAAGGGTACAATAATTTCACGACCATAAGGCGCACTGGACTATAATGCGCACCCCCCCAGAAGCCGGCACATTTCACAAATTTGTAGATCATATAAGGCGCACCGGACTATAGGGTGCACTTTTATTTTGCAGCGAGGATCCACCCCCAGCTCCCCCCTACGCGGTTGCTGGTCGAGGCCCTGCCTCAACCCAGCAGCCATGGGCCCCCGCCCGCCTGTACTTGGCAGGGCCGATGCATGCCCGCCGCCGCTCCGTGCCACCTCCCTGGGGTCAGGGCATGACCGCCACTGCTCCGCTCCGCCTCCACCTGGCAGCTGTGGCCCTGCCGGCTCTCCCCGTGGCTCGCAGCTCTCACTTCCAGGTTTGAAAATTTCTGAACTTTGTCCATCATATAAGGCGCACCAGACTATAAGGCGCGCTTCCGGGTTTGGGGGAAAATTTTAGTCAAAAGGGTGCGCCTCATAGTCATGCAATTACTGTACATTTTTTTCAACATATCCACAACAAAACATATATAAAATTAACAACTGGAAGAAGTACCAATAGCATATATAAACAGGTATGTTTACTGACCCATCCATCTGAAACAGATGGTTAGTGAAAGAAATAATTAAGTGGTAGAATTTAATTGCTTAAAACCATTTACAAAAGCAAGTAAAAGCCACACATAACATTCCCATTCCACTGGCACACAGGAATATTCTGAGAAGTATGAAGACTTGAGTATTTGCTGGAAAACAAACTTGTAAAATCTCTGTCAAATGCAGATATTCTACATGTGCCACCCTTGATTTCACAGGAAGATTTCAGTTTCAACATAGGCATTTAAGGGGTCTCTATTGTACTACAGAAGCAAATTTGATATACACTATTAGGATGACTGCCTCAAAGAGTAACACTTATAACACCTGCTTCAAGCAGGTGTATATTTAACACAAGAATTCTGAAAAAGTGGGCATTATTCCTTTAAAAAGTCACTATTCGTAGATGTTTTTTACTTCATTTTAATAATACACTGCAAATAATATGGTAATGAAGTCTTCAAGTTCCTTTTGTTCCCTTTGCTAATTGTACATCCAGTGTCTTTTTTACATGCATGAAAATGTTAAAGGAATCGTACTAGCAGAAGTAATCCTAGCTGGTAATTATATTTTTTGCCCACACTTGCAAAAAAAACCCAATACATGTAAAAATAACCAAGACGTGTCAGGCTAGAGGTAAAATACAATATGAGCTGTTAGGTTGCTTAGGTTTTTTAATCCCTTCAAAGAAACCACCATTGCATTTAAAAGAAAAATTCTATGTGATCCTTAAATCCTTTATTTTTATGCATTTATTACCACAAGATACAGTTATTAGCCAGAACATTGTCTTCAGTACATTTTGTATTATTTTCTGATGTGTTAAATAAATTATTTTCTGATGTATTCTGGCCTGTATCAAATGCACACATATCTTCTGTTTTTCAACACACTAGTTTTGCTCAAAGCATATCCAAACATGCAATGTCAAGTTCAGTGTCCCCAGCCTCACCACACAAAGCAGTAGTTACACTACAAATATTTGGGAAACTAGATGAGTCTTGCAAGAAATGTATTCTCACTATGATTAAGAACTAACGATGATAAATTAAGAGTGGTAGCATTTAAATTATACCAGACTGGCAGTGAATTTGATCTGAAAGATAAATAAATGTTTATTTATGAAAACCATCATGCCATTCAGGGTAGAGTAAGATCTACAAGCAAATGGGAAACTGATTTTTTTGCCCACCAGACCTCTCATGAAACTGAATTAACACAAACTAATATAAAGCATATGGGTTTCAGAAATATAAGTACCACTTTACTATGGGGAATATTTCATAGAGAAATGACAAAGTATTAATTACAGTAATTTCAGGACTCAACTAAAATTTTTCCCCAAACCCAGAAGTGCGCCTTATAGTCCAGTGCGCCTTATATGATGTACAAAGTTTGCCGCCCCGGAAGTGTGAGCCACAATGGGGGGACGGTGCCACAGGAGCATTGAGTCATGAGGGGCGGGGGTTGGGGGGGGGGGGCAGGGTTAGGAGCGGGCGGCCACAGCTGGCAGGAGGCATGGGGAGGGAGGGAGCCACCACCAGCCCCAGCCGCCGCACAGGGAGAGAAAGAGGGGGCACCGGCCCCGGATGCGGGGAGAGAAGGAGGTGGCACCAGCTCTGGACACGGCATGGATGGAGAAGGAGGCGGTGCCGGTCCCATACGAGCCACGCGGGGAGAGAGTGGAGCAGCGCCAGCCCCAGCCACCGTGCGGGGAGAGAGGGAGGCAGCACCAGTCCCAGACGAGCTGTGTGCGGAGAGAGCGGAGCAGCGCCATGCCAGCCCCGTACGTGCCGCATGGGGAGAGAGCGGAGTGGCGCCAGCCCCAACTGCCGTGCAGGGAGAGAGGGAAGCACCGCCGCTGGCCCAGTGCAAGCTGCGCGGGGAAAGCGGGAGTGGGTGGCCCTGAAGCCGCAAGTCGCGGCCACCCCGAGCCAACCCAGACCACAGGCAGCCCCGAGCCACCTCAGACCACCGCGAGCTGCGGCTGCCCTGAGCCCCACCTCGCCAGTCAGCGCCATGTGCAGGCAGGAGTGCCGAGGCTCACATCACGGGGAGGGCACCTGGGACTGCATTTAAAGGCTACACCAATCTGTGAAAAATGTTTGCAAATCGAGCACATGCCAGTAAATCCACAATTCTGGCACGATTCTGTTACTAATTTGTTACTTTTTTGCACACCACGCGGCTCCTCGCTGCAAAAAAAAAAAGTGTGCCTTATAGTTCAGTGCACCTTATATGATCTACAAAGTTGTGAAATCTGCCAACTCCCGGGGGGTGCGCCTTATAGTCTGGTGTGTGTTATGGTCGTGAAATTACCGTACTTCCCTCGGGAAGAAAGCAAGATTCTGACAAGTCTCTAAGAACTAAGGACTGTTTGCAACCCAAAGGACAGCACGCTCATTCAGTAATGCCTATAACTTTATTTTATCAGCATCCTGAGCTAACCAGCATGCCACAGTATTTCCAGACATTTAACCAGCAATGCCTACCTAACAGCATCCTTGCACACACCCCCTAAACCAAAAGAGCCACCATGCTACACCTTCTAATCACCCAAGTGTGACAATTCATCAGCTTTGGAAGCCAGATCAGCCACTACACATCGCACAGAAAAGCAAGCCTCCGTACTTCTCCACAACACAACTTCAAATCAGCATTTATGAGAAACAAGCTAAACTCTCTTCCTTCCCCAAAGAGAACCCTTTTACCATTCCTTATCATTGGCCCCACCATAAATTCTGCTGTCCTTTTTTTTTCAGGGATATGTGATGAGCAGCTGTTCTCAACCTTTATTTACTTTTGAAGCCAGCTGGTTTTATTTCAGACCTTATGTCTATGTATGCAAAAACACATCTACTTCTTCAATTCTTATGTAACAGAATCAGCCTTACCCATAAACGTTGTACAGATTATACTGTTGTGGAGTGTATGTTCCAAATCTTGTGTTAGCACTTTCAAAAGTAATCAATCACCTTGGAATGAAAATAAAAACAGGAACAGCCACCAAGACTCCTCACAAAAGATGTATCAAATTTGGTGGGGCACTCACCAAATCATAAAGCATCCCAGAAAGATACAGTGGCCTTTTAAAATTTACAAAATATGATTAGATCAAAACCATTGTTTAGCTACTATTTTCTGAAAACAATGAACTCTCTCAGAAGCTGTGTTAAAACCATACTCCTATTCTCCTGTGACTTCTCTGTCATATGGAATTAGTATTATGAGATCGTAGAATGTTGCTGAGCTTTGAGTATGTAGTTCTGATAATTAATGAACCAGTACACAAATGTCAAGAATAGGTTGGTATTTGCTCCAGATAATCTGTCTCCTGCCTTCCAAATATCTGACATTACATCAGTTTATAACACATTGTGGAATAGTATGTCACAAGTCAAGTACACACAAGTTGTGAAACACATTACAGTTCAATAGAATATTGCTTCTGATGATGTAAATTGATTCTTGAATTCTAAAACAATCCCATTCTGCCCCCAACAAACTCAAGAGCTGATGGACATAAGACAATTAATGTATTTTTGGGTTTAAATGGAAAGATTTCTAAGTCACATGTACTGACCTCGTGTCACATAAATGCACACCAACTCCACAGTAAACTACAAAAACTGATTTGGAGTAAAACTATATTGAATACTAAAATTCAAGTTGCCTTTCACCAGATAAATACTCCTCAGTCTTCTTTCTTTCTTTCCCATACTAATTATAAACACAGCACATTCCTGCTTTCCTTACCAAAAAACCCCAGGATAGGCTTATCAGACTAAAAATACATCAAAACATATAGCAGGTAGTTAAGAGCCTCCCTGCTGACTGGTGGTTTTTTGTGGGAAAAGTACCAAATACACACAATACTTGGGCAGAGTGAAGGTTGTTACCCTATTCAGCAGAAACACATCATCCAATCTGAATTGTGTATAAAGAAGCAATGCACCAGAGCACCAGTCACTGGGCACCACTGAAAAAAGTCTAACTCCAGTCTCATTGCATCCTTCCTTAAGGTATTTAATACACATTGATGAGATTTCTCCAAGCCTTCTCTTCTCCATGTTGAATAATTCCAGCTCTCTCAGCTTCTCCTCATAGGAGAGATGCTCCAGTCCCTTAATCATCTTCATGGTCCTTTCACTGGACTGTCTCCATTATGTCCCTGTCTCTCTTCTGGGGAGCCCAGAACTGGACACAGTGCTCAGGTGTGCCTTTACCAGGGCTGGGGAGGAGGGAGAATCCACTTAAGAAGCTACACATTTTGAAATCAGGTACATCAACTACACAATTCTTTCAATTACATATCTTCAGCATAAAAAAAAGCCTTAAAAGCAGTAGCAATAATTAAAATACAGTTGCAATCATATACCTATAATGAAAAATGGACCTGCTACTTAGTCTCAAGGAGCAGATGCCAAGCATCATAGAAAAAGTAACCTCAATTAAAGAGCTCTGACTGAGAGGTAACTTCTACTGAGGCAGCTTTCAAGGGTACCCTCTTCCTACAGTCTGGATATCCAGGTTGTTTGTAAAACAGATCCCAGGCAGCCCAGTGTTTTAAAACTAGCCACTAGCTAAACAAAATGCAACATAACATAATCTCTCCTCTGGCACCAGAGTCCTTGGTGAGAAAAGCAGATACTCTTAACTGGACCGAGGTGTTTGCAATGCTCACAAAGCCACGTTCAGTCACAGCAGGTAACAGGAGATGATTATTTTTATCTTTTTCACTCTCCAGAAGAGATGAGCTCTAATGCTAAAATACACAATACAGGTTTGGTTTATGTAGTGGTAAATTTAAAAACCCTGCTCAGCTTCTCCTCCAGAAGATTTAAAATTTTACACAGTGCAGAGGATAAAAGCAAGCAGTAACACCTTCTAAAAAGTCAGATAATGATTTTTAATTTGTATTCAGACAAGAAAGAGTACGAGGCAGACTGGAACAGGGTCTTTATCCATGACCTTCTGTTGACACTTTGCACCACTGGAGAATGAGTTCAAAAACACCAAGATGACAGCACTTGTAAGGAAGCAAAAACCAGCTCCCAAAACACTGCCTGACTACAGATATGATGTCCAGAGGTTTTAAACACAAAGTGTTTAGGCATCTGAGAAGGAATTTAAAACAAGGTCTATCCCAAAGAATACCCTCCCTATAAAAGACAGAGTTTTATGTGTGCCCTAATCCTACTGTTACCAAATTTTGCCTCCTATGATACCATTCTATACGTGTCTATTTAAATACACTGTGTAAATGTAACTGTCACAAACTACACAAATCAATCAATGAAATGCCTAGAACCCAGCTCTTTTGGTTGTGCCACTTCTCCCATGCTCACAGAACAGCAAGCAAAGCAGCCTGGTCACAGTTACTAATAGGAGTGAATTGAGGAAACCAGCAGAAACAGAACAAAACAAGGCTCTGATGATTTTTGGTCAGTTTTCTCATTAACTGCTGGTATTACTTTTAGAACAAGCAAGACAATACATTTTTATTTTTTAGTAACATTATATTTTTTTAATAGCATCTTTTACACATACTATATTTGTGTGCTCAAAAACTCTGCTACCCGTTCACCAAAAAAAGGCTATCAGTCTGTACAAGAGTAATTCTTAAATCTCAGTAGTTAAAAAAAGCATTTTTACTACAGATTTTAAAGTTATTTCTGCAATCACTACTGATTTTCAAATACAAAAGTTAAAGAACATTTCTTGGAGAAAATGCATATTTATCTGTTTTGTAATAAGTTTCAAAACACATTTCCCCTTCAAGGTACACCGATAGACTACATAATATACTTTCTCCTGCATAATCAGATCTACTTTGAATTTCTGATATTCATACAGAGTTTACATCAACCAATATAATGAAAAAGTTATTATTTTTTCCTGTTAATCATGTAAGTATGGAAAATAAATTAATATTTCAAGGTCAGCATGAGTATGTGAAAAAAGAAAAGTTACTTTCTTTGAACTTAGTCTTATGAACTCCAAGCATGTATTCAAAGACAAAATATGCAAACCACAGGCAAAGCTCAGGCTTTCAAACACAGCTTATTGTTCTGCCTAGCACAGTGTATAAACCTAAAGAAACATGCAGCCATCAGCAACAGCAGTAAATCATTGTGTAAAACCAGCCATTTCATTTCTTACAGAAATTCTTTGGTCCTCTCACAATTTACATTTAATTTGCACACTGAACAGACTTGGGGCACAGCTTTACAAAGCTTCCCTTAAGTAGCAGCCCAAGCTCTAGAGGCTTTCCCCTTTCTCATACCACCCTTTCACAGGAATGATACAACTGTAAAGATTAGCTGGATATTTGACCTGGGATTAAAAAAAAAAAATGCACCAGGCCAAAGGACAGCCTCTGTTGTAGTGAACTGTGGGATGCAGCACATCTGCACTGGCCCAGCTGGGCAGGCAGGGGAACACAACAGCAGCTGCCCACACTGGCATTGCTGCCTACAGCAAAAGGTGAGCAGGCAAAGCAGGGGAAATAATTTTCCACTGCCATGAAGATGAAGGTACAGGCACTGGAATCTATGAAAATGTTTTAAAAAGTTTTCTGTCCTACATGAATATGCTAATAGGCAAATTAGTTACTGTTTAGCAAGAATACTTAGTATTACCAAAGTAATAAAAGTTAGCACAATTTAGAATTTACTGAAAGCAAATCAAGCTCAAAAATAACTAGTCACATGCACATGGCTGGATTATTTTAACATGTAGAGGTAGAATTTTTACACACATATTGTGGAACTACAGAGCACCACACAGTAAAATTTGTTAGTGTCTTGACAGTCAGGCTTCAAGTACAATAATTTTCCACCAGTCTTTGAAAAAGTGTAGGACTTTTGTAAGTTTTCAAAGATTTGAGTAATATCAATTCAAGCCTGTAGATCTGAAGGAACAATGAATATTGATTATGCTTCAAAAGGAAGCCAAAATTAACTAGGAAATATTCTGAACACAAATGGCAATTTACTGTCAAAAACACAACAAATTGACAGCTCATGCTATCAATCATGAACGTGGCAATGAACCAGTGCTTCTGCAACAAATGAATGGAAGAACCAAGGGAGGAAAAAAAAAGGAAACTACAACAAAACTCACACAAACACCACAAACCCTGTATCTATTTTTGTGCATCTTCTATGAAGAACAAGCTTCACATTTGTGACCTTGGTAAGGTACAAATGCAATAAAATCTGGAAATGTGCCACCCAGCACATGCATGTGCTCCTGAAAGGTATTACTGATAGAAACACTTCTTACTCATGTTGCCCTTTTAAATCTTGTGTTTGTTACAAAATGCTAAGTAGTACCAGTTTTTTTTTCAACTGCCTTCCACGCAGTAATAGGTCATGCATAAAAAGAGTTAATGCCCTGAGCTCTGTGTAAAGCTTATTTCACTCAACAGAAAGCAAATCATATGCAAATTTCTTAACTGCAAGTATAGTGCAGGGCTAATAAGCACATGAATGCTTCACTATGCAAAACCCATGCAAATAACTGGAAAAGTTTTTAACCTGGGAATATTCAATATTCAAAATGCATGCAAATACCTATGAAAGATGTTAACCTGGGAACACTGCCTATCACACTACCTTTCTGTGTTTTGTGCACATTGTAATATTTTTCATAACCATAACATCCGCACTCCTGATAACACAAAATACCAAGTCAAGTGATTAGGCAAATTCCAAAAGAAACCACTTTGAGAAACATCAAACAATAAAGGAGGTCATATTTATATAGCACACAGACTGTTTGCATATGAACACAAGCTTGCACGGGTTGGGTCAAACTGAAACATACAGAAAGGATGCTTCCTCCATGAGGACATACTAATGCTGGATTAAGAGAGGTTTCTTAGACTGTTTTCAATAAACACAATTTTTCTCCAAATGAAGCATGTGTAGCACCACCTCCTAAATCCCTTTTAAACAATGCAACTTGAGTACACAGTGCAGTAAATCAGTACAAAACAGTGCAAGAATAAAAATATTCCTAAAATGCCATGCAAACCTCAAATTAGGAGACTTCAGGTAGCACTGCGGATTTACTGAGATGTGATAATGACTAATTTTTTCAAATGCCACTACTTTTTTGGGCAAAATAAATCTATAAATAGTTGTTTTGTTGGGTTTCTTTTTGTCAGGCAGCAGTATCAGAGTCCCCATATGTTAACAAATATGAAAAAAATGTTTCTGTTTTAGGCAATTACAAATTTGTAACTGAGACATCTTCAGCAAATACTGAAAAAGAAGTCTGGAATGATACTGAAGCAGAAGTGCTTCATCAACCTCAACACACAGTAATATAGTCTCACCAAACCTGAAATAATCACCATAAGACTAAGAAAGTGCTAGACTTTTGAAATTATTAACTATTATTATTAACTAGTTTTCAGTAAAAGAAAAAATAATTTTGAATTAGAATTAAAGACTTGGATTTTTATTGTTTTTTCTTTAGAGTTGCTGTTCCCCATTTTCATCATCCACTTCAGAGGAATAATGCAATTGGTTACCAGCATTGTTAAAAGTCAGAAAGACAGCACATGCATGTTTAACATCTAATAGAACAAACCAAACAGACTGAATAAAGTTTAAAATGTGTGAAGTGATGAAAACCTTAAAATCAAAACGGTTTGCATATGAATAATTTAGACCAGTTTTTACAGATTAATACTGAAGTCATGCATTTTCTATTAAGTGTTTCTTACACATTTCAAATTCCCTTCACATTTGGCTTCTTCCAGTCTGCCATTGCTGACTTTTGTTTTGCCACGATGTGCTGTGCAGACAACATGATGCAGTGATAATGTGGGCTGCAAGTGTATCATTGTTTTAAAAATTATAACCTTCTTTTAGTTAGTGGTGTAGAGATCATGAAAGCCAGAGTCAGCTATAGCACTGTGAAGTTTCAGAGCTCTGGCTAGTATCAGCCCTGCAAAAGTGCACTGGACTGTAAGGTTTGAAATAAAAGCAGCTATTTAATTGTCCTGTAACCAATGGCTCAAAACTCTCCTGCTTTCTGTGCCAGTCTTCACTGAGTTTTGCTTAAATGCTATTGTTAGAAGTCTGTATCTGAAGGTTTTTTTGACTGGCGAACAGGCATGAGGTGTATAAAGCAAAACAATTTTGAAGAGCATCTACATCTCTGCCTGCTATTCACATCATAGCAACAGATCTGCATCTCCATCAACACTGCAATGCATTAAGGTGATTCATCAAACAAGCTTCAAGAGGTGATGCATCAAGCCCTCAGAGGGCTTTCCTCTGAAAAACAGACATACAGAATTAAAAATTATCCTAGTGAATAATCTTTTTTTTTTGCCAGAAAGAACAGTATGTCTTGCTGCTCTTACCATTCCAGTAACCTGGCCTCCTTGCACAAACTGAGCAGCCCAAAAGCCGAACACCAGCGCAAGAGGTGTTCCTGCTGGCCAAGTACAGCAGGTGATGCCACAAGATTAAGTCAGTACTCCTCTTTGAAGGACAAATGACTCACTAAGGCCGCTACCAGATTTCTCTTTAGCTCCTTTTACTTTACAAGAAGGTATCAGACAAGCCTCAAAGGAGGCTTTCTCACGATTGTACAGATCTGCCTGTATTGCCCAAGACCTCCAAAACAAACCAGCCAGAAGACCGAAATCTATGAATATGAGGAGATATTTTTATCCACTAAATGAGCTGCATTTGTGGAAGACTAAGGTAAAGAGAATAGTTTCCATTATAACAGCATGAATAGAAGCCTTTTTCTTTAGGCTGGTAACTTGCCAAGTGGAAACTATAACCCGCATCTCTTATTAAGGATTTGGAATAAATCCAACATCTGTTGTAACTTAACGTCAAAAGGCAATCTCAAACCTGCACTTCAAACTTTTCAAACTTACTACACACCCTCTCCCATGATAACTGATTTACTGAAGGTGCCATCTCACCCTCAATGCTATTTACAAAGAAGAGGCTCTATACAACCATGTTGTAGGTGGGCTGGCAGGATAAGCCACTCAAATTAATTTCGATCAAATGTGCACCAACAAATTGTTCACCTTATAGCAATGTAAGTTTAATTTCCCTCAACTTAAAAAAAAAAAAAGAAATCTATTTAGGTTTCAAATTGTTTGATTTTCAAATTCAGTGGTAATGTATTTCAAAAACATCAATACTGAAGTTCAACAGAAAATCTATCTTCCATTTGAAAAAATACAGGAAGCTTAACACTGAAAATTTAATTAAATATCAATTCACAAAAAAGTGGAAAATATCTTTACAGTGTTACAAACTATACTTTTAATGGTTTTCAAATAAAACTTTTTTCCCCTTTTATATATGTATCAACACTAAATGTTGAAGACATTCTCATTAAGTGTGAATGAAAATGTTTCAAGTTTATATTTTATTTTGGAGAAAAAAACATAATTCCTCTGCATCATTCCTAACTGGAACTATGAAGCTCACTATCTCTCATTTCAATCGTAGTATTCTAGTCATTTCGGACTAGCAGCTTGTTGAAGCTGAAAAATGGCCCAAAACAGATTAAAAACTTAAATTAACACTTCATTGAAGAACAGATATTTCCCTCCTCTGCTGAAAGCCTGTCTTTTTCTTCCAACCAAATTGTAACATTTGACACAATGGAAGAACAAAAAATGCAAAAAATTAAATCTGTTTTTCTTTAAACAATTTTAATCATAAACAGTAGCTTCTGACAAAGTAATATAAAATCACATGCTGAAGTTTATGCCAACACATGAATAGCAGCAAATTCTTAACCATTACAGTCTTTCAACAAGGCTAGCCACAAAACATGTCACCACTTCAACACTTGCAAAGATTAAATGTTATCTTTAGGATGACTTTGCTGCTTTGAAGCAGCTTTGAATATCAGCTTGGTTTGAAAAGTAAGACAGCAAGGCTTCAAGGTTAAGCATAGTTATATAAAGCTACTTGCTTTCTGTTTTACTGTAGTCAAGAAGCACAACTTCAAACTCATAAAATAATAGCCTGCTCTGAATTCCAGTCTCTGAGTAAGTTTCAACCTCTACCAAAATCCTTCTTTGCTAGCCACAAAATATACTTCTTTCTGTTCTTAAGTAGTTGTGCAACTTTAAGACAGACTTCTGCAGATTCTAAAACTTCACATTTTCACATGTTAAGAATAATTGCTAAATATTTTTCTTTAACAATTAATTAATGGTTAACTTTTCCTTTGTCATTTATGTAGACCTGTATTTTGGATGGAAACCAAAGGACTCAAAAACTCAATAGCAAACATGGAAAAGTAGCCACTGTCTCATCCCTTCACCTGAGCAATTCTTGGAGAAGAATCTGCTCAGATGCTGCCACCATCTTTTATTCTTTAAGCTTTTGGCCCACTGTTAAGAACCTACCTATAAAACATTTTGAAACTCTACACAACATGAGGGTTTTTGTGCTAGATAGCACTGCCCCATTTCTTTTCATATATACATGACATGTACACGTCATTTTGAAACTGCTTCTGTACCAGAGACTGCATATAGGAGAAAATCACTTTAAATTTTACTCTATAATATTCTAATTCAAATAGGTATAGGCACAGATACAAAGGATACCATGAGAGAGATATGTAAATTCCTTTCTCTAGCAGGCCTTGGAATCAGGCATTGGCAATATACATCTCTATTTCACACACAATCACGTGTTTTAGGAACACAAAACCCAAGAATTTTAGTCCAACACGCACGTGATAAATGAAGACAGTAAAAGCAGTAAAAGAAGTATGAAACAAAGCTTTGTGTACAGGTTCTAAATGTTAAATATTATTAAGAGCTTTAACATCTTCCTGACAGGCAAATGCCATCTACATTTACGAAAGTTGCAAAAAACCTTCTGACACTGTGCAAGAAGTACAGTAATTTCAGGATTATAAGCCGCAC
>PYHW01009525.1:2687681-2744733 GCA_013186435.1 Turdus rufiventris | reverse complement strand
GCCGCACCTGAATATAAGCCTCACTTTGGGTTCAGACCAAAATTTTAGTCAAAATGGTGCGGCTTATATTCGTGAAATTACTGTATTTACTCTGTATGAAGAAAATAAATCTTCCTAAGAAATTTCACACTTCGTTAATATTATTGCTGTTTGTTAAAACCCAGTGATTTCATAAAATAGTCACATTTTTGTTCTCTGTACTGGAAGCTGCACAAATTACAATAATATCTGAATAAAAAATAATCCTTACAACTTCTTCCACATACTCTTTGAACAGTTAGCTGATGCAAAATAATAGTAGTATAGGGTAAGCACCTCTTGCTTAGAAATTTCCTCACTGCTGACATGCTGGCTGGTCTCTCTTTGTCTAGCAGTCTGGCAGAAGGGCACACAGGCTCTTTCACGAGAAGGTGTCAAAAACATAAGAGCAAGTGAGTTATGAAAGAAGCTGCTTCTAGGCCCACAGGTAATGATACCTCACCTAATTTATGAGGTATGAATTCATTCCTCAGTCTCTGGCCCTGAAGATACTTCCAGTAATGAATTCCAGGAGCTAAGCTTACAGCACGTACAAAAGCACCGTATTTTAAAATTTAGCTTTTTGTGGTTTTAGCTTAGCTGCCTGTCACAACAGTAGCAACACAGTAGTGTAACAAGTCATATCCCTTCCAATGTTTCTCACCTAGTATGAGCTGAAATCTCATTTTTGTGGATTTTCTCACTGATCATTCTCTACATCAAACCTCATTTTCACAGCTCCCTTAATTAGCTATGTCTGTCCAGTAACTAAGAAAACACTGCTCGTATCACTTTAATCATAGGCACTGCTTTAAATCAAGGAAAAAAGCATTCATAGAACCACAAAAGCAACATAAAAGAATTGGTCATTTCATAATAGAGAAGAACGAAGTGCAATCAAAATTAAAATTAAAATTACTACAGACAAATCACCATACTGATAATCTGATTTGCTACTATTATCTTTTTAAAGAGAAGGAAAAATAGCTTGTTAGCTTTAGCAATCCTGGTCCTTTTGACACTAGCAAGAAAAATAACCCTCAACTTTCAAGACAGCTTTGCTCTTTTTCTTTCACCATCCTTCAAATCAGATACTTTCAACACAAAACCAAGCATTTTCAGACTCTAGATCAGAGCAAAGCTTCAGCTTGCTCCTCCTGTCTTCCCTCCATCTCACCAACAACATTCTATGCCTCCCCATAAGTTTCTTCAAAGCAAGCCCTAATGTGTTGCATATGCAACTTCTGTCTCAATTAATTAATCATCCATTGAGACAAAGAGTAGTTTCAAAAAAACTAACAAAAAGCAAACAAAAAACCCTAGAACTTCAATCTCCTGATAATTTATCTAGAATAAATTATAATTATATTACTGCACACAACCATTTCTTCCTGAATCGCTGTAGGAAATCTCAGTGCTCACAGAAAGCCATTGGATCAGATGTGATTATTTATTATTTTTCTCCCTCTCTTCTTTCCTTTTTACTCCATGCCCTGGGAAGTAATGACATCTAAGCCAGGTTTGGTAGATGACTACTTCAGCGCTCTGGCAGGGACAGAGAGGTTCTGCTTGGGCATGGCAGCAGCTCAGGTGGGCAGTCCGGAAGGCCACCTTGCCCAAACAGCAAGAATTCAAGCTGGATTGCACAGGCCAACACCCATGGGAAAGCCTTTGCACAGGCACGAGTGATATCCCCTAATTTACCTGCCTCTGAACACAGAACCAAGGGAACACAAGTGGGAAGTGCTGTTCCCCTACAGCCCTCTCAGGCAGCCTAACCCCTCTCTGCTGCCCAATGCAAACACCAGGCAGGCAGCTGAAAGCATGGAATGTGAGGGATTGAGAGCTACCTGCCCCAGAGACGCAGCCCAAGGCAGGCTGCATGTTCCTGGGGAGCAGCGTTCCCAACCCCAGCCTTTCATCCCACAGCAACTCTCTGGCATGTGCCTTTGCTCCAATACAAAGCAGTGCAATCCAGCAGCTGGCCACCACAGATGGCAGGCAGGGGGGGCAACTATCCTCTTGTTTTTACTACTTCATATTTGGATGCCTAACTAGGAAGAGAAGGCATATTTTACTCTGTTACCTCAGGGCTTATCAATCCAAAAAGAAAACAAATCAAGTAAAACTCAGTTCACTTAGGAGAACTTTCAGGAGAAATCCTGCAGATTTAAAATAACAGTTCTAGCTAATAACAAAAGAACTGCTGAATAATAGCAAACAAAGAGCATCTCTTTAAAACAAAGTGATTTTTTTTAAAGATACACAAAAGTAATTATTTTAGAAATTCAATGATTTAATATAGAAATATAAAACTGATTTGTGCCAATCTCTGGACAGAGAGCATTTCACAGTAAAATTCTGACCGTCGACAGCTAACATTCAAAATCTCTGAGACTATCACCTACTCAGCAATGAAAGCCTCTGTCCTTTTACTTCACATAAAAACCAAAACCATTAGTCCATTAGCAAGCAGATTTTCAGTAATTTACTAAGATTTACTGAATAAATGTTACAAAATGCGTTCAAAACTCAAAAAAAATAAATAGCAAATGCTTTCAGAACTGGAAACTATGAGAATGGAATCTTCATAACAACAATCATCATCTGATTTTAGAGCTATTCATTATTTAGCTATTCAAAAAACAAATTTCAGACAACATGCACTAAAAATAAACTCTCCAAAATAGCAAATTGCCCCCATGCTGCTTTGTCATTTAAGCAATCGCATTTTTCAAATAAGGAAGTTAATTCATTATACTTTTATAAAAAATACATTTAATTTTTTGCATGGTACTCCTAAAGACAGACTCCCCACTAAGCTGCCTAACTCATTAACAGGAAAGAAGCAAATCCTGTGACATCCTAAGGTTTGGTGCATAAATTATAAAAAATGTGCAATTTCAGAAGACACTTGTCATATATTCTACATAAATTCACAGGTAAACACTCTAAACTTAACCAGTGCTCAGCTCTTAAAAAAACTACTAGTCCTAGGAAGATCTCAAATTCCAACCTATCAGCACAGATTCCACTAACAGCAGGTTTGGGTAGGTTTTTGTTTGCTTGTTTTAAATCTGAGCTCATACTCTACAAAAGAAAAAAACTGAAGCAGATGTCTTCAAGAGCTAGAAATAAAAGTTTGCAAGATGTGTATATACCTTATTTGTCAAAAAATGTTAAATAGGTCCTTGCAAGCTTAGCTCTCTGCAATCTACAGCTTCCTGATCAAAAGAAAAACCTTAATTAGATTGCTGAAATATTGGGAGTTTTCCTGCCCTTTATTCAGCATTCAGGGAGTCAATGACAAGACAACCACATTTAATTACAGTTGTTACCACCTTTGCCTTGCCAGCATAGCTGGTGAGCTTAGGAGAGACCAAGTCAATATCCAAAAACTCGTTCAGCTTTAAATGTGTTGGCCTTAGGAGCTCAGCAGAGGCTACAGGGGTCATAGGTTGTGAGACTGGATGTCTGATGGATATTAAACCATGGAGCTGTGACACCACGAAGGCCCCATGGCAAGGTGAGCACGTAGGAAGTGCAAGTCTGTCATGCTGTGTCGTGCATCACAATATTCTGTCTGGTGCTATCATTAACACTTCTGTACTACTTTCTAATTTCAAGCTATACAATTGACTTTCAAAAGACACTTGCATGTCATCTGTCTTTAAAACAAGGTGCTGAATAATCTAGTCAAAAGGACTAGAAGGGAATTCACACAGAATCAAACTGACTTCTCCCCCACTGATGATGTACTGTCAAGTACTTAAAGCACTTTTAAATCATTATGCAAGCACTTTTCAGAATTAAATTACAAGTGTGACATATGGCATGAAATGAAGGAACCAGACCACAATGCTGTCACTGCTGTTAAAATCCTGTATCATTCAAAACGTGAACAAATTAGTTATGCCACACTTTTTTCAGAATTGGTACATTCTGAAACAGCAGTATCAAAGCTACAGCTCTTGGCATCCTGCAGCTCACAGTTTAAGGTTCTTGTATTCTGGCAGTGCTGTGCTGGTGGCAAGAGCTGGTGAGGCTGAGCACCGGGGCACTCCAAGCTACACAAAGCACACACCAGGTCCTGTTTTTCCAATTCCCTAATGACAGCCACTCCCATTCCTACTGCTTCCTTCTGTTCTGTAATTGAGATACACGCACTGCCCACGTACAGGGTCTGCCTGCCTCTCCTCCTATGTGGTGATAGCTCTTCTTCCCCCCAGACACCCCCCCTAAACAGTCTACCAACAAACTGACCTCCGGTATAGAGCTGCTCACTGTTTTCAACTCTGAACAGGAGCTACCAAACTCACCCTCCTGATCCTGCAGAAGGAGCTTTTCTTGAACATATAAAATAAAATTTCTAGTCAAACACAGCTAAATTTTATTCCAGGGAACTGCCCTCTGTGATAGACTGTGGATAAAGGATTGTGTTATCCATACTGCTATTTAATTAAGATGCACCAAAAAACACATCCACACACACAAAGACAAATGTTTTGCAGATTACCTGCAACGTGTTCCACAGCTCTTCTGTAATTCCCAAGTTAAATACAAGCAAATAGGAAAAGCTGCTTTGCACCTTAAAACAAACAGCAAAACTGCTTCCATGAGTTTTTATGAAGGTCATGCATGATACCTTATGTGCCCTTTTGATCTACCTGCCTCAGAGGACACAGAGGCAGCGACCTGTATTCTAGAACCAAAACACAATTGGAAGATACTTTCTTTCTATCCCAAGAAAGCTGAAGATACAGGACCAATGTGTAAAAATAAGTAATCCTTCCTAGTTTTCTGTGGTCTGATGCACAAATGGGTGGCCTGTAATGATGTAGAGCAGTGAACTGCAGCACCAGCTGGGAGCTACATCCCACAGCTGATACCCAGCCCCAGCACTGGGCAGTGGTTGAGAGCTGCCTGCTCCCCTGAACACTCCCACCAGCAGCCAACACCCTCTTCCCATTTGCACAGGACACCAGAGATGCTACCACAAGGGAAAGGATCTGTGTGCCAATCACCTCCTGCTTCCCAGCCACCAGCAGCAGAAATCAGGTGGCCATGATTTGGAACAGCAGCAAAGGAAGATGTCTGCACATTTTTGTTATGTGATCATCTTCATTGCTTCTCTTACCAAAGCTCCCAAAACACTACTTATGTCAGCATACAGTAATTGAGCAACCTAAACCAACGTTGACACTGCTCACAATTCAAGACAAGAGAACTTTTCATTTTGATAATGATTACTTCTTTCCATCTATAAGGGTTTCTTTGGTTTTACTGAAGATACCAATGAATTACATTTTTTGAGATACCTTTTATTCACTGATTTTTAAAATCAGCACAAATAAAAGATGACTTGAAAGAGGAAAGCATATGAAAAAAAAAAAAAGCTACAAAGCTACCAAAATATTACTTCTCTGTATTCCCTTCCATTAGTCCACCTCTACACACCACGCAAGCCAGGGAAGGACATGTGGTCTTTCCCCAGACACAATTAATCTTTTAGACAGCTTACACTGTCAGAATATTGCAGGTATACAGCAGGTTGACAGACTCCACTCATTTGGCAATTACTTTCAATGGAAAATAAATTACTCTGTTGTAAAAGCAAAAACCACACTCTTCAAGTTCTAATTAGTTTTATTAGTTGAAGCAGCAAATCTCAGAACAACTGCAGAAACTGGAAAAGAGCAAACAGAAAGCTGAACTCAATGTTGAAACTACATAAAGGTCTCCAGCACATTAAATAATTCCTGGAAAGGTTAACTTTATTTCTTCAAGTGAGAAAAAGTAGACAGGAGCTTTAGTGCAGGTTTTGGCTACATAGCTTCCAATATTTGGCTTTAAAACAGGAAAATAATACAACATAATTAGGACAGATGTGTTTACAAAGAAACAAGCATCTAACATATGCTGTTGCAGGTAAGACAGATTTTCAAAACCAGTACAAAAACTTACAAGTCCATAGCAAATCAGAATAAAGAAAAATAAAAGCCTGCATCTGACCCACAATGTTCTCCTCTGGTAATCATTTTAATGCAGCAGACCAGAGATAAGGATAGATTTGAAATAGTATTCTCGTAATTATATGAAACAGAATGCTTTGTTTCATAATGCATGGAGTTTGCAGTAAGCCAAGATGAAATTATAGCAAAGGAATGTATCAATAAACATATGCTGTAGATGAAACAGGAACAATGTGCAAAATAACTTCACAGTTAGTTCAGCTTGCAGTTGCTTTCTATCACTCAATCTAATTGTAAAAGAATTATTAAAGTGTCATTAATTAAACCAGCAATTTATTCATAATTATGTACATGTAGTTAAGCAGAATCTCAGTAATTTAAAGCACTTAGATTTTTTTTTTTTTTATAACCTAAGGAGAGAGGGTTTTTTTTAGCATACCAGATGTTTGCTAACAAGAAAGAAAATACACTAAATCAGCATTTTAAGCAACATGTAGAAATACACCCACATAATTTATCTTGTTCGGATGATGAACAGGTACCCACCTAAACTCTGTGGGTCACATTTTCTGCCTCTGATAAAACTTTACTCTTTCTTCAGGGATACACCAGCAGTGACCTATTTCCTACACATCCCCTACAACAAAAGACAAGCTCTTAATATCTTCTTCTTGCAAGATCCAAGAAGAATCAGTAACTTCTACCATGTAGCAAGTGTCCCATTAATTTCAGTCAAAGTTACTATGAAACTCTTGCCAAGAAGTATAATACTCTCCCAAGATGAGAATCAAAGAAAGTATAAGTAAGCCCTAGCAATAAAAGGTGAAGGTCTCCAAAGCATGAAGGTAAAAGGCTGTCAGAAAAAGAAGAAAACCTTCACAAACCAAAAAGAGTATAAAAGAAACATCAATTGGTTTAATAAAGACAAAGTGCTGCATTCAGCCTTGAAAATTTATTTTTAAGAAGTACTTTATGCTCACTTTGAGCTCCTTCTCATCACTCAATAGTATTTCACACATAATCAATAACTGAGCCTGAACTGAGAGGAAAAAAAAAATGAAGTCACTCTTCCAAACAGTACATCATTTCTAAAGTTTTGATCATAGTTTGATCAAAGGAAATGGTAGCAGAATCACATTTCTCCTTACTTGAGACTTGGGCAGTTTAATTTAAAAAGTGATAAAGACAGTAGCACCCAGGTTAGTACAGAATTCAACTTCATAAAAACTACCTAAAGATAAGTAAAAAACCACTTTCCATGAGATAAAGGAAAATAATGTAAAATTCTTTTCTGTCTTCCCTTGCTTCCCATAAGTGCAAGAAAACCAGCCTCCCTCCTCCACGAGAGAGATAAAGACACCTCATAATATCCTAGTAACCCAAGTGCAGACCCACAACCTGAAAATATGAACAGGGACCCACAACTCAGAAGACTTCATATAAAAAGGGGAAAAAAAAGTCTCTTCCCCTCCCCAACATCTTCCTCCTTATCTAGAAGCTTCTGAAGTTTACAATATTTTGCAGAATCACAGATTAACTGAGGTGGAATGGGACCTATGGTAATCCTCCAGTTCAACCTCCATACTCAGCCACAGGAGCAACTGGAGCAGGTTGCTCAGGGTTGTGGTCAGTTGGGCTTTAAATGTCTTCATGGATGGAGACTACACCTCAAGAGACATGTTACAGGATTTGATCAAAAATGCTATAAAAAAAGAAGTATTTTCTGATGTTTAAATTTTATTCCTTGTATTTCAGTTCATGCACATTGCCTTTTGTCCCATCACTGGACACCACAGATGCAAATCTTACCACAGACATGTGCATGTGCAGCAGAGACATCAATCAAGCCCTGCACAGAAAGGTCTGGGAGCATTCACCAGAGAAAGCAGCAGATACATTTTAAATAGAACGATTATAAACCTGCTGCCAGATTCCAAAGTCCGAAAAATAATACATTTATGCTGCTACTGGCTCAATTATAGGCAATAGAAATCTTCAGATTTTGTACAGTCACCAGAAAGTAAATGGACCAGCAGATCAGCCCTGCTCAAACTTCTATTAGATTTGAACACTTCCTTCTTTCTCACAAAGGTGTGACACAGACTCCAGGTTCCAAGCTGTTTCAAACCTCTGCACCTCAAATTCCAGGCATCAATCCCTCAGAGAGGTTAATAGTTCATTAGCAGCTACTCCACGCCAAAGGAGTAATACCACATATCTGCCGGCCAACACCCACCCAGGCTAAGTCTGCCCAAATGTGGCATATCCCATTCCAGCAAAGCAAAGGTACTGGCACCTTTTCACTTTTCACACATCATCACTGACTGAAAGAACTCATTGCCTTCTCAATGTAGCTACTGGAGAGGAGAGTTTGTGTGATGGAAAGGGAGACAGTCCTGGACAAGCAGCAAGCAGCTCATCATATTCTCCTTCCCTCAGAACATTATTCTATGTGTGGTTTTCCCAAAGAGTTCATCCCTACTAGGTCTTATATATGGCTGAAGAAATTGTAGTAGCAAAAGCTTCATATTAACCAAAAAAATTCCAAATTGTGCATATGTTTCCCATAAACACTGTGGTAAGTAGACAGAAATTGACAGGTGAAAAGTTTAACTTCATTTTTAATGCAAAAGCACTCCCCCTTTTCCAGTACTTCAATCACCATAGAACCAGACACCCCAATACAGAAATTTAAACTGGAACTAGCTACTCAGAGAGGCCTTAGTAACAGATGCCTTAGTCCAAACAGAGCTAAGGCTCTTTGATCTGTGCAGCATTGTCTACACTGCAGGTGGACTGGCAGCCACCTGCACCCCACCCTGCTGTAACGAGCAACCACTGTGTGACTAACAGGAAGCTCAGGAAATCCCCTCCCTACTTCCAGAGGCTCCACATCTTTCCAAAGGTCTAAGATACAGACATCAAATTGTGATACACGGGAGACACCTGTGGCCAGGTGAGTAGTCACCAATCATCTTATCCTCTGACTGCTCATATGGGCAAGCTTATTCTGCCACCTGGCTTTTTCTTCCCCAAAAATCAAACTTGCATTAACATTGTTAGTCATTCTTCAAATCTTTATCTATTTTTGCTGATTTAGCACTAATACAAACCCCTAGTGAACATTTCCAAAACACAAAAGTGTCAGTATTTTGTACTAATATTTGGATTAACCATGCAACTCATCCATATTTTCTGTTTGTAGAAGTCCCAATAAATCAGAAGAAAACTACACAAGTTAGTCCAAAGGCAAACTCATGCTAATAAGCTACATCTGGGATTTTAGATTAAATACATCACTCCTCTGCTTAACAGACTTTTACTCTAAGATCCCTGACTTTCTAAGGCTCTTATCAACCCAAACCCAAATCATACATACGCCTCCCTGAACCGGGCCTGCCTTTTTTTGTGGTACCTCTGTTTACACAGCTTATCCCTTATCACACTGCCAACACTGGGAACCACAGCAGATGGTCCCCTCAGACACAACTCTAACAGGTTTTCTCCACTCCCCCATTCCACTTATTTTTTTGTGCAAACAACTGATAAGGAAGGCTGCTGCAATGATTTACTGATATCTGAAGTTGAAAATTGACAAAATGCAAACTGCTTTTGTTCGCCCCCACCACCCCCCATGAACTGCTTAACCTCTTAACTACTAAGCAACACAGACAAAGAGTATTAATAATTGTACAAACCATACAGCCTGCTGGATTAGCATTTCAAACACAAGCAGTATTGATGAATTTAATGATCATGACTACATAATTTTAAAAGTTATGCCAGTTACAACAAGCAGCCTACTATTCATAAAGGAGAAAATATGAGGCAGTCTCCTTTACTATTAAAATCCACTGGTCTGGAAATGCCTTGAAATTATGTGCAAAACCATTTCCAACAGTCTACTGAAAACAGGCTCTCAAGCAGAATTTAGAATAGAGACTGGATATTTACCTTGTATTTACTTTCATCTAACAACCCAGAACCACCTGAAGCTCAGTGACATAAAAATGAAAATGTTCTCAATATTGCTATTAGACAGAAAGATACTTAAAACTAAGCTCCACATAAATTCTATTAAACAAGTCAGGCTCTTACTACCGGAGAACATGAATTTGCAAAACCACTGTAGCAAAATGTTACAAAAAAAACCTAGAGGTCTGCAAGAGCATCTCAACTAACCATCTATGAAGAAGCATCTGCAAGTAGACAGTAATGAACGAGACAGACCCAGAGGGCTTTCTTAAATGTAGGTCATGCTTGTCAGACCATAGCAAAAGACACAGTAACATTTGCTGAAGAGAACCCCCAGTTATTACTGCACTACTTTGCAGGCACAGATTATTAGTTACATATTTGCAATGATCACTATCTGATGGTTAAGAGGAACAAGAAGGAAAATCTGCATAAATTCAACAGCTGTATGGAATTAAAAAGAGTCATAAAGCATTCCTTATAACATTTCATACTCTACATGCTTCTCTCTTCATAAAGTGGCAACACTGAATAAAAATTTCTGTTGAAATCCAATGTTTGTTATACACCAGGGATTGGGAGGCCACTGAAGAAGCAGGCCAAAAAGGTGGTTTAGAAAACTTAGGTTTTGCTGATTTAGGTCATATTCGGATGAAGATTTAAATTACCTAATTACTGAAATGGCATAGTTAAAACCTTGAGAATTAGTATTCTTGATCTCTGCAGTGTTCTCTTTCCTTGGTTGATGCTTTCAGTGTGTGATTCTGGTACCTAGCATTTTGTTAGAACAGAATCCCATAGAAGAAGACCGTATAATAACTTAAGATGTGGACACAGATATAAGAACATGAGACAGCATAATGGAAACACGCACGCCAATAACCTGATCCCTGGCTGGGTTTTGTTGGCTTTTTTTACTCACACAAGTAACACAGAAAAAAAACCCTGTAAGAGTTTAAGAAAAATTCCTGACAACTAAGAGAGTAAGAAGATTAGAAATGTAGTTACTTTTCACCTGAAGATCAAAAAATTACACAGCTGAAGAATTAGTATTTCAAAGAGTGATACAATGAAATCAACATCACTAAAAAACACATGGCTCTGCAATCACATACATGCATCTCCTGCTGTAAAGTCAAGGACACAAAGCAGTATTTCTTTCTTTCTAGAAGCCAGTAAGACAAGAAGTGACGAATCTTTTTTTGCCCTGCAGATAGCTTAAAAGCAGATTCACAGTCAACCAGTAAACAAGAAAAACTGCTGTAAGATTCACCATAGATGAATCTTTCTGAGAGCAAAGTATCAGGTGAACCAATAAACACTATAAATAGGACACATAAAAGACTGGACAGAAAATTTATCCAATAAATCTCCACACTCAAGACATTCTATAATTAGTAAAACTTGAATTCAAGCTAAAAAGTTATCTAATGAAGGAAAAATTAAGTACAAAAGATCTGGTTGCTCATTCTTTGTTTAGCCAGCAGTCATCAATCCTGAGTGCAAAAGAAGAAAGATTCTTTGGAAGCAGCAAAGCTTCCCATTCAGAGCTCACTTATTATAGGTTATCTGTGTTTATATTTCTCCTGTGAACCTACTGAGATGACATTTACCAGCAAAAACCAGTATCAGGATAACCCAAACCACATGCAGATGTAGTTACACTAACACAAACATTTTTATATTTGTTAATAATTCAAAATAAATTGGGGGATTTTGGGGGGATGGGACGGTCTATTTTGTTTGACTGATTTTCACAAATTTATGCTCTTGATAATTTTCAGATTTTAAAACACTGTGTCTCTGAACTTCTTAGAGCTGAACACTGCTCTACAGGTAACAGCTTTGGACCTATGTTCATCATAGCCTCGACAGAAGTAAAAGAGGTAATGTACCAATAGGCTTTTCAGTCTTCAAATCTTTGAACATGACCTCCAGTAATCATCAGGGTTGTTTATTCATTTTTCACAAACAAAAAGAAAAGAATCACTGGAAAGATTTCCTGCTGTCATGTTACTGTAAAAAGCAATTGATGCAGCAGTACATCAATCAGCTTTCTTGCCAATAATTGTCATTTCTGCAGACACATGCATGAACCTCAGTTTTGCAATATTTTAAAGTTTTCTACAGACTGAGAAGTACTTAAGTACTTGAACTTTCCTTGACTTACAATCAAACAAAAATAGTGTCAACATGTTTCTGTTGTCAGAGGTGCAGCTCTCTTTTAAATACACAAGTTAAAATAATTTTGCTGTACTGTGATCAGGGATAGAATGAATGGCAACGTTTAGATTAATTATCTTCTTCTGGGGAGGTTTAAGAATACACATGTTAAGGGAGGGGATGCTGTGGTCACAAATCAAATCTCTGAAAGACCACAATGTTGTTTACTGGAGAATGTTTCTTCTGAGACCAAAGTTTGCTGTCTGATCATTAAATCTACAACAATTTAGACTTTCCTGAAACAAAATAATAATTTATAAGACTAATTACATATATATATATACAACTAGAAAACAAATCAGATCAATTTTTCAAGACACATGAAAAAAACCCACACTGCACATAATGAACCATGCAGAATCTGAATGCTGTCACTAAAATGTTTTTAAATATTTTCATAAATACTGCTCAAATAGGAAAAACAAGTTACTATAATTAACTTATATAGTATTATCACAAATTTTACCTGTACATACTGCAAATAAAGAATAAAAATAGCATAAACATTTCCATTTAAATTTGCCTGAAGATAATTATGAATGCACTCTGGCTGAACTTCAAGTATTCAGATTTTAAACATTAATTTACTTTGACTATGTGCATGTCAAAATGAAAGATTGCTGTCTGGATCCAGACATGCAGTATTAATACTGAACACGTGCATTCATTTCAGGTCAGCAGACATTCCAACTCTACTTCAGCAGGTGGTAGGGATAGCACTCTCATTAAAATCTATATTAAAAAGTTCACAATGGGCTATCTACTCTGAATAGCTCCCATACAGAAACATCACTGCAGTTGAAGGACTTAGACCACCTTCCCTCAAATTTGAATGGTCCCTCACATAAACCGACTTCTGAACAAATTCTATTTTTTCAACCTACAAACAGATTTTTCAAGGCAGCCCACTAAAGATTTCAGCATCCATTTAGCATACTAAGAAAGGTACCAAAACATTTCTTCAAAATAATCTCACATTAAATATCAAAGCAATGAAAAAGTGATAATAAAGTTCATTCTCTATTACATATTTGTCTCTGGTCACTTCAGAAAACTATTGCCTTTCATAAGTGATACATGTGTGTAAACAAAGTCAAGGCAATCTCAGCCTGGTAAAAAAAATTACTTAGTCACAGTTTTAGGGTAAATATCTACCTGTTTGGGGCTTGGTTTGTTCTCACTTAACATTTTTACATTACACTTTCAGGGGTGAGGTTTTTGGTTTGCAGTAAATATATACCATACCAAAGCCCAGAAACACAGTAATTTCACGATTACAAGCCGCACTGACTATAAGCCGCATCTCCGAGTGTCAGCAACATTTCGTTCTTTGTTCATACACAAGCCGCACCCAATTATAAGCCGCTCTGTCGTTCGCAGAGAGAACCCGCGTGCAACAAAGTTGCCACTTAGTAACAGAATTGCAGGATCGGGGTGTTTACTGGCTCGGCTCGGGCGTGAAGGCTCAGCCCGCTCGGGGCTGCCAATCGGGCCAGGTGGCCCAGCTCGGTGCTGCCACTCGGCGGGGCCGCTTGGGGCTGGCTGCCACCTCTGGGCTCGCTCACCCTGGCCTGGCGCTGCCCCGCAGGTGGCAGAGGGGCACGGAGCCTGCCAGCACCTGCGGTAGCAGTGGCAGGAGGGGAAGGAGCCCCCCCCCCGACTCCCACGGCGGCAGCAGGCGGCGACGGGAGCCCTCCTCCTGAGCCACGGGGATGGCAGCATGGAGCCCCCAGCTCTCCCCCGGGCTGCGCTGCCTGAAGGAGGGAGCTCCCCCGCCTCCCTCCCCCTCCTGCACTGCCAGGAGGGAGGCCGGCTCCACCCACTGTACAACAGAGTAACCAATTTTTAACAGTCCCATAAACCCAGGTTTTACTGGCAGGTGCTTGGCTCAGCACCTCAGCTGCACTTCCGAGGTTGGAAATGTCAGAAAATTATTCACATATTAGCCGCCCCTGAGCGTAAGCCGCATTTCCAGTGTGGGAGCAAAATTTTAGTCAAAATGGTGCGGCTTGTAGTTGTGAAATTACTGTACTCTACATTTAACAGTGCACAAAGTTCTTCAGTTACAGTGTTTCTTCCAAACAACAGAGAACACTAACTCCACACAACACACACAATTCACTCACTCCTTGTACCTCACTTCTGCTCCCAAATGAGGTGATGGTGTGACCAGCAGGCTGAATGCAACTACTTAGAATTTTAAGGCAACCACAGCAAAATAACTGGATAGGGGGATACCCAAAATCCCTGAAATGGAACATGTAAATCAAAGTTTGTTCCTCAAGTGAAACTGATAATTGCATTAAATACCTTCCAGGAAAAGAGTGATATTGATCTTCTGACTCAGAAGACAAATAGGTCCCTTTTTCTTCTTCAGATTTTAAAGCAACTAAGGATAAAGTGAAGAACTATTCTATTACTGATAGCAAAACCAGAATCTTTCTTTTTAAGTACCATTCTCATAGAGGAATTAAACCTTCCACAGGGAGCATCAAGATGATGTCACTTACCAAAATAGTCTCTTTCTTTCAGAAACCACTTGTTTCTCTGTACTCATAATGATGCCCCAAGAAAGGAGACTTAAAGTATGGCCTAATCCCTTCTCTCTTGAAAACCACCCATATCGTACACCCTTACACCTCCTTCACCTCTTTACTGGCATTAAGATTAAACTGATGCACACTGTAGCCAAGGACCAATTTAAATATTGTTGTATCCCACACAGTGTAGTGTATTTTATGAGACTCCCATGTGGAAGTGATTCAAGTTTGAATTGCATGAAATGGTCAAACAATACAACCTGGATAACAGGTGCCACTTTAGATCTATAAATTCAAATATTATACACAACTGTGACACAAGCTTATGCTTCTTTTACAACAGCTGTTCATCATTAGATGCCTGTGAAGTCTTCATCACTCAGAGAAATGGGTCTTTGCAAGTGTAAGCAGAAATAAAGGAGCATTTTCCTTCCCTGGGTACAGTATCTTGTTTTTCTCATGTGTGGAACTATCCATTATACTTCCTTATAACTCAACCAGCCCAGATAACTTAGAATGTTACTTTGTCTACTGTAAAGCTAAGAACATATAAAAGTATATTTGACCTAGTAAACAGAATCTCATCATTCTCTTCTATTTAAAATAATTTTGGCTCCTAGTGAGAAACATATATTGCTAAACAGCAAGAAAATCTATATATAATAGTTAATTACTAATGTTGCATTGAACTTTTATTACAAAACAGCACATTTTGGTTTGACTATTTATTTACAAAACAAAAACATTATGTAACCCCTAACATACAAGGACATACTAAGAATATTTAACCTATCATATTAGGGAAAAACTTAAATAGTTTCACTCTTTTCACAGACACAAAGAGAAATCATGTGTGATTTTTGACAACATGGACAGAATTCAGCAAAACACAGTGTTGGTTTACCAAACAAACATGTTCACAGCTCCATCACAGAATGTTAGACTGGTGTCACTGCACCAAGTGGTTTCTCCACCTTCTGCTTTGCTTCTTTTAGCCTATAGGGTGCTGCTCAGTGTATAAACACAGGGTATATATACAGAACTGAACTGAATCTGTTTCTTTTCAGACAGAAATAGCATTTTAAGAGCAGGTGGCAAGACAGTCCAATAAGCAGATACTGTCTATTGTCAGATGGACAGACAGATCTGCAGCTGTTTACAGGATGTGTCAAGGAACTGTGTACCTGCTTCTCTGCTTTAATGGTCATGTATGGATCCACAAATAAAATTATTACATGAGGCACATCGGAAAGGCATAGCAATTATACTTGCCAAAGCAGAATTGGAACAAGGATCATTTTTAGCAACTTATTTATTTGACCTTAAAACACAAAACCTTGAGCCCACCCAAATAATAAAACATCAACTAACAAGAAATTAAAAACTTCAAAGTTGAACTGAACTTGAAATTGTATTGTCAGCCTGACCACATTACTTTCATGGTAACTTATTAACACTCTTCACATGCTTACCTCTACACACAAAAACTCCACAGAACTGTAAGGCTGACTAAACATTGAAAGGATTTATGCAATTTGAGAGAAGATAAAACAAAATACTTGGTCTTACTGCATTAATAACTAGGTGTTCATACCATTTCAAACTATGCATCTCTCCTAAATGTCTTGCCTGAGCAAGGACCAGAACTCCCCATGCAATCAAAGGAAAAAAGCCAACACACTTGAATTCCTTACCTCCAGGGGGCGCTTCAGGAAAGCAAGTATATTTTCACTTAGCTAATCAGACCTAACTTAGAAACCTGAACTATGGGATGTATGGAAAAAAACAATTTTTGATCACCTATTTTCATAGATACTTGAGCATTCCCAAGGTAGTCCTTTGTTCATGATCACTTTAATGTAACAGCTAAAACGTACATTTAAACAAAGACAGAAAGTCCCATTTCAACAGTTTTTTGCTTGGGGGTTTTTTGCCAAAGAAGTCTTTTAATTGTTTATTCCAGACTGACATTTTCAAAGATACTACTCTATTTTCAAGGTGCAACTATAAAAACATTTGTGAAACAATGCCATAGAAATTGATGCTAAAAATCAGTAGACTCTGTAAAGGTTTAAAAATGCATGTTTTAGCATGCAGGAAGCCACATGAGTAGTTCCATTTAAAACACATCTTAAATCCACCTCATTCATCAGGCTTTAAACCCTTCATTTTAGGAATCTGTTTCTTGAGGATACTGTTTGCAACATAGATGGCACATGTGTTTTCAATACTGGAACATGTCTAAAGGAACTGGGTACAATCACAAGTCACACACACCTTGATGTTAGCAAGACATTAACTAGCTCCACACTTTCCACACATCAAAGTTCTTCTTGATTTAGTTCCTGGTACCTGAAGTACATGTTAACAGCAATGGAACTGCTATTACAAAAAGTTAGGTTGTATTAATGAAAATGAAAAAAATCCAGCTATGAAAGCCTAAAACAAGGTTTTGCAGTGGTAAGAGGCTGTGTCTCAGGTCTCATAAAAACAACAAATCCAACCTTAATCCTGAGGGATATTTAAATTTTTTCCTTTGTATATATACCAAAAATTTAGAAAAATGTTTACAGTTTGCATTAATTTTCCTTTCTTTTGTGTCCACCAACAGTAAGTTTGAAAAACGCAGACTAAATTACCTTCTTGAATCACAGTTTGGGCATGGATCTCTAGAAAAAAAAGATAAATAATAGTCCTTCGACAGGTTGTTCTCACAAAGATATCAGAACCTATAAACCATTTTATACATAAACATTATTTTCCTTATAAAATCATTTTCCTACAGAGCCAAATTAACTGAGATACAGGAGGAAAGATCTCAACTTGAATCAACTACATGTTATTAATTCATCCTAGAAGCTGCCTTACTGCTTCAAGCCAAAGGCTGTGAAAACCTGCAAAATAAGAAAGAGAATTATGTTAAACTAATTCTCACACGTTTTAGACTGAAACTGAACTACCTTAGAAGCACTGCAGCACGATCAGGGATCAGCAGTTATGGATATATTTCCTAGAGTTGTGCACTGTTTTCTAAGCTTTCACCTAAGACAACCCATCTTCTTTGGTGTTCCACTGTTTAAAGACACATCTGACTTTTGCCGTCCAACCACATACTGCAAACCAATCCAGATCACTATAACTTCAATGTCTTGAGTTACATATGGTTAGAAACTACTTTTCATTTCATTCTGGTATACAGTATTGTTAAGACCACTTCTTCAATACAAATGAGCTTTCCTCAATAACTGTGGGAAAAAATGGTTCTAATAAAGTCTTTGCTGCTAAAGAAAAGCAAAATGCAATTTTTTTGCTGCTCAATATTTCCTTAGACTCTTCCTATAAGAGAAGTTGTTCTGCTAATATTTTTCTTTTTTTTTTTTTTTAACCTAAGTGTTATGCCAAATATCACATTTGCTCTTTAGTATGTGCTAGGTAGCACACCTGGAACTTCAAGTACAAATTTATCAACTGATTTCAATTAGTGCCAGGAAGGTGAGTCAAACCAGAAATGTTGTACAAACACAATGCAAATAATCACTGATATATGACTAGAGGTGTGATACAAGACAGCAACCAGCAAGACTTCAGGAAGTAAACGAAGAATATACTCTAACAAATAAATCCACGTAATCATTACTGTAAGAAACAACTACAGCATTCACCAACTTTATCTGTTCCCCCTTGCCAAAAAAACCAAGTAAAACATATTTAATAATGGAAAAAAAAAAAAAAATTCACACATGCACACAGAAAACATGCAGTCTGGTAACACAAATGCCATTTTTGCACTTCACAGACCCTTTGGAGTTTGGTTGGGGTTTTTTTAATGATACATATAACAAGCTGCAGCTGAAGCAAACTTTCTTCTTTTGCTGGAAGAATCCACATCTTTAAGAGATGCAAACTTTCCTGGTGTACGTACCTGAGACCCATGAAAATCTGCCTTGCCAAAATTTCTAAAATGTTTTTAAGCATGACAGTAAAGGAAACTGACTGCTTAGCATATTGTACCTCCCGCACAGTGAAAACCTCTTGCTAACGCTGATCATTATGAAAAAACCTCACGCCATCCTGATTGGACACACAAAACCCTGGCTGCATCACGTTGCAAGCATCTTAGTACCACACCCAGAAAGCTTTATTTGGATACAATCTTTTCCGTGAATGAACAACTACTTGCTTACAATTATGTAGCACACTCTGAAACCAAAAGTCCAAGTTTAGGATAGAAAAAAAGTTTAAACTATTTTAAACTTTCCCAGCTAAGATTCTGAAAATAAGAAAAGAGTTCATAAACGAGCATGAACATACGTGATGATGATCAATTAATAAAAATCACACAAATCCCTCTAATCTCAGAAGACTTTTATACTAATCACTGCTTCATTTCCTTTGCGATCATATTTGAAGTGACAGTGGATCTCATTTTTTCGGAATAATCTTCTAGGATATTTACACAAGCCTAATGTATGCAATGCTCCTGCATTATTAATGATTTCTGTGGGAAACGAATGAAAATTTTACTTCACTTGCTAGGGTTCCCTCTGAACTTCTGAGTCCTTTCAAGCAATGCAAAGCAAGGCCCTGAGCCGGGAGATCATTTGTAGTGGGATCAATTAAGTGACTAAATTGAAAATAAAATTCAACAAAATGGCATTTTTAACCTAAATGTTAATTTAAGCGGTTTTCAAGGAGAGGTTCCAGCGCGGTCACACAGCGCCATCTAGCAGTGATTCACAGTATGGCACCACTGTGACACCAAGTTTGACACTTCTCTAAGTTTGTAAAGTCCTCACTCATTTAAAGACATTCTAAGAAACCAGGGAAGTGACCCGTACAATTGCTATATACAAACCTAAAGCCGAAGCTTTACAGCCTGAATCTACACCAACTGCTGCAATTCTCTTTCCACTGACCAAACTCTAGCCTCATAAAAGGGAGAAGGTGTTACAGTCACCTTTGATAGCTTACTACATCTGCAAAAATCGTTCTAAAATTGATCTGGAAAAGCTAAGTAAGCATTAGTAGAACGCCTACTGTAATGTAGTCCTGTGCAGTTCCTATTGCAAAGCTGACATCAAACTCGGAGCTAATGTTTCTTCGACATGTTACCTTCACTTATTTGAAGTGGCCAAGATTTCTCTGCTTGTGACTAAAACTGTTGAAACATCTCAAGTTACATATGCCAATAAATTCAGGGTTTCTAACATACTGGGTGAGGGGAGGATCTTTTAAGGCCCCAATGAATGGCATCAAGATGGATTCTTTACCAGATCAAGTTGCACAAAGTACTTGCAGAAATCTATCACAGCACAAAACACTAAAACAAAGCATTCCAACTCTAAAGCTCTAGTTTCACAAGCACATACTTTAACTCAGCACAAGGAAGTCTTAGTGCTAAATTAAAGACAAGCCATCTCTTGTAAGCCATCTCTTACCCACCGAGTCCAGGTAATGCTCTGCCTTCTTTCTTTCTCAATGTCTCAATGCATATGCATAGGCACTTAAAAATATTCACACTGAATCAAACCAAGCAACTAATACGATTTTACAATAAAATGGCCCAAAAATAAAACAAAAGGTGCCAGAGGTGCCAGACTATTTTTGAAACTACAATGGGGAAAAAGAAAAGCAAATAACAAAAGTGTGATGACAATCTTCGGCTTAGCAATCCAGAGTTAGTATTACTATGAACAGTTATTATGAACAGTGGTGGCCCTAAATGAGCTGTGAAAGCAAACCCTTAAAAACCCACTGTGAGTCTCTATAAATTAGCAGCATTCACTTCACACATTACAAAACAGAAGCAGAGAAGCAAGCCATTCTGACTAAGATAGCAGAAAAGCTAACATCAAGACTTCAACTTCCCCACCTTCAACAGTTTTATTCCAGAAACTATTTCCTGCAAGTATTTTTCTATGGAAATGTATTTCCGTATTTCTCATCTTACATAGAAAACATTAAGTCAATTACGACAGAGTTATTCTCTAACAGAGTCTGATCAAGATTTCAGCTGTCCTGGGACCTAAATTTGAAGGTTTCATAAACTGTATTTTGAATAAAGCAACAAAAAACCTCCCTCCTCCACATTTATCAAAATTGTACATGCTATATAAACATACAAATGTCCTTGAAGATTGATGCAAATAAATAAACCAGATAATGTCCAGAGGAATGGAGCAAGAAAGGTCAGAGCTCTAGAGAACATGACCTATGAGAGAAGCTTTTAGGAATTAGGTCTATTTATCCTAAACACAAGATGCCTATGAGAGAGAAGGCATAACAGTATTCAAATATGTGGAAGGCTGCTATGCAGAAGAAGAGAATCAGATGTTTTCCACACCCACTAAAGAACATACAGGCAGCTAAAGGCTTAACTGTGCTAAAAGGTATAGGTCACATACTCAGAAACACTTTTCAACCAGAAAGGTAGTTCATCATCCAAAAGGGGTTATGAATTCTCCATCACTGCAAGTTTACAACACCCAGCTAAAACAAGAGCTGCTGAATGGCCCAACCCTGGGAAGGAGAGCTCACCATGTCAGGTGCCTTTTGGCCTCTGATCTTCAACAGCATGCAGCAGTCTAAGAGAAAGCTCTGTCATCATGAACACAAACTTACAACCCACTAACTGCAGGTGGTGAGGAAAAACAGTTCCACTTAAAATTCCTCTCCCAGTCCTCCTCCTCTGCACCAGTTTACATCCCAGAACTAAACCCCTCTTCCAACACCTGGCAACTGGGCTGCCTGCAGCAGGTGAGCAGCATCAGAACGAGGTGCTGATAAACTATGTGAATTCCTCCTCAAGCCACCAAAGAGCAAAGTTCACAGCCCCCTCCATTTAAATGTAATTCTGCCTCAGTAAGGAGAGGAACCATTGACAACACTGAAAAGCTGCACCTGTAAAAACTGGCAATCACCTACAGAAGAAAACGCTTTTTCTTGCTCTGCTGTGTTTTTATTTGGAAAATCATGAACAGACTCAGACAATTCTGAATACTTAAGTTTACCAACAAGTCATTTCTAATAAAAAGACACAAGTGTCACGGCAAAAGAGTTTGTGGAGAAAATTTCCTTCCTCGCATAAGTTTCCTGGAGTTTGGGGTTTTATGAAAATTAAGACAAAAAATGCCTTTAACAATAAGATTTTTTCTCCTAAAACAGAAAATTCTGGTAGTGCTTTTCTTATTCTACTCAAGTGTTACAAAGAATATCTGGAACTATCAGCAATATATAAAAGTGACTGTCTTACAACTGAACTTGTTAATTTTTTTACTTTCTAGTAAGACTTCCAAACCACATTCACTTGATATTCTCCTTCCATCACTATCAATTATAAGACTCAAGCTTCCAGTTAAAAAACGAATAGTAACTAATGCTCAAATTTACCATCCCCTGATGGTCTACATCTTTACATTCACAAAGGAAAATTAACATTTCCAATGGGAAGTGAATTTTTCAAAGCGTGATAAAGACAAGGAGAAAAGTGGCAACCCATCAACAAACAACAGAATCTCAAAAGTCAGCTATCACTTAGGGAATCAATTACAAACAAGCACACTTTTACCCTTAAAACCCAGCCAACAAAAGCTGAGGGTCCAAAATGCCTAATAAAATCCACAGTCAAGTGTTCTGTCTTCTATTAAATTGCAAGCCAAAAAAAAAAAAATCACATCTCTATAGACTAGTGTCTTGTACCAATCAACAGCAATTCAGTTTTGGCACAATTAACTCAAAGTCTATTTATAGTTGTCCAAGACAAAGTTCCTGCTTAGCTTCTTTCTGTAAGCAAAATCCAAAGCCAGGGATTTGAGACGAGACAAAAGCTAATGTCTTCTGCTTAAACAGCCTGTTCCATAGCCCCAACACTTAATCTGCTAACTCCAACTGGTAGCACACAAAAGCTACAGTATTCACAGCAGCAAATTCAAGATTGATGGATGTGCCCATACATCCTGGCTAAGCATGAGTGTTGTAAAGACTGCACCAGCTCAGTCAGCTTAAGGTCCCCTTGGGTGCTGTTTGGCCATAACAGCTATCCAACTTTCCCCAAGTGGTTGAAAATAGCACAAAAATCACAAAAACTGGACAGGACGAAGCCAAAGTTTCCTATGAACAGAAGAAAGCGGTTATGACAATATAAAACATTCTAGCACACAGTTTTATGATGCAATAAAGTCACTTCTGTGCACATCCTGAGATGCAGAGCAGCCTTACCACTTCTCTCAGGGTGAGAGGGCTCGCTATCTATCTTGTATTGCTGAGACCAACTAATTACTCAGTTTCTGTGAAACATTAACAGCCTGTGCATAACTCACGTGATTTCAAATTAGGCTTTGGAGTACAGCAATGCCAGAACAGAGCAGGACTGAATGGTTATTCCATGACCACCATAAGCAGCATACAGATCACCGGGGAGTCTGCTCCAGCTTTGCTTCAGATGGCACCACAATGTCACTTCATTATCACAGTTTCTTCCCTGCTAACTTAAGGGCTTCCCGGGGCACAGTTCTACTGCCCCAAGAGGTAGAAGGGACAGACTGTCCTTTGACAATTTGTTTGTCTCCACTATCTCAAACATCATTCACAACAAAGGATTTTACAAAAATAAATTTACAATATTTCGACAGAAAAAAGCAAGAAAATTATACAACTCAGAGGTTCCTGAAGATAAGCTCAAGAAAACTATATACAGTTAACACGAACAAATTTTAAAAAGAAAATAAGTACTTCCACAAACCTTCAGTTAAGCACATAAAATACACAAGCTAAGTACACAGCTAGGCCTTACCCACAGTCAACTTAGGATATTAATTACCAGCAGGCAGCATTTTCCCTCAAAAAACACATCAAATCACAACCTGTATATTTTTTAGAATTTGCCTGAACAAATGAAAAAGCTAGTTTTGGAAATTTAGGACAGCACCACACTAGTGACAAAAGCTACCAAAACTATCCCTAATGAACTGTTAGGCACTCAAACAATTAACTACTGATGTCCAACCTGAACATCATCTGCCTTTACAATCACAGTTTTATTTATGCTGTAGTTATGTATTTCAACAAGTAGTATTTGTTCTCTAGTCCTTACAGTTTTTCGTGTCTTGGTGAAATACACACATTTAGACAGTGTACATAAGATTATTAAAATTAGACAATTTTTGAATCACTCCTCAACGAAAACATTATGTTGATCGTTATAAGCAAACTCCTCAAATAATGTTTCAAAGAGAAGTCCGTATATAAAAGTAACCCAGCCTACCCAGCCCAGCAAACATAAAGCAGAAATTGCTTCCAAATGGAATAATTCTTCCAAAAGGTGTATTTAGGCAATTGCACTTCATGAATCTCATCTCCTTAGCACAGGCTCTCTAGAAGGAAAACTGAGTCCAACACAAAACATAACTGAAGTGGCCACTCTCGAGACAAAACAGAAGTACAAAACACAGACCTTCACAATCAACAGCAAAGCTGCCAGTTAAAGCGGCCTGAGACCAGAATGACAGCAAGTAACTCAACCCAGCAGGTTTAGTTTGGGCAGAGGCGCCGATGCTCCACTGAGAGCCGCGAGCGCAGAGGGGCAGGGACGGCGCGGGCCCGGCACTCCTTAGGCACTGCTGCCCCCTGTCGGCCGCTCCCGGCACGGCCCCACAGCACAGCGCCTCGCCTCCCAAACTCCTCCGGCTGAAAAAGCCTCCACTGCTTCACTCGCTACCTTAGCCCAGCTGTGTGTGCGCCTGACCACCGCACAGACATTCTTTTAGAAAGAAAACAGAAGGGTAGTGTCCAAACTCGCACGGCTGAGACACAAAAAGGCATAAATTAAACGCACAGATGAGCTAAGACAACAGCAGACACACTCCAGGGATGGGATGGAATGGGAATTGAAGAGATTAAAAATTGCTACGTTTTATTTCTTGTTCACTCAGCGACAGCACCTGTTTTAACACCTGAGAGCCACAGAATCACTTACCAGGGTTATATGAACATAGCCAAAGCCGGCCATGAAGAAGGAAAAAAAAATTACACTCAGTCTGACAGTCCTTTTCTCTCTCTCTCCTTTTCCCCTGCCTTTCTTAATTTGCTCCCATCGATGAGGAAAAGCACCCAAACCAATTTGTGTCTATTATCTGTTTTAGTGCATTTCTACTGTCTGCAGCCAGCCTCCATAATCACACAGCAGTCTTGTCTCTCAGTATGCCCTCAGGCCTAACAGAGGGAGAACAGAGATTAACGTTCTGTATTTGGAGACACAGAACAGTTCGAGTTGTGCTACATTCAAAATTCTTAAAAGCAACAAGCCAGAAAGCAACTCACCCAGGCTTGCCTTGCTCCCCAGAGTAACTTACAGCAATTCACACAGGGAGGCATCCACCCTGCAACTGACAAAAAAGCATTCCCAAAATATATTAAAGTATCTTAATGCAAAGCTGTGACCATGGCAAGTTCAAAGAACTCTGCCCTCATTGGCAGCTAAGCTTCATCCTTTCTAGCAAATGAAACTGTAGTCAAACTGAAACAAGAGCCTGCAGTGAACATTAACCCTCCACCACTATTCCCGTCATCCAGGGTAACAAGCATGTCCTTTTCAAATGCTCCTACAAACACTCCAGATCAAAGTATAATCCTGCTCCTACCTCTGAGAGTACATGGTCAAAGAAGTCTCTTCAGGTTATTAAAAAATGGTCTGTTCTCCCATTAGCTTTTATCAATCTACCATAAATTTTCCTCAAGCATGAAGAACTGTGAGACACGTGAAACTAATGACTCTGTAGAACACCCTACAAAGCTCCCCATCATCTGGGTGTTTATGCTGAACTCACTTCATCACTGCTATTTATGCTTCATTTGCTAATTGCTTAACCATCTACTACAGGGACATATTCCACACAGGAGGATGGATGCTACCAGGAGTTGAAATTTACCTTTCATGGTTCAATCCTTTTCAAATTCGTTCTTCTAGATTACACGAAATTCAGCACTGCCAGAGCTAAACTCCGTTGCACAACCACCAGAGCATGCAGCCAATGCTCTGCCACTAGGATTAACCCTAAATATGTCATGCATGCTTAAATTTGCCTATGTGAGCTCTCTACAAGTGTCTCAGAGGATAGTGTGCACACAGGATTTTATTAGGCTCTGCAGCATGCTCTCAACTTTCAGTTGCCTGCCCTATGATTGTGAAATAAAAACAGTGAAAGCAAAAAACAAACAAAAACAACAACAAAAAAAAGCCACTCACAGATGAATAGACAATTTTAAAAAGTATAAAGAAAGACAGTACACATTTGTCATATCAAGTGCTAATGGCAGTGATGCCATTATGAGGAGAAAACAGACTCCTGCTCTTATCTAGTTCCTCCATAAACAAGGGAAACATTTCCCAGTTTGAGAACTCTGAGTTCTATCCTGTAACAGAGACAACATCCTCAAAGCTGGACTCACCACTTAACAGAAAGTTGCCCAACAGGAATAAGAAGCTGATCCTGAGGAAGCCGAGGTAGGAAAACCTCACCACAAAGAGGTCGTATATCTTGCTCTGTGCTCCAAGTCAGAAGTGATAAGTAACAGAAGTCTAGCCACACACGGGTTAGGAAGTTTTACAGGGAACACTGGTGCAGTAATACACAGCTGCCAAAACCACAATTATACGTTAGTTTACAGAGACTTAGGGAACATGCAGTGCTGCAGATGAGTCACAGCACGACGCTGGATGAACTCTACACTGCAAGAAACATCCCAACAATATCCAGACTCACTGTCCCACAGGACACTTCTGGATGCACTGGGTATATCTATTCCTTCCAAAGAACTATAAATCTTGATTGTCTACAGTTGTGCAACTCCCATCTGCTACATCCCTTGAGCCTCACCTGTCTTCTTCCCTGCTATGTCTCATTTCACCCTCTCTCCTCATCCTCCTAACCATCTCACTGTAAAACTTTCAGATTTAAAAAAGAAGAAAACCTCCAAACCCACATCCCAAGTATTCCCATACTAACTGCATGTCAGAGCACACTTTTTAAGCCTGAGTACCAAAAAAGAGCACACAAAATAAATTTATTTGCAGGAACTCCAGTCTTCTAACAGCAGGAACTGTAAGGCAATTATCTCAAGACAACAGGTACAGAAATAAGTTATTTTACTCCCTCGCTCAGTATCAATATCCAAAAGCTTTTACATCCAGAGTGAGCCTGAATCTGAAAGAGAAATCTGTGGCAGAACAGGTATGCCAGTAAGGTCATCGAGTAATGCAAAAATCACACAGGGCTTTGACTGTGCAAGTTATAGACAATGGGGTGAATTCTTCAGCAAGGGTACAAAAAAACAGAATTTACATCTCTGATCACTTTTCTCCATTGCTCAGCTGCTTCAGAGAGTTTCATGACTGTAGTGTTGTAGAGAAAACAAAAACACCTGTCATCAACAGAAAAGTCCCGAGGGGTATTTTGTGTATTTAAGCACACACTATGCATACCCTGCCCCTTGAGAAAAGATTGCAAATTCTTTTTTTCCTAAATTGGTACTGTACTCACAACCATTTGAAAAGTACAAATCCAAACGCAAGGACTAACCTTGACTTCTCTGACTGATAAGGCACTTAATGAGCAGCTAATAGACTTGTCTTTTAGCTTAATAAAGAATACTAAAAATACCTCACAATGAGGATGGCTCACCCCAAAAATTACACAGTAGTCACTAGCATTTTACATGATACCTATGAAGGAACAGATGAGCATTATCAGCAGGGTGGAGAAGAAAAAATGGAAAGACCAACTGCTGATTCTGAGCAACTAAAACCATACACTGGAAACCAGCAGAGATCTTAGTCAAAATACTCCATCAACCACTATGCAGGCTGCAGAGAGCTTACTTTAATAATACAATAACCTATTAAAGAGATCTCTACTTTAAAACAATAAAATAAATCAAAATCTAATATTAAAATTTTATTGTGTGGTACAAAAGTACTTTTAAAACAACACTTGAAACAAAGGACCAGATTCTGAAGTGATTCACAACCCATTAATCAATACCTGTACAGTCTTAGTAATTTCTTTTATTTTGCATTTGGATGAATAAAACTCATGCTGCAGCATGCTTTGCTGCGTCTGCATGGGGATGGCCAAAGTCTACACAAGCATGGCTTATGCAACACAATGAACATGAGACAATGCCTTTGCACGCTGAAGTCCATTTTAGATTGTAGCACCTCATCTGCTTTTCAACAGGAGACTCTTTCCTTTTACACCTGTCTTCTTTTCAACATGAGGTCTTAAGGAGATAATTTTTTCTTCCTTGTCTTCTTCCTTCTTTCTTCTATTCAAATGTGTTGTTTAGGCAGATGGGGACTCTTAATGATACCTCAGTTATATCCACTGGTAAGCAAAATTGACAAGTGTTTAGATAATTAACAAGTAGAAGAGGCAAAAACCCCCAGATAATTTCTTTAATGGGATTTCAAAATATTATTTGATATTTGCTTTAGAGAAATACACAAATTCTCTGCACAGGGAGTTACAGAGCTGTAAGACATATAACTTGGACTATAAACACTAAGATTCAATAAGAATTGGCAAGTCTCACTGATACCAAGTCCTGCCAACTAAACACAATAATGGAGCTCCACACAGCAACTTTCCATCCAACACTTACAGAAGAAATTTCTGAGACAGTGAATAGGATGCTTGAACTAATTTTAGATTAGTCTAAAACTGCACAAGTAAAGCTAAAGGTCTGTAACATAACCCAGTTTCTAAGTGTTACATCAAAGCCAAGCCCACTGAATTAGCAGAAACAATTCTTTTTGTAGAATCCCATACTAGAGGAGGAGTATGTTGTGTACTAGCATTTATTTCTAAAATCCCCAATTGTGTAGTGTAGATAAACTGTGACTTGTTTAGCCTCACTAAATTTTTACTATGAGTTTTCCTTCATCTTCATAAAAGTTAGTGTTCATTTCTCTGATATTTCTAAGTTACTAGCAATACCTTTCCAGCCCCCAGCATGTTTTACAATGGCTGAGAAGGGAATGCTTTGAACCTGAACAGCCCTGAGCCAGAAGCAATCTGTACAAAATAACAAGCATGCTGTCTTGATCCATCAAAATTCAAAGCTGGGCCAAAACCCACTAATTCCACAGAACTAGAAACACAGAGATGTCAAGATACATGAATACAACTACTCATTTCGTAAGTCAAAGCATTCTATGCCTGACTATACAAGTGCAGCTCCGTTTTTCAGAAAGAAAGTGCAGCTACATGGCAAACATACTGAACTCCCTTCCCAAACAAAAATCTTGCTCACAGTATTAGAAAGCTCCCAGCTCGCCCACTTCCTGTTTTTCACAGCAGGCATTACTCGTCTGTACCATGAGAGTTTCTTCCTCCAGGGCGTATCTCACAGGGAGCACTCCAGCAGGTCTGCAGGCATGTCTAAACTATACAGCAAGTCATGCTGCCAAGAAACCAAAACCAGTTTTAGAACCAGTAAAGCCACCAGCAGCTACACCGTTTCAGAATATGAACAAGTAGCCATGGTACAGCCCTACACTGATAGCAGCTGGTCCACACATTTCTATGTGGCTCAGGCTCACAAAGCAGCTTTGTCTTCCCACAGGATGGAATGCAAGATTTGTTCAGAATGCTGCCCACCTTCACACTGTAAAAGCAGATACAAAAATAGGTTCAGATCTTCTGCTAGTTTCCCTTTGCCTATTTTTAAGCTGATGCAGTCCCTGACTTTTAATCACCATTGCAGTTATTGCAGTATCTGTATATTGCTGATTCACACTCTGGTCTCTCCCCAGACAGAGGCAACCTTTGCTGTGAAAAGCACAGCCCTCAGTTTTCACCTTTGGATATAGACTCTCCTGGAAGCAACAAAGGGTTCTTGTACAGAAAGAACACTTTTGAAACATGTGGAAAGCAGGCAGTACATTATATCAATGTTCAGTTTCAGATAAGTCAACTTGTAAGGCAGGTTGCATTGTTACAACTTTCCAGTTAGCAACAGGAGTTTTTCTGACGCTGCTTTTCTTCCTTCTATGCTTTTTTTCCAATACTGCAATTAGACAGAAGACACTAGAAACAGTGCTTGACTCTTTCATAATGGAGCAAAGACTGCAAGTAAAACATTTTATTTTCTAAAGCCAGAACCTTATTTCAGCATCTTTTCAGTAAGCATTGTTTCAAAAGCTTAGGAACATGTAGGAAATAGGTCAAACACTTTTATTTAAGTAATAGCTGTCTGAGACACTGTGACTACAGACGATCTTTCATCTTAGTATTTCTATCTTTTCCCCAAGACTATAACAGTTTTACAGAAAACTAACAAATTCTAGCAACACAAATAGCTCATGCAAAACATTTTCTTCTTATTTTTTGCATACCATAAACAGCATTAAGCTTAATTTCAAGAAATGTTTGACATTCAGATCACGTTAAGCAACAGTTACTATTATGGAGTAGCTGCTTCACTGTAATGGACAAAAAGATTAAATCCCTATTTGACATTCTCTCTGAACTTCCCAGATGACTTAATATAAAAAAAGCCAAACACACGTTCTTCAAGAATAGTTTGACAAGAATCACTCAATTACAAAAGAAGAAACTACACTAAATAATTTCTGCCTATCACCTAGCACTGAGGCTTTTTTGTTTATTCAATTTAATGCAGGTACATACATTAACATAAAGTAAATCAAGACTTAGATTTCATAATGACTAGAAAGTAGAGGTCAATGTCATGTACAACTACCAAAATTACTCCAGGACTCCGTTCTCAGCAACTGCAACTTTTGTTAGGTTTTTAGTTCTCAATTTCAGATTCTAGATGTAGACTTATTTCTATTCTAATGTTAGAAACAATAATTTACAAAAAAGAATAAGGCATCCAAAATTTAAGGCAGTTCCTTCATTCTCTGCATTCCCATCTTTCCTACATCTCTCCCAGTAAAACTCCAAATGCACAGAACAGCCATCTGAATCTTGACAAGCCAAAAGTAGCTTCTGGAATAACATGCATTAGAACAACTAAGGTAAAGAGGAATTAAATTTTAAGAAAGCCACAATGAGAACATATTTGCAATCTTATAGAAACAACTGCCACAAATAATGTTTTTTGGACCAGCATTCCACTTGTCTGTGGAAAGAGCATACCTATTCCAGTGTTGTACTACTAATTTAATAACCACCTGGGTTCCCTGAAATAGTTGAGCACTTGAATAATTCAGTATCTTATTTCTACGTAAGAAAGATCAACAGCAATAAAGGAAAATGAGATGCAACTGTTTAACAGTGTCACGACATGTCCAAGAAAGAAACAACAATTCTTTTGAAATCAGGAAAAATTTTAGAAAAATTTCAGGACAGACAACTTTAGTGTTTCAGTATACAAGTTTAGGTGCAAGACACACCTGAACTTGAATTAATTAGTTAAAATATAAGTTTCTATTTTGAGTAGTCAAAAGCTACACAAAAGAATTCAGATAATACTTTGCTATTGAAACATGGTATTGTTTTGTAAAATTCTGTGTGTAAAAATTTTTCAACTTTTTTGTCAGCATATTTTGCATTAAGGAGATGAAATGTGGTCAGCACAACCACAAGTCTGGGGGTATTTATAGCACTGGGGAGGCAGAACAAGATGATGGGGAGATTTTCTAAGTACTTAGAAGGGAAGGAGAAATAGCCTTCTTAGCTCTTTGAAACCTACAAGGTACAATCCTGTATCATCCCACCTCCATCACACTGATCATCTCTCCTGAAACAAAAGATCATTTACCTGGAGTAGACCACCTCTGCTGCAGTGCAAACACACACATAATCAAGTGAAAACACACTGCCTCTCTCCCTCTTCCCCTTGGGCTCCACCAAATACAGTTAAAAAACAAGAATCAATATATTTTCCATCCTCTCTTACGAAAATCTTCAACTGAGTTTAGCAAGTAAAATGCCTCCAAAAAAAGACACTGAATTACATCTGACATCTGCCCTGTGAAGAAAATCTAACCATTCTGAAAGCACTCATCCTGTAAACATTTTGCTTAATGCCAGGAAAACACTTTACCTCCTCACCTTCAGATCAGAAAGGGATCAGAAGGGGATTTTTAAAAGCGTAATTAAGATTGAAAACATTTGATGACAGCTTGACAGCTCTGAAAATTCACCCCAGAAAAACTGAATTACAGGGCTCTCATACTGTTACCTGTAATTTTGTATCCATAAGCAGCCAGCTGTCCAGCCATGTATTCACCATCCGAATTATTGTGAGAACATCCCCATGTACGAATCCAGATTTTCTGAACACCAGGAATAATGCTGTCAAGTAAAAACGAATGAGAAATGCAAGTTAAATGACAAACAAGCTTCCCCGTTAGGCCCAGTGAACTGACTGAATGAACTGTAATTCTTCAAACATAAAATTAGCAACACAAACGGTAACAACTCCAAAATAGCTGAGGAAAAACAGTAATTATGTGATTTTAGTGTAGTGGGTATTAGGTCTTGCTGGGATAGAGTAACAAAAACCCATAAAGGGCGGTGTTTTGCCTTTGTGACTGTAACAGTGTTAACACACGAGTGTTTCAGCTATCATTGACCAGCACTTGCTTGTTTCCCACTGTGCTCCATCCCACCACATGCAGGCTGCAGATGGACGACAGGTTGGGAGGAACATGAACAGCATAGCTGACCAACAAGATAATCCATTCCAGATGACATCATGTTCAGCAATAAAGGCTGTGGGTTTGGTCTTTCCAAAATAACCATTGTTCTGAGACTGGTTGGGTACCAGTCTGCTTGTGGGAGGTGGCAAATGGCTGCTTTTGCATCACTTAGGGTTTTTCCCTGCTCCTTCCTTCACTTTCTCTGTCTTCATCTCAACCCACAAGTTTTCTCACTTTTACTCTTCCAGTTCTGTCCCTTGTGGTAGAGTCAATCCACCACAACTAGCAAGAAACGAGTTTCAGCATGGAGAAGGTGCAAGAGCTGTAGGATAACAACAGATTCAGTACACTGCAGTTATGTTAAAGCAACAACAAAAACCCCAACAAAACATACAAATAAACACACACAATAGAAAAAAAAATCAAACTTAAACTCCCTATCTTTCTCAAAATTATGATATCATGTAACAAGTAAACTTCAAGGGACAGCACTGAAATTAGGCCACCAGCAAACAAACTGCAATCTTTCGATTGACTGTAGCAGGTATTGACTGTAGTTCCCTCCACGTGAGCCAGCTCTATAAATTAACTTGATGGCCACCAGCCACATGAAGAGCAGAAAGCTCCCATCCCAACCTTTCTGGGCTACAGAAGCAGCATGGCAGACATGCAGTGTGGAGCTAGCACATACAAGGTTCCAAAAACCAACAGAAAGTTCTGTAAGAAGCTCTCATTGAAATTCCTGGGATAACTGCCAATGAGCTAAAGATGCCAGTACAAGAACACCACACATCCTGGAACACAATACTGCACCCTGCCTACAGCTCTTTTTTCTTCCCCTCCCCCTCCAGGCTTCTTTTTCAACAGACACTTCCCCCAGCTAAAAATAGAAATTTGTTGATGGAACATTAATGATCATTAACTGTAAACACAGGGTATTTAGACTTCCTGCTGTCTAAACAACACATGTTCAATGTGCTTTCTTGGGTACAAATCACTAAAACACAGCCTGCTAGAGAATACATAGTACCTGAATGCTTTGGGGCCTGAAGTACTTGGTGTGAAGTATCTACAGAGCACAGTTCAGCTATCTATATATTCCTGGCAGACTGGGACCGATGCACTTTTAGGGGCATGCAGACAAAGATGCATTGTTATGCTTAAAAAGCCTCTTTTGAATGGCAGTGAAAATCCAGAATTTTATTTCTCCACAGGAGAAATTTCCATACACAATTTATTTTCATCTTTATCATCTAGGGAAATTTTATCCACCAATTTGAAACGAATGTGTGGGGAAAAAAACCCAAAAAGTCCAAACAAAAAAACAAAACTATAATCAATAACTGAGTTGACCTATACTCTAATCCTCTAATCAATTCATTCCACTGTAGCAGAAAGTTGATTCTGTTCTTATGGAAATCACAAGCAGGAAAAATGCAAAGATGCATTTCGTGCTTATTGCATACTATTTCCACTGAAATAAAACAGCAAGTTCAAAAGAAGTTTCACCATGTCACTTGCAGGCTGTAAGAAGTACAGACTTTGCAAATCCCAGGATGCAGAAAGCAGGTTAAAAGACTGAAGCAAGGATGATGTACCCTTCATGAAAGGAGACTGGGTCACGGAATAAACTTCAGGGTCAGAGAACGAACTTCATCACACTGAGCATACACAAGTCCCTGAGCCCTGACAGGATACACTCACAAGAGAGACAGGGACATACTGGAGACAGTCCAACAAAGGGCCATAAAGATCATGAAGGGACTGGAGCGTGCCTCATAACAGAAATGGCTCAGAGTGCTGGGACTGTTCTGCCTGGAGAAGGCTCAGGATGATTTCATCAAAATATATAAATACCTGAAGGAAGAGGGCAAAGAAGGCAGAGGCAGGATTTTTTTCAGTGGTACCCAGTGAAAGGATCACAGGCAACAGGCACGAACTGAAACATGGGAGGTTCTCTCTGAGCATCCAGGAAACACCTTTTTCACTCTAAGAATGACCAAGAACTGGCACAAATTACTTGGAGAGACTGTAGAATCTCCATCTCCTAGAGATACTCAAAAACTACCTAGTCAGTCCTGTCAACTGGTTCTTTGTGGCAGTGCTCAAAAAGAGGGTTTAGAAAAGATGACTTTGCAACCCAAATCCTTTTGCAACCCTCAGGATTTTGTTCCTATTTCTCATTTCAGATGTCAAAAGGCTACTCCAGAAATGCATTTTGAAGACCTCAGATTGTATTTAGGCAATTGAGATTAAACAGATAATTTTTCAGAAATCTTTTATAACTAAAAGCATAACAGAAACCATTTTTCCAGTCTGACTATTCCATCAACACCTGAGCAATAACTGATTTCTACAGAAAATCTGTTGAGGAAAAGAATTTTGCTTAGGATTTACTATTTGATCTCTCTACATTCTATAAGGACTATTTTACTCATTTTTACCTTGTACACAGATTTTACAGTAAGACATAACACAAACTTGCACCTTATTTTTAAAAGCTGACATGCACATACAAGACAGAAGAAAAGCACCGACACAGGGTCATTGTAAGACTTTACCTGTCACTTGGGGGCTCATCATCTGTCTGAACATTTTTTTGGGAGTTGCGTTTTCGCACTTTGGGGAAAACATTCTTTCTCACAAACTGCCGATCGTGTGGCTTCAAATCTTCTGCTGACACAATGTCTTCAATATCCTCAAGCACTGACTCACAGGCAGCAGGCATCTTCAAGAAGTGTTGGAGAAGATTTGCATTAGGAAAGCATTTGAATATAAAACCAAGGCCTCCTATCTACTGCACATTTCTCATAAAGAAAAGTCAGATATATCCCTAAGTTTATGTGCAACATGTCACATGGATGAAGGATACTGAGCACATAAAAACAATCGCTATCAGAGACATTTCCTGAGTGCCCTCTTCCCCCAACACCTCAAATGCAGGCAGGGAGAAAGTCAAACCATACAGATTCTTAAGGGTGATTTATAAATCATCTGTACCTTGTCATCTCCTAATTCAAAACCCCTTCATCTCCTCTGACACAACACACCCAAGATACAGGTATTTTTAATCATGTCAGCATCATCATAAAATAGTGAGCTCATGTTATATGATGGATGTACTTCCACTCACATCACAGAAGAAGAATTAAAGACACAGAATCCAAGTGACTGCTTCAGAGGCCATTCTGGTTCTCTTGTTTGTGTATGGACACTATCCAAATATGTTTTCACAGTCCTTTTGAAAACAAACAGAACTATTCCTAGAATTTCTGATCCCACAGGCCATTCATCTGAGTTAGCTCATTCACTGGGACAGTAAAATAAAAAATTCTGTTTTCAGGTACAGAACATTAAACAACTATACCTGACTAATGAAAAATAAATATGTTACAATCTGGCTAGAATAATAAATTAAAAGACTGCTAATATATAATTATATTTTTCACAAGAAACAAAATATATATACGTGCATATATCTCCCAGTAGATGTGAAAATCCAGATTAGTTTACAGGAATCAATAAATAAATAAATAAATAAATAAATAAATAAATAAAAATTCTAGAAAAGTCTGTAAAAAGAGTTACTGCATTAATTACACACCACACTGTGCTGTAACTCCTAATCAGAAGTCTGAAGTACCATTGGAAACTCAGGTGCTTTACATAAACCAACAGTTTACTAAGGAAATTTGGGAAGTTTACAGGGAAAATACAACACTTTCCTAACTGACAATTAATTTCTTTAAAATTAGACTTCAGGAACTAAAGATTTGCTGCTGGCATAAAAACACTTGCAGATGTTGCAAATGAATAACTGAAGAACATAAGAAGTTAAACATCCAGGCGTTTTTCCAGGATATGTCCTTCAGTCAATCTTGCAAAATATACTTCAAAATAAAACCTCGTGTAAGCTGAACCATCACACATATGCATTTAACACAAAAAGGAACAGAATGATGTCAAAAAGACGATGCATCTGCCCCAGCTCCTTAGGCAACTAGCATTCTTCTAAATAAAAACCCCAGGATCTATACAATTATGCAGCAAACGGTGAACAAAACTAAACATTTGTGAAAAGTCTAGCAATGAAAAATATGAGGGAAAGGTGACATCTCTTACAGTAATTTATACAACTGAGAATATGCACAAATAGGTAAAGTTATCAAATCAATATCTGGAATGGAATAAAAGGTTTTGACCTGTTTTTTCTGTCTTACAGAAAAATATCCAATGTAATGGGGCAGCTGGAAAAACAAATAAGATTAGCTTATTTCAGTGACCCATGGAAGAAAGAAAACAGCCAAAGTAAAACTCCTACCTTTTTAAGCAAGGTCTAAATCTTCTTGGACAATAAACCTGAGGGGTGGGGGGGTAAGGAGAAGGAAAAGGAAAAAAGACATGGTATGAACAAGCAGAACTAGCAAACAGAAAACCATGTTCCTCTCAGAACAGAAATTCATGTTCCTGTCAAACAAGCACTCATCCTCCCTCTGCAGAAATACATTCCTTGCTCAGTTTGACCTCATGTGGACCAGGTACACACACTGGCTGGCTGGCAAGGTGGAAGAGTTCCCACGTTTTCGCTGCCCCTGCACAGGAGACAGTGTTCTTTTTAGCCTTTTTCTATAGTCTTTTTTTTTTTTTTCAAAGTCAGATGTATTGAAGTTATCTCAGACTTCCTCCAGATTCTGTCTTGAATCAGTTTAAAATTTTGAATGAAAGAAGGGAGAAAGATTAAGAGTAAATTTTAGTTCAAGTCATTCACTTTTTTTTTTTTATTAAAACACTGTGAAATTATTTTAAAACAGATTACTTGATATCTGCACTAGTTCCATATGCATGCATGAGATCTGCTTCACAAGGAAGAAAAAATAAAGACAGATTCTTGCAGCTATTCTGGTAGATTGACTGAAATAAGAGGCAATAACAAAATTAGAAGTTAATGTAGTCTTCTCATACAGCCAAGCTGCACCTACAGAACTTTAAATTTTTCTTTTAAAAAAATGTTATTAAGCAAATAAAAAACTAGAGCTGTTTCAACATCCTGTCACAAAACTTCCCTTGTGCCAGTCTGGTTTGGTCACCCCTCCTCAATATCCTCACACATACCAATGGAGGACTTCCATCCAGGTGGAAGAGAACCACTCTTTTCACCTATTTACCAACAGGTGTCTCCGGTACAGTCCCGGGATTTCATCCCCGGCCTCACACAGAGCAGAAGAAAACTGCAGCGTTAACAGACACTGAGACCGAGTTTGAAGTATACGTGTGTGTGTGTGTGTGTGTCTATATACGTGTAAGTATCACAGAACGATGAAATCGGTGGCGTTGGGGAGGGACTGCCAGAGATCATCCAGTCCTGCCAAGCTGGAGCAGCTTCCAAGGGAATGTGTCCACGTGTGTTTGGAATGTCTCCAGAGAGGGAGACGCCACAACCTCCCTGGGCAGCCTGTTCCAGTGCTCTGACACCCTCAATGTAAAGTTCTTCTTCCTGTTAAAGTGAAACCTCCTGCATTTTAGTTTATGGCCACTGTCCCTATCACTGGGCACCTGAAGAGTCTGGCAGCCGCCTCTGCAATATTTATACGCATTAATAAGACCCCCTCTCAGTATCGCGCTCTCCAGCCTAAACAGACCTAGTTCCCGCAGTCTCTCCTCATACACACAAATGTGTAAACAACACGTATATACATAAGCACACACACAAGTACGGCCCACGGGCAGCCAGGCCGCCGCCTGGACCACGCACATCCCGGAGCACGGCTGGGCTCGGCCGCCCTACCAGCTTCCAGCCCGCTGCGGGTGCCCCATCCCCGAGCTGCAGCCCGGCCGCGACCCCTCCGGAGATTCCCGCCAGGACGTTCGTCTCCTCCTCCCGACGTTAGCCCTGGCAAGGCCCCACAGCGGACGGGAACATCGCGCGGGCAGGAGAAGGGGAACTCGGCCGGACTGCCCCAGCCAGGCCGGGGAGGGAAGGAAGGACGGGACGGGAAAGAAGGCGAGAGGAGGGAGGGGAAGGGGAGCGAGGCCCACCCCGACACTCACCCGCGCCTCACCCGTGCTCCGCCATCGCGCCCCGCCCCGAGGCCCCGCGCGCGCAGCGGCGCCAGGACGGCGGCCGGCAGAGGCCACAACAGCGCGGGGGAGCGGCGGCGCCGCTTCGCCTCTGAGAGCGCGGTCTCCGGAGCCCTGGGCACTGCCTCCGTTTTCATTGAAAAATGCAATCCCAGCAATACCTACCCGGTTAAAGCGCTTGCGGTGCTGATGTATCTGATCCGAATGGGTGATGAGCTACTCAGTCCTCTTCTGGCCACAACGCGCTTTCTTTATTACTATTTTTCATCGTTAATTTCCTCAAAATACGATGCTAGTAGCAACTTTGCTGAATAGTGTAAACCATATTGGTCCAAATATTTAGTATCAGGTGACTGAAGTTCCTGGTACTGTTTTCCCCCAAACTTTCCTGATTGATATCCAGTAAAATACCAGTGTGGTTATTGGATGGCTGAAGCTGAAGCTCTGAGCAGATTAAGTGTGCAGTGTCCTTGGTGATCAAAGCGTTGTAGAGAGTGAGCATATTATTATTGATTCAGCTTTAATATACACAGTTAACCTAAAACGATTATTTATGCTGTATCTTTAATATATTTCTATTTTGAGGTAGTCAGCTTTGGAATGTAAAAGTCACCATTTCCTGACATTAGGCTTCCCTCTTAAGAAGAAGCCTTTGGAATCAGTTTATTCTTTAAAAAGCAGATTATAGTCCCCCTGGAACTGGAGGGAAAGTGAATGAAAACCCTGGGTGTATTCCATAATAGGTCCGCTGGTCCACTCACAGATAAAATGTGGCAACTTCTAATTATGAATATCATCTCCCCCTCCTCTTTTTTTTTTTTTTTTTTTTTTTTACAAACTCGTGCTTATTTTATATAATGCTTATCTGACAATGTTCACATGAAGGGAAAATTGTGGGGAAAAAAAAGAAAATGTGAACAAAGGAACAAGAGAGATTTAAAGAAGAGAACTGGGACAGAAAGAAATAAGCACTTCAGTTAAATCAGTCTTTAAGAACAAATAATTCTGAGCAAGACTGAGCACTATTAATATCACCTTGGTCTCATGATGGAGTCATTGCTACAGTTGGAGATATATTTGCCTTCCTGTTTGGTCTTTGTTTAAGCGGACAAGTACTTTCCAGAGATGCTCTCAGTGAGACACTGTGTGATGTGTAATCTGTTACCTTTGTGGCATTTTTAGCCTAGGAGAGAATGGAGGAAAATATTTCAAAATGGGTGATCACACAGATCTATTTCAGACCTTCTATGGAGTAAGAAATCTTTACTAGGTCAGTAGTAATATATAATATCCCAATCAGCATTTTAACTGATGCCTGATAAGGTTAGCAATTCTTTCCCTTTTCTCTTTTCAGATTTCCGTGCTCAAAGTATTTCACATGCAGTCTTTGAATCCATCTTCTCTGTGCTGGGAGCACTGCACTGCACTCACCACAGTGGTCTCCACCAGCCAAGTGTTTCTGCTTTGGTTAAACCCAACTGGGCACCCACCAATGCTGGCTTACAGCTGACTAAATGAGCAAAGCACAGCCTGCAAGACACAACCACAAATCTCCAAATGGCCAACCCTGAAAAGCGCTACTCATGAAGGGGAGGCAGCGATCTCCAAGAGCAGCTCCCAGGCAGGAATAACCCACGAATCCCATACCTAGTGACATAAATAGGCCAGGCTGATCGGTTCCAGCATGAGCCGGCAGAGCCTTTAATTTGTCCCGCTGCCAAGAATTCATAGTATCGAGCAGCCCTTGTGCCAGTACAGCCCTGCTGTAGCTAGGATGGAGCCACAAGTTGGAAAGCCCTCTCCCAGTGCTTTGGAAGCTGACAAACTTAAATTGCTTTGTAGCACGTTCATAGTAACAAATGAAGAAGACAGCAGGTAGCACAGCAGGGAGAGAAGGGAGCAGACAATTCCCTGCCAGCTCCTGATCGCGGGAAGGAAGTTTATCCATATCTGCCTGGGAAAACTGCTCTTTATGTGACAGTGGCTGGGGGTACACCTTCCAGTGGTGCCCTTCTCTGGGCTGGTAGCATGCATGCTCCATGTTCCTTGAGTGTCCAAAGAAGAGCTTTAGATTACATCCTTTCCAAGGTGCCTGCAGACCTTACTTCCCACTCCTCAGGGCTTGTAGACTCAAAGACACCAGCCTTGGGCTGGGTTACCAGCTGAAGCCATAGGTTCTGTAGGAGTAGGCTGTTGGAAAAATACAAAAACTACTGGGAAATTAAAATCCAAATCTCAGTTTCGGGTCCTGGTTAGTAGAAGATACATTCTTAGTGAGTTTAGAGCATCTCAATGAACATCTTTAGGGAAGGAAAACAGCCAGGGAGCTGAGGGCTCAATTTTTATATGGCAACCTTATCCTCTGATAACTAACATCAGTTCTGGGTGGAAATGGGCAGGAAGGTAATCAGAAAAAAATGAGGAGCCCTAAAACAGACACAAGAAATTAGATCTTTTTTTCCTCTATTCTTGAAATTTAGAAGAATCTGGCTGGTTGTTTATCAGCACCACTCAGAACTGGTAACATTTTTTCCTGTTATACATGACACTTTCTTCCTGTCAAGTTTTAGAAAGAAAATAGTGGGTAAAGGAACTCCCAGACTTAATAAAGGCCAAGTATTCTTCTGATCATTGCTTAGCTGTAGAGTAATATCCAGGCAGATCTTACTTCAGCAAGAAAAGCAGAATGGGGAGATGAATTCTACTTGTTTATGCCTTGGTTAGTATCACTCCACTGACTTTGCTATACAGGCTCTGGTTCAGTTAGTGTTGGGAATTGTTGGCTGCAGGAACACTAAGGGCGTTGTTCATTAACTGTGTCTAAAACTGGACAAAAAAAAGACACATACTAAATTTGGTGCTTTGAAACATATAGCTGTTTCATGCTACAGAAAGTACTTCACGTATCTTTCATTCTTTCTACAGCAAAAACGTTCATGTCTGCATCAAGGGCAAGGTGCAATTTATTCTTTCAGGTATAAGTCAAAAGGAATATAGGTACTGTTTCTTGTCATTTGTAGGTGGATGAGTTCTTACTGTAGGTTCGAGAGCATGAACCTCCCCTTTTTTTTTTTTCAGACTCCTTTCCTGTGTGTAAAGGAATAAATAGTTGCCTATCATCCAGGTCGTGTTGACAGATTTTTCCAAAACCATTTCCATCTGCTGGCAGCCAAGGAATGCAGCACGTACAGGCCCCAATAAAACCTCCCTGGAACTAATACTTGCACACTGAATAATGTTGAGGTACACCATGCTAGCCCAGAAGAGCAGAAGTATTTTAACAGACTGATTTTTTTTTATCCTGCACCTCAGCACATCCCAAGTTTGTAAAGCAGATAAAGAAAGCAGAAGGAAGGAAAGGGGGCAAATGACATGAAAACTAGTAATCAGTACTGCTACTGATTCTAGGGGCAAATAAAAAAGTGCTTATGGCAACTGGAGAATAGAAGAACTGAGAACAGGCCAGGCAGGTACAGCAGATATTTACTGCCACCTCTGCTTTGAAGGGAGACCAGAGAATACAGCTGTCTAGCCCTCCTTTATTATTTATTAAGAATATGGAGAAGACCTTTGTAACCTTCCTTCCAGTACTGCTGTGTGCAGATGTTTGAACATGTACAGGTGCACAGAGAAACAACAGCCTTCTCCTAGTGTGCAGGAAGCTGACAAGACACAAATTACTTACTCAGAGGTACAACATTTAAGCAATCAACCAGGTTACTGTGATTTTATTATCTTGATTTTTTTTGTTTGTTTGTTTTTTTGCAATTGATGGATGGCCGTGGATCTAAAAAGGTGCAGTGCCAATACCACAAAAGAAGTACAATTTCATAAATAAATGTCTGGCACAAGGAAAACACAACTTCTTTTCAAAGCTACTATTAGGAAACTTCTGGAGAATTGTCAGTAGGCAGGTTAAGCAGATCCTCAACAACTGCTTTCATGTGATTTAATCCTACAATAACATCATTTCTATGAAGTTTGCAAGAAGTCTGTTCCTAATTCATGAGAGTAGAGGGAATAAATAAAAAAACCCTTTTATCTCAACTTGTATTATCTGGATCACCTGCTGTGTCCCTTAACATGTGTCTTTTATTCTTGTTTCACTTTTGCTTAAAGAACCCCACTGAACTTATTGTTGGCATTATAAAAAAAATGGGATTGAAACTATCTGGTGTCAAATGAGTGTTTGCACTAATAACAAAAACAGTAACAGATTTTAAGAAACAGTATGACAGGCACCAAGAGTAAGAAAAATTTAAATAGCTGTATACAAATCTAAAGTCTTTAAAAAATTCATTTTTTATTGATTCATTACCATACAAAATTTATTCAAATTACATCCATTTGAAGTGGTAAGATCACAGCTAGAGAACATGTCACCCTTTAATAAATCTATTTACAAAACTCACCATAAAAGCTTTTTTGTTGGTTTTTTTTCCTTTTTTTTACAGTATTTTACAGAGGTTTGTTTTGTTTTTGTTTTTTTTTTTTTTAAACTAGCATACAATGCAAAGCTAAATTAGATTAGTATTTTGCCCACACACATTGGGACAAGTGTTTAATTTGTACAAAAAAAAGATGGTCTGCATTAGTCTTCATTTTCTCTTCCCTCGCAAAAGTGCCCCTTTGTCGTACAAATCTTCATGCTCACACAACTTTTACCTTCCTCTTCCACAAGACAAAAACTTTAAATACTACAATTTTATTTACAGATCCACATCTAAAAAAACTCTTAAAAAATTACAAACCAGCTAGAAAATATTCTGGCAGTGTTTACAAATTAATTCTATTGTACAAAACTGCTAGATAACTAAAGTGTGAGTTGAGAACATATATCAAATTAAATACAACTGCTGAATGATCTATGCAAACATTTGTACATATAAACACACACTTAACACTGTTTAACAGTTCTTTATGTGTTGCCCTTTATACATTTGTTATATTCCAAAACCCACACAGTCATACAGTTTCCTTATTAGTGCTGTGACTTCTTGCCTTTTCGTGTGTGAGCTTTCATAGCAGCAACTCAATGGTACCAGAAAACCTGCATACATAATATTCTACTACAGTACAAATAGTACTAATTTTCTGAGTTATGTCAGGTAAGCACAACAGTAATGCAAACAAAAAGATTATACGGGCATAATCTAATCAACATTACATTAATTTAGCCCAGAACATGGCAAAATATTTTACACTCAAGAAAAAAAAAAATTATTTAAGACTTCTTAGAATTCCTCTGACGTTCAAAAAATAAATATTGGTACTATACTATACTAGCAAAGATCTTCAAAAAATAAATGCAATTCAGTTGATGTGGTACTTACAGTTATGTACTTTGGAAAAAAATTAGTTCCATTTTGCTGGCGAAGAGAATTATAAAAAGCTGTAAGCAGAAGAAGCTAACCCACTGAGATAAATATGATATATTGAACAAACAAAGCTTGGCATAAGTGTTTTCCATAGAGGGAAAAACCCACAGTGCATCTCTAGTAGGCACTTAACATGAAGCCCCACTTAGTACCACAAAAATTCCTGTACCAGTTCTAATGCACACTGGGGGCAGTAAAATTGAACTGTGCATCTTCGTTCTAGTTTAAAAAAAAACAACCAACAAAAACTACTTTCACACACACACACGCACACACACACAAGCATTTTTAAAAATCTGCAATTACTACGAGAAGTGGCAGAACTTTATACTTTTCAATATCTGCAATATACACTACATTTACAGTGTATTTTCTTTTCATTAAAAGCTTTTAAGGACATAAGTATTTGACCTCATAATGAGACATATACACAGCTCAAAATGAGCATTATGACAGCATTTTAAACATTCCCACAAGTAGCTGAAGAATCCCATTCCACTCTTTTGCATTACTTCATATTTACGTTCACTGCATGTACAATCCATGTTGTGACACTCAAAAAGACATGCATTCTCTGCAGAAGGCACGACCTGAAATACTATTACAAAATTGTTATTTAGGACTAAACCAGTTCATGAAGCCCTTCTCCGTAAGCCCACTTGTCACGGTAAGCAGAGACTGGGGGAGTGTGGAGACAAAACATCTACGGTCACCTGCTTGCACCTGCTGACTCGCAAGGCACTGGAGCTCAGGATCAAGGACAAGGCTCTGCTGTAAAAGCCTTCCATTGTTTCTTAAAGTACTATAGGGAGTATTCAATTAAAATATCAGCACTGTTCAGGAGCCTAGTTTATTTAATAATGCTATTTTATGGTAAGTAGAGGACAACTCTGAATGATGGCAGGTTTTTTGATTCCATTAAAAACATAGTTTGGATATGGACAGCACTTAAGACAATCAGCTGTATATAAATTCATCCATCAGTGAAGGAAGTTTCTCTAAATCATAAGCATCAAAGAGGTCACTGATGCCTTCTTCATCCCCAAGGCTCAGCAAATAATCTTCCTGAAGCAGAGGAGGCAGCAAATTCACAAATGGTCCTTCAAAGTTTGAGGGAATTTGGTCCTCAGTCTGCTGTAGAAGGTTGGCTGGAGAAGCCAATGGAGAGATTGTTGCCATATTTACTGAGCAGTCACCTTGTCCTGAGTTAGCAGAAGCCACTTCTGTGACAGGAGGGAGAGAAAAAAAATAAAAGATGCCACATTTAATCTCAGTAGAAATATCAGACACAGATCAAACAAAGTAACTACTGCGTAAAGGGCCTTTCATAAGGCATAATTTCAAGAATTATAAAATTGCCTCCATATAATTTCTAGCTTGTTTTTAATATGCTACAAAAATGATCATGCTGCTACCATCTCTGACTTTTTAATAGAAAAGTTATCTTACAAGATTTAAACAACTGCAGGGGCAAATAAACATAGTGAGATGCCCATTTTTCAATGGAGCTCACAGTCAAAACAGAGAATTTTCTAGGTACCAGTTGTCATCAGTAAACCAATGTAGCTTCACATACACCCATACACAGAGATTTCTGTCTCTTGTGTTGGGATGGATCTTTACTGCTACTGTCTTATTCGAAAACTTAAAAGGAAAAAAATGGTTTCTTTCATCATTACTTTCTTCTAATTTTGGTTACATATACATGCAAATAGGAAACTTACTTTTAACAAATGATGCAAAGGAAAACTTATTTCCAACTATATAAACCAGAAATACATAGTGAAAAATTAGCTTTTCATTTCTTTGAAAAATAAAGCCAAAGAAAAAGAGCTGGAAATCCAATGTCCAAAGTGAAACCTTGAATGTGAGCTTGAAGAAAGGCCATTAGTATGGCAAAGAAATAATTTTACCTTTGGAAATGGTTTTGGAAATATTCCCATTGTGGTCCTGACTGTAAGTTTTCATTGGACTGAGGGCATCGTTTTCTTCTGGGCACAGATAAACTTCAATAGGTCCTTGAGTACTAGATAAATGTATCAATGCACTCTGCTAACAAAACAAACATCAGAATGGCATTACACCAATGAACACAACAGAATATTGATGATACGGAGTAAATTCTTACTATGTTGTGGATGTTTGAGTACAGTTTTTACCAATCAAAAGAACCCAAAAAGAACACCAAGCCCTTTTTATTTCAAGATGTGAAAGGCTGGCTGATGTGTCTTGCAGACCAGAATACAAAAACTTTGCCCACTGTAATACACAATTGTCAAAAATCCCACCATTTTGTATGTCGTATCATAAAGGAGGGAGGTATGAAGGGTTAAACTCCAAACAATTTCTTATAACCACAATAGCCTGGAGCATTCTGATGGAATGGAACTGTGGGATGCAAGTCACAGGTTTTATTATCATTCATAACAATAATATTGGATGCATTTCTGTAAATGTTTCTGCTTTAAAAAATGCCAAAACATCTTTCCCACTCACCCAAAAGCCTTCAGCACTTATCAACTGAACTTACGTATCTAAGTTCACCTATTTATCAAGCAACATTGCCAAATAACAAAAGACCCCAAAACAGATGGCATTTTCTTCACCCAAACTACTTATATAAGTCCTTCTGCCCCCTCAAGGCAGTGATTTTGATGGTGGTTCTGAATAGGAGCTGCTAATTTTTTGCAAGAAGTTACCTTTTCCTTAGCTGTCACACACTGGTGCAATACACCAACATGACCCAGACACAGAAAACCTGCAAAGTTGCTCTTTGCATTATGATGGAAAATCATAAATTACTCTGGTTATAAATAAACCTGCTGCTGCTGTATTGCATCAATAGTTTTCTAAAAAGCATAAATATAGGCATTAGGTAACTCTTTGCAGACTTGTTTAAAATACATCCTTTTGTGCCCTTTGACAAAATGTTCCTCTTATTATTTGGGTTCTGACAGTTATGTAACATAATAGACAGCATTTACAAATACAGAGAACAGCAACTCAATGGGGGTTTGCCAGGGAAGAGAAAACAGTTAAGAGTACTTAGGGCAATGCTACAGATAATTAGAAGAAAAGGAGATGGAAGAGCAGGAGTTGAAGAAGGAAGGTACTATTGAGTGACTGAGGTATGCAAAAAAAACCACTGAAATGTAATTGCATGTGACAGAAAGAATTAGGACCTTACTGCCTGAAGCTGAAAACTAAGTAAGGTGGGTATAGAGGATAAGGGAGGGCTAAGCACTAATTTTAATGATTGTGTGCATCTCTCTCTCTGCCTGCCTGATTTCACTGAATTAAAAATCAAAGCATAATGCCCAGGGGAAAGAAACAGGAAAGTAAACAACAATAACAGTATATATTTATGAATACTGATAAAAGATACCCTTTTCTCATTGCAGCAAAATGATTTATTCTTCCTGCCAAAACCTGCAACAAGGTTCAAAGGGGAAAGTAAGGACAAAGGCAAAGAAAAGAAAAAAAGAAGGATGGAAACCATAATAGGTATAAGCAAGTGAAGAATAATCTTAGAGAGAAAAAAGTGACAAGGAATCCAGAGCCTGTTCCTGCCCACAGGGCAGCAGGTATGGCTGAGCTCACTGGCACAGTGTAGGGATGAAGGGTTAATGCACAGATATGAACAAAACATTAGCAGTGTTTTTGGGGCTAGCCCCATCTCCAGTTGCTTCTGGAGTGAAGAAATTAGGTACATCTTTTGAATCTTTAAACCAGAGGCTCCTGTCAATTATTCCCACTTGCCCAACATACTTGGATCTCTCTTCAACAAGTGAGAATTAAAGTAAGTGCCAATGAAGCAAAGATGATGACGAAAGATACTCTAGGAGTACTAGAACTAAAACACAAATTTCTACAATAACTGTACTACTTCAGAAAAGAAATTCCTACATGAAGAAATGTTTCAATAAATTAGGATAACAGTTATATGAGTCGTCAAGATGCTTAAGGCGTTGAATTATCCATTAACTTTTTAACTAAAATAACAAAGCTGAATTTCTTGTGAAAGATTCTACATTGTTACAAACCAAGGAAATTTCAATTGTCAAGAAAGATTTTTTTTCTTTGCATAAAGCATGGCAAAATAAAGTATCTGTAAATAGCGTGGATTACTGTGAAGAAATTTGAAAGTGAGTGAAAAGGAACAAATAATGATTGTTCTGTGTAAATTGATTTTTAAAGTTTCCCCTTCCTTGAGATGCTGCATCTGTAGAAAAATTATCTATAACCTGGCAGAAAATGGCCAGGTTCTCCTTACCTCCACTGGGTCAGGCACTTCAAGTCTTGTTTCTGGAGGAGCTTTCACAACTATAACAGTTTGGTCTTTAAGGCCACTAATTTTTCGAATATCTTGATACGTCACATAAGCTAATGTAATAACTGTTAAGGAATTTTCCATTCCAGGTTACAATATACTCAGACTGTTAGAAGAGGCAGAAGTCTGAATTATTTTTCCATTTTCTCATGCAACATAGCTCTTAGCCCAAGGTTTTCTGTTCTCTACACTGTAATTGCCACAGAGCCCTGTGAGAACTTTCCTTTGATGTAACAGCTGGGGCCACTACTCAGTGAACAAAAGGGAATCTCTGTGCTGAGTGCTTCTCTCCTCCTCTTTATGCGGGAAACTACATAAGCTAAGGTTCAACAACCTGAAATTACTCACAGACTCCATGAAGCAAAAATTTTTATGCACTTGCTATCAAAATGCAGAGAGCTGAAAATCACTGAAAAAGTGCATAGGAATTTATAGATGCATGCTATAGAAATGCATACACAGTATCATAGAATCATAAAATAGTTTGGAAAGGACCTTAAAATATCATTTAGTCCCAACCCCTCCCAGTGGTCAGGGACAGCTTACACTGTTGCCCAGACCCCATCCAACCTGACATGGAGCAATTCCAGGGATGGGGCATCCACAGCTTCTCTGAGCAACTTGTCCCCATGCCCCACCGCCCTTACCATAAAGAATTTCTGTCCAGTATTTCATCTAAATCCACTTTCTTTCAGTTTAAAGCCATTTCCCCTTGTTCTGTCACTACATGTCCTTAAAAAAACTCCATCTCCAGCTCTCCCACAGGCACCCTTTAGGTACTTGAAGGTGCTATAGGGTCTCCCTGGAGTCTTCTGGATGACAAAAATCCTAATTTCAGTTTAAATTTGAGGGTCTTTGCAAACATAAATATATAATACATAGAACATATATAAAATATATATAAACATTTATGCAACATTCATGCATTTATATATTAATTTATATTATATAAAATTATTTTTAAAGCCTGTTTAACAACTACTTTAAACCTCTAGAGCACAGAATATCAATTTCTGCAAAAGCACAGAATAAATACAGATATTTTGCTGTTCAGCTTGTCAAAATGACAGTGGTTGGAGGTTACTACATGAAGCCTCATGTACTAATTCATGCAACTGAGGTGTCAAAGTGCTTTTGGCTGTGAAAAGAACTGTGAAATGGCCATGATCGCATGCATACAGTTCCACCTCTTTAGTTTTGTCATCTGTGAGGTACCTGGCATAATGTTTATGCCAGAGAAATAAAAAGCTTTACTTATGATACTTTTTGGTGGTGTGAATGTGTGCTGTTACTGAGCAGTACTGCAAGACAGACTGCCCAAGCTCCACTACATCTTGCATTTATCTTGGATCAAATGGGTCAAGAGGCAATGTGAGAGGTCTTTCACCCAAATGGCTTTTATCACTCGCTAAGTAAGGTTTGCAAAGGCAGAGTTCATCCCCACAGGACTCAGTGCTACAAAAATCATTAATTGTCAAGTTCGTTTTGTCTGTGTCTCTTCACAGATTATGCTCTTAGCTGAAGGCAGTGCTGATCCTACCCCCCCATGTCACTTGGTGATCTTTGGTTACATCAAAATGTCTATGAAATCCAATCAAGAGACAATGTTCACATAGTACAAGTACTTTTTACTGGTATCCCATAGTTATTTCCTGTCCTTCAGAACAGAGAATAAATCCACTTTATTAGATGCTATTTAAACACTACTTATTATATATAGTAATAAGTTTTCACATCATCATTTAATAAAATGCTTTCTTGTGTTGCTAATAGGTGGGAAATCTAAGGAAAATGACTACTGGTTAATTATAAAGGGCATTAACAGCCAAAATAAGTCATATGAACCTTATGCAATTTAGTATTGCTATTACATTAAATAATTCAGCCTAAGGTATTTTGAGAGCTCATGAAACTTTTATCTGTATTTTATTATAGATTGTCTAACCAGAGGAATCTGCAATTTTGTTAAAAGTTTCAGACTAATCCAAATCTCAACTTTATTTTCCTCTCTGTAATTTATATATATATATATATATATATGAGTTTAAAGTGAAATAAATAAATAAAAAATAATGACTAAATAAGTCTGTTACCTTATCTCTTCATGCCCTTATAATTTCTGAACACATAAAACTGCATTTTTTCTCTAGGCTTGGAAAAAAAGCAGGGCTATTGGATATCGTCAGTCATTAATCAGTAAAGGTTCTTGGTTCTACTCTATGTGAACTCAAATGTTAACAGTCTCCTTCATGTGTCACCTCTTCTGTTTTTTCACATTCCAGGTTCAAGCTACTTAAAGTAGCTTTTATATCAAACTACATTAAAACCTTTCCAACCTCTTGAAGATTCTATGCTTTCTTCCTATAACATCACACAGGAGAAGTCTCCTAGTATTACAGGGCACAGCAAGGAGGCTGAGCACCTCTGAGGTTTTTGGAAAAAGGATATCTCTGATTCTCTGAGTCCTCTGTTAGCAGCTTGAGGTCCAGGGTGCAGCTTTGGATTAGCTCATCCAGTTTCTTCTCTTCCTGAGTCAGTTCGGTCACCTCCTTCGTGAGGCCCTGGCGCTGCGCGAGCATCCCGCCGTCCTCTGACAGACTGCAGCCCCTGCAGACACAGAGAAGGAAGACACCCCGTCAGCTTCTGCAACATTTGACCCTACACCATGGTAAAGGGGAGAGAGAGAGACAAGATTTTACACTGCAGATCAGGTTCTTAGTCCTTTTACTCTAAACCCACCCCTAGCGACTCAACACAAACTACACTTTCCAGAGAAAGCATCCTCTTAGCACAACAACCCATTTTGGAACTGCCACCAAGATGTAAGAGTTGAATATTTCTAACTACTTCCAAAATTTCCAAAATCTTGTTTCTAACCACAGCTCAAAAAAAAAGAAAACAAGCAGTAGGTAGAGACACATACCTAAAACTTACTCCACATGCAGGAGTAAATTAATTAATCCAGTTTTCAAACAAAATGCTGGTTTCCAATTTCCTCGACAAATGCTTTTTATAAACTTTTCTTAACAGAAAAATAGGACTTTATCCTGTTGGAAGGTATTTTGGATGATTGCTTGGAGCAAAGTGTTAGAACAAAAGGTGGGAGAAGAAAACCACTGCTGCCCTATGATAGTGAAATCAGCCAGCAGGGATGGAAAAGGATAATGAACACTTACATCCACTGAATGTTGTTTTTGGATTTTTTCTTAATGAGATGGATGCCTTCCAGTACATTGGTGATATCGTAAATCCTCCTTTTTTGCACCTTCAGGACCTCTGCTGCTCTGTTCAAATCCAGGACCCCATCAGGAGATTGGCTCAGCAACTGAATGAACTTCTTTGTAAGAAGGCCAAGGGACGTATCATACCGAGTCTTTTCTGAAGGAGATTTTGGAGCTTGGAAGGAAAAGGAAAAAGAAAGTTAAATCAGATTTTTCTCATTTTGGTTCCAAAAGCAGTAACCAAAAATGAAATTATATATATTACAGTTACTTCTTTCATTTTTACTCAAAAAAAAACCTCTCATACCTCTGCATTAAGACACAACTTACCACTACTTGTATTTGTATTTCAAGATGTACTTTTCCAAAAGTCACAGGTACATGAGCAAATATGTAAGTTTTTTAAAATGCAAATATTTCCAGCAGTCTGACAGATACATATAGCAATATTCTGCTTAGGCTTTTACTATGTGAATTCATAATAGCATTTTTAGTATCTATTTATCTTGGCAGCAAACCCAAAAAATCCCCTGTGACTCTCCTTCATCAGCCTGATAGCCAGCTTTCATCAGGGTTTGATTTTCCCCTCATGTGAGATAAGTGTTTCATATGCAATTAGCAGGACTTAGGTGTACTTCAGTGGGTGTACACAATGACAGATTCCATCAGAGTCAGACTCCACAGCTTGAGAAAACTCAAGTGAATTAGAGGAGATTGATGTAAAATACAATTTATAATCATCATTGCTCCATAACCAAGCAATTCTGGTTATGACTGGGAGAGAGTATCTATATCTTCTAAATTAGAAGTCAGTAAATGGCTTGGACCAGTTCATGGTTTCCACGCACAAATACGACATCTATATACTGAACAGATGGGCTTTTAAAAGTTTAAATACTTGGATCAGAATGATTTCTAATTCTAAATGTTTGAGGCATTTCTGTCAAGGGAAATGAGACAGCCATTATTACAACTCTGCTGGGCTGGTACAACTCAAACCCTTCATTTGCTTCCAGTATTATGCAGGATGGAACTCGGGCAGATTTGGTGGTCTTTTCCGGGTTTTCAAAGGTCAGGTCATACATTAAACTGCAGAAGTCAGTCAAAATTGAAAATCTACCTAACACTGAACCTTTAGAGTACCTGAAATATTCTGAAGAATACAATGGCTTTTCAATGAAAACCAAGATGTTGCATCTTTGCAAAGAGAACCAGCTAGCTGCATTTCTTTGGGTAGATTCAGGGTTTGTCTGGAAATTGAAGAATATTCATAGAAAGGCTTGGGTTCAAAGCAGAACTTCGAGATCATCTAGTTCCACGTTCCCTGCCATGGGTAGGGACACCTCCCACTAAACCAGATTGCTCAGAGCCCCATCCAACCTGCCCTTGAAACACTTCCAGGGATGAGGCATCCACAGCTTCTCTGGGCAACCTGTTCCAGTGCCTCACCACCCTGCGAGGAAAGAATTTCTTCCCAACATCTCATCTAAATCTTGTTCACATCACTTACATGACCTTGTGGATTTAGAGCAAGGGTGGCTGGTTTGTCTGGGTTCTGTTTGGGGTTTAGAAAAGAGTAAGAGGATCAGAGTGATAATAGCAAGAAATGACTGGACTTCCATCTAAAATGGTTTGTGCTCGTCATTACGCACCAAATTTTTTGTGAGGCTTATCAATGCTGAAGCAGCATTCTATGCACCAAACACTACTGAATTTCTATGAGAACCCACTTCAATTTAAAATAGGTTTCATTCAATTTAATGAAATTTAGTTTAATTGAATCTACTGTGGTTGTTCAACTCCTATGCTTTAAGTTTGTGTGTTCAACTAATTTCACCTTTCCTATCTGCCTCAATAGAAACCAGCATTCTGGTGAGGAAGGACCCCTTGGCATGTCTTGCTCTGCATCACCATCACCAGTCCTCTCCTTGCTCCATCTGGCTCCCTCTGCCAGCTTAACTCTCCTGCTGAAACCCTCAAACAAGACAGCAAGGCTATAGCCACCAGCTTCTGTTGCAAGAAGACCACTGCCCAAGGCTATGCAGATGTGCAAAAATTAGAGCAGCTCGGCAGTGGCAGTACCCAGAGCCACACTGCAGGGACAGAAGGCAGCTCAGATGCCACAAAGAGGATTTATCTGTAGCACTGCTGAGGCACAGCTAGCACTCTTTGCAAATCCCTGCCCAGGGAAAGAAGCCCTGGCAGCCAGCTGCTCTAACTCCAGCAGCAAAGGAAGAGGCTGCCCTGATGAGCCTTGCCTAATAACTGTGCATTTGATCCCATCAAGCCACCTTCATTCCTCAGCATCCACCTCTGTAAACATCCCAACATCATGTCTTTGGCTGAAGGGAAGGCCCTGGGCAGAGAAAATGCAGGCTGCCCAGCAGGCAGAGGGACACACCTGGCAGCCAGAAGCCTCTGCAGCCTCTCAGCAGCTCTGCAGCTACCCCTGCATGCTGCAAACCTGCTGTCCATTGCCTGGCTGGGGGGTTGAGTTTGTTCATACATATCTATGTGAGGACAGCAATAAAAACACTCTGAGCTAGGTAATGCAGACTGATGACAGCATGTTACAAGTTCCCTTACTTTTTGGACTATCTGGACTTCTTGTTGCAGCTCTTCCTTTCCCCTTTGGAGTCTTCAGTCCTTCTGCAAGATACTGGTGGCCACTTTCTCCTAGCTCCAGCCTTCGTTTTGCCTGTTAAAAAAAAAATTATTTTCAATTGATGGATTAAAAAAAAAAAGATATTTCACTTTATCAAACACAGTATTGGGACTATAGGAAAGGCAGAGTGGTGACCTTTTCACAGTAAGGTGCATAGCCCATCTGCATCACAATGGAATCCAAATATTTGCTGGAATCCTCAAGTGGACTCAAAGGCTAGGCTGATGGGGTTTTTATTTGGAAATTCAGCATTTTTTTAGATTTGAAAAGCTGAGTGACAATTGCATGGCATGTTTCAGTCAAGTCTGGACCTTCTTGAATATGTACTAAAGATTTCGGCCCTCACTTGAGTTGAGATAATTTCATTTAAGAAAAACAAAGACAGCCTCTCAAGCACCCATATGTATGAACCCACAAAGCCACATTTCCTTTGAAAGACTCCTCATATCCATTTAAGTTTGTGTAAAACTAGTGCTAATGCAAGTTATATTTTTTCCTTCACTATCTGAGAGGATGGCTTTGAGGGGACCAATAATTTCTACTACTGTGAACTTCCCATCAGTGAAATATATGACAAGAGCAGCACTGGACAAGTCTTCTCCTCTCAAAAACTTGTCCTCATTGAAAGCACAACCACCACATACATTTCACATTAACTAGCACATGTGCTGCCTAAATAAAAGTAAGGTGGAGCAAAAGTAGTATTGGACAATGCCTGAAAGTCAGCTGAATGTTGCATTCAGCTGAAAGGAAAGCTGTGTACATCCTGAATAATGAAAAATAGTGAATGGAACCGGCCAACTTTGCAACACGCAGACAAACTGCAATGAAAACCACCACCAATATGAATTCTGTTCCTAGACAGAAACACAATATACTATCTTTGGAAACAATTCTATACCCTTCCCTGCCACTCAGGTTACTGAAATTAAATCTGGGGATACTTGTTATCCTAACAATAGAAAGCACATTACCTGGAAGACACAGGAAAAAGAAGTAGTTTTATGCCTAATCAAGTTTAGACAAATAACTGTTTCTGAGGAATGTTGTTTATTCAGTTAGGTAGAGTTATTCAGAGTACATTATTTGCTTGCTTTTTAAGATTCACCCCACAGGGCTGGATAATGTCTTGCTCCTCAGTGAACCAAGACAAAACAATACATTCTGCTGTGCAGTTGCAGACAGGTATTTCTGTATTGTGGATTTGACTTATGCACTCTCCTTTGGGTCTGTGACCAACAGAAGGCTCTAAATAAATTAACTTATATACATTTATTTACAGATAGCTAAATAACATCTTTCTGTTGGACTCTGTTTGCAAACCTCAAACTTATTAAAAGGCAAGTTAAAGCACATGGAACTCATACAAGCCCATGGTTTAACAGCAAGCCACTCTTCTCCATCTTTTGTGCGAAGGGGCATAAAATTCACTGGCAACAGGGCAGAACAGCATCCTTCTAACCAGCACAGGCACCACACTCCCAACAGACCACTGGTAGCAGCTTCTAATGGCATGAAACACCTCTGCTCCGTTCAGCTGTAATCCAAGGACACAGATTTCCAAAAGGTCAAGTGTTAACAAAAGCATCCAGCTAATATGTTTAGCCAACGTAATTGGATTAAATTAAGATTACAGCTATTCCACAGGGAGAAATACATTTAACACTTTTTAATGTAAGTGTTTTTCCACCCTGAGAACTGTAAGAGCAAAGGAAGGAGGGGTGAAAAGGGAACAATTCAGGGCGTGGGAAGACTAGGCCAAAGGGATACAATTAAAGATAAAAGAATCTTAAAACCAGGTGTGAGAAGGAGGGGCAATGCTTAGGACGTAAAACCCAGAGATTTGCAGCTCTCTCCATCAGAAGAGAAACTTAGGTTTGGATTATACATCCAAACTTTTTGTCTCAACTTGTTTGCAAGACACAAACAACAGTATTTTGCCTCTGCTTTTGTGGTTAAAGACTTACATAAGTTTTTCCCGTGAACTTCAAATAATCAGAGAACACAGACAGCATCCTTTGGCTGCACAGAGCAGCAAAAGCCTGCCTGCATGTGCTGGGGCTGCTACAAACAACATGCTCTTGTCAGGCTCACCAGCATGGTGCACCTACAGACAGTGCAGGACTAGTGAAATAAATACCCCATGACAGAGAGAGCTCTACAAGATAGCTGGGTTTTAGGGTACAAAGCGTACAAGAAACCTGAGAGATATAATAGAGGAAAATATTTTAGTGGAGTTTAAAAGATCCTGATTACTGACAGGGAATTTTAGGAAACCCTGAGGAATGTTTCATTTCAGGCCAGATGTTACATGTCACTCAGCAAGTGTTCGCTTCCCCTTCCTGTTTTACAAGCTTCATAACTGATAAGATGCAGGACTGAAGTGGTGTATTCTCTCTATTTCTTCTTTCATGAATTACAGCCTCAAGATTTCCTAGTGCTGTTTTGTTTGCACTAGAGATCCTTGGTGACTCACAGTTTCTCTCCCATCTCCAAAATTATATCGTGCCTTCCGATATCTGGCTTCTCTTCAGAAATCTCAAGATCTGTGATCAGCAGAATCAGTGAGTCTTTTAAAAATCTTGATTTATGTCACTTATTTTTCCTAAAGCACTATATTCGTTATTTTCACTATTCAAACAAATTACAGTAATTTCACGATTATAAGCCGCACCAAGTATAAGCCACACTCCCGGATGTTGGCAACTTTTTGTTCTTTTGTCCATATATAAGCCGCACCTGATTATAAGCCACATGTAACAATACAGAGTGTGATAAAAGGTATCTATTCTATCACCATCTGTTCAGGGTGGGGGCAGTGATCCTTATCTCTGCAGGAGATACTCTGCTGATGGGCCATTGTTCTTTATCTTTTCACAACTGCAGCCTTCCTCCAAAGAGTAATTTTCTGCTAATGGCCATTGAGTCCCACTGTGTGACTGATAAAATTACTTCATTCCATTGGAAGTTGCTCCAGCCAGGGG
>PYHW01009525.1:2663914-2687591 GCA_013186435.1 Turdus rufiventris | reverse complement strand
GGGGTGTCAGGTTGTACTCTGTCAGGGTTTGGAGTTTGTTTCTTTGTAGTACTGTATTTCTATTTTAATTTCTCTAGTAAAGAACAGTTATTCCTAATTCCCATATTTTTGCCTGAAAGCCCCTTGATTTCAAAATTATAATAATTTGGAGGGAGGGGGTTTACATTCTCCATTTCAAAGAGAAGCTCCTNCCTTTCTCAGCAGACACCTGTCCTCCAAACTAATACAGCAACTTTTCGTTCTTTGTCCATATATAAGCCGCACCTGAATATAAGCCTCACTTTGGGTTCAGACCAAAATTTTCGTCAAAATGGTGCGGCTTGTATTCGTGAAATTACTGTAGTATTATTTGTCCTTACTGCACTACTTGATCAATCATAGCATGCACAACCATCTGACACAGTATGAGGGACCTGCTAAGAAATAAGAAGCCAAAGGACACTGCCACAAAACATCCCAAATGACAGGGATGGATAGGAAGCACAGGGACTAAAACTTTCTCAGTGACCTGAAATCTGAGTTCAAGAAATGGGAAGTCAGATTCTTTAGGCAGATGGTGAAAGGAGCACAAAATACATGGAACTATGAGACAGGTAAGCCACAAACTGATACATTCCAGCAAGAGACACAAAAGTAACAGGAAAACATTCATTAAACTAAACCAGATTCCTACCAAACCTCTTGGTCCAAATGTAAAAATTGTGGCATCAACTGTTTTAACTCAAGTTTCTCTTCCAATACTATGAGCAATTCCTCATACAGATCAAGCTATAAACCCACTGTTCAGAGCAGAGCACTAAAAACTGGTGGCACTTTGAATCCTATGTATGTTTGCCCTTTTAGCTCCAATCCTTTAAAAAAAAAAAAAAAGAAGAAACCCAGCTACCACAATGAACATCAGAGGCATACCTACAAGAATGTCTTTCATAAGAACACTTGTCTCTAGAAGAAAATAGTTTAAAAACTCCTAGGATAAGCTAAGTATTTTCAAGTACACAGGACTTGATGCAATTCACTTTACAATACCCAGTCTCATGGATTAACTTTCAAGAGGAGATTGGAGGCAGGTTATGGTTACAGAAGAAAAGAAAAGGAGCAAGTATAGTATTAATTAATTGAAATAAGGGGTGGAAAAGGTGTAAATTGGAAATTTTAGCCCATTCCCCTTAATGGACTGGTTTGACTTCATGGTCTATCAGGTTGCTGTCACCACCTCTTCTGCATCCTTCCTCCATCCCTGGTGCAGGCAGCACCTGATTGGTATGTCCTCATCAGCCCCCACAGAAAGCTGGTTCAAGGTCCCCACCAGCAGTAACTCAGTCCTACTCCAAAAGAGAAATTATTTTTCTGCTGGGTTATCCCTTGTGGGTGATGAGCCTGCATTGAGAGCTGCTGAGGAAAAGCAGTGTGATACCCACCCATGTCCCTTGGGACATCAGACTGACATTTGAGCATCTCCACTATCATGTCACACAGCAATCAACTTCAGTTCTTGGGGAAAGAAACTGAAAGCAATTAGAAATAAAAAAAAAAAAAAAAAAAATAGAGTGTTACCTTGTAACAGGCAAGTACTAAGCATCAGCCAGCACAGGGTTTTGTCAACATAGCAGAGCACAGTGCCCAGGTAGGGCAGACATTAGTTTTTGAGGACAGCATCACATCCCACCAAAGCCTTAGTTTCTCTGAGAATTGTATTTTTAAGTTTGAGGGAAGAAGCAGTAAAACACTCTCTAATTCTTTGCAGTGATAAAATCATGGAGAATAACTTTGCCAAACTATGAACACAAACTAAAATTTCTCCTGCTAGATGTGTCTCTCAGCTTTATTACTGAATGCAAGTTAGTTGTGCTGTTTGCAAGAGACAGACCTAAGAAAAATTACATTACCTGTGCTACCTTCTGAAAATCTTTTGTCTGAAATATTGCTGCTCCCATTAGGCTCCAGGAAGCACATAAAACTTGCCAGAATAATGATCTGAGTTGAGCATGTTCTACTACCCCAAAATCCTAAATTTAAAGTCATTTGGAAAAGTGCAGTCAGTACATTCTCATTGCAAGTGTGAAGTGCCAAGTTCCACTTTGAACTCCTGCCACAGTTCTTGGGTCTCCCAGGCTCTGCACATCAATCCCCCTGGAGGTCCTGAGACCTATCAACATCCCCTGCTCCCCTAGCAGCCATTCGAGGTGTATTTGAGGAGCAGCAGTGTGATTTAAATACAAAAGGACAAAAGCTGACCTCAGAATAAGAACAAAAGTAACCTGGGACAAAGCCTGCTGAGATGGGGACAGAAGATAAAACTTATTCCAAAAAACAATGGGATGAGGAGCTGAAAAGAAACTCCAGTTTATGGTCCAGTGGGCTGGAAAAACAGGAAGACTGGAAACAACCAAGCATGGCAAGGAATAAACTGTTTGTATTAAGTGATAGTTGATGGTGAATTAAGCAGCAAGTCAGAGAAATGTGTCTTAGGGCTCAGTTGTGGGTGTCTCAGACCTAGGGCAGATGGGCAAGTTAAGCAAGGGACGATGACTAAGCCTGGTGTAGTCTCCAGAAGATATTACAATTGCTAGGGGCAGATAAAATGGCAGCTTTTCTGTATGTCACCACAATGCTGATATTACCAGGGAGGGGATGGATGCAAGCCTTTCCAGCGAGCAGAGATAAATTTTGACTGCAGCAAGGAAGCCATAGCATAGGCTCTTTAGCAATCCCCACACACTTTGCACAGGCTTTCTTCCACATTTTCTAAATTAAGCAGTCACTTAAAAATACAATTTAAAAGCTGAGGTTCTGGAGGCATGAACTCTAGAAAGCTGCTCCAGAGGTCAGGAGCTGCAGAGAAAAAGGCAAATACATTACATAAAAGGAAAAATTAAACTGAAGCTTGATGAAGAAGGAATACAAGAGAAGAAGAAAAGGAAAAAAGACACCTTGGGGTGAATGCAGAGAAGTATTCATACACTAAGGAAATGTCTCCACTGAATGAAGAGATACAGGCTGAGCATTTAGAACATGCTCGAATGAACAAACCCTGGTATGTGGAGAGCCATGAGTGTCTGCCACAGGGCTGCACCCAGCTGAGGGCACGGCAAATATTCAGGAAGACCGGAAAATAGAGAGAAGTGCAGAGAGGAAAGCAGAGAAGCTCTTGGTAAGGAAGGGGTTCAGCTCTGCTGGTCAGCTCACAAGCAAAGAAGCACCCAAGGTCAGCAAAAAGATGCAAGAGGAGTTTCAGAGTTCCCACCTTCAAACTCCTATTGACAACTCATTTTATACCCATCGTCTCATTTCTCAATAGAAATAAATTTGCAATTCAAATTCCTGGGAGAGGGATTTCCATCTTCCACAAAGAATATTACCCCAGTGGTCTACACGCAGATACCAGTAATTTGTACCATAGTACCCTTGATTTCAGTAGCTAACTTAGACAGTATAAAACATTTAAGAGGAGGTTTAAGGAAAAAAAAAAACAAACAACAAAATAAAGAAATAACGGGGAATTAAACTATTTGCATCTAAAAGGCAATAAAGCATGTCCATAAATGGAAAGTTCTGTAAGTCCTCTCAAGTCTTCCCAAAGTATTACTTCCCTATGAAAAGCAGGCAGTCCCATACAGAGGAACAAAAGGAACAAGTCCAGGAGTGGTACTTTTAATGAAAACATGACCTCAAAATTATTTTTATATATATATATATAGCCTTGAAAATTGAATACATTGTAAAATCAACACAAGGCAGAAAAGTCTGAAATAACAGCCACTCATTCATCAGGATTATTAGCTGAGTGACAAGCAGCTTGTATTTAAAGTAAAATTTAAAGGATCTTTTTAAAGCAAATGAAAACGCAGTTTACAGAAATCATCCTGATCATTCTAACACAAAAGCCCCAAACTGTCTTCTCATAAAACAGCAATTGTATTTAAAAAAGGACTGAAAAGTACTTTCTATTATCGCAATTTCTCTTTCCTAAGTTACCACCTTATTTTTCCGCTTATTATAGTTTTGACTGAGGTAAATTCTTCTCTAGTTCTTATATTGAACTTATTAATTTAGCTACAGTCAAATTGTTTGTTTTTAATGTAGATGAATGTTACAAGAAAATCCCATTTATATGTATTTGGTTAATAATTCAATAAGAGGCACATTGCAATTACCAAACTAAATGACATTCTGATCATATGCAGCGCCTCCCCATTAGGTATTTGACATTGAGGGCTGAAGGCTGATCTGTTAGTCTGGTGAAGTTTCTTTCAAGACCTAATTAAACCACCCTATTTCTATCGATTTTCCATCTTCCTGATTCCCTCAGAAGTATCCAAGAGTCAAGGAAGCCATGAACAGCAAGCACTTAAAGGCTAAAATGTGGGTGGCCAACTTTCAGCGGCAAATTCTTGTTTGGAAGTGGGACCCAAGCCAGAGGAACTGAGCAGCGGCTTTCCCTTCTCAGGAAGAATGTGCAGGAAGAAGCAATGCAAGTGCCATGAGTGCCTGCAGTCGCTACTGCAGAACATCCCACAAAGCCATTTCTAACACCCACGGCTTTCAGGCACGCTCAGCAGCTTGCTCCCGTGTTAGCGGTGCTGCACATCCCCAGTGAGCCACTTCACACTCTCATCTTGAGCCTGGCTCAACACAAGAACATTTTCTAAATGAAACACAATGGCTTGAACCACATCAAGAAAGTACTGAAATGTAGCAATGAAAAATGGTGGTTTCTCCCTGCAACAGCAGGTCATTTTTACTGAAGCAGGATTATAATCTTGATGTACTAATTACCTTTGATTTTCATCCTAGTATCTCATGCGACCTGACTTGCCCTCTGATAAGATTATCTCATAGTCACCAACGCTAACATAATTCTGACACCAAGGTAAGGAGACAACCCTGTTTGACATCACTCCATTTTAGCTCATAGGTCTGCTGGAATGCCATGGATCAGCCCCACACCCCACCAGACTTGCACTCAGTATAGCAGCCAGTGGCAAAACACGAAGCTTATCTTGTTTTCCTACTCTGCTGCAGTACTTCGTATTTTCTTTGCACTAAAAGAGGAAGGACATTACAACGGTTGTGCAAGACATAAACCAAAGCATAAGCCACATTTCTGGCCTCAAACCAAGAGAATTACACCTATGCTGCATAGGAAATGAATCATCTGAGATCTTTCTTATTGCAATTTTTCCACCAAATACAAACCAATTACTTCTTACTGGAAGCAATGGCTTTGCACCATGCTAAGGCTGAAAGCTCCAGTTACCACTTCATGTTGAAATATGAAAAGTTGTTTTCAGGAAACTACACCCAGTTTTCATCTCAACTGCTAAGCTGCCCATGGTGAGGAGTGTGTGTGTCTCTGGGCAGTCCTGAAACACCTCCCTGCAATTCCCTCATCCCAAAACCAGCCGGGGCTGAGCAGCACCTGCTTGGTTAAGGTGGAAGCTGTGGAGACAAAACTCCCCAAACATGTAATGACAAATGACAAACATCCAACATTAGCACACAGAAGTGCAGACAAGCTAACCAGCATCCAAGGTGAGGAATCCCGACCATGGATTTTTGGGGATGTGTCTGGATGCAGCAGGATACTTTACTTCTCATTCCCTGAGAAGCATGGCCAGGGCATTGATGTCACCAGCAGGTTCTAACACCAGCCTCATCCCACAAACTGGTGTCAAAGCTCCCAGCCCATTTGCCCACCCCCATTCCCAAAGACACCACCTCAGCAAGGCTGCTGCCTCCACAGCAGAACTCAGGGGTTTTCAGTTGTAGTTCGCACCAGTGATTTCTCACCGTGCACATCCTTTGAAGAAAATAAGATTGTCACAGAACAGGCCTGATGCAGAACCTGCAAAGTCATGGCAAGCAGCTGTGGGGTGGTGAGGAACATGATGGGACGCAGAGAGGGGGCAGGATGTGACAGCAGACCAGCCACCTAAGAGACTTCTTGGTGTCATTTCTTTGTATTGCATTTACATGTAACAGTTCCACCAACACAGGTCCACTTTCTATGTTACTCACTGAGATCAAAGTAAGCCAAATAAGGAAATGATAGCTCAATTCACATGGTTTATGATAGGGCACAACATCTCTATGTGGCTTCAGAGCTGCTTGCAATGTTTCAGCCCTTCAAAAGACTTTCAGCCTCCTGACTAGCAAGGCTAAACATGAACTGGACAACGGGAAAAATCTTTCCTATCATTCCACGGCTGACCCCAAAGGAAAATCATTGCAAAGCAAATCGGTCTCAAAATACATCCTAGAGAAATTTTTGTCTTTTGCATTTAAGGATTATTTTTTATTTTAAAAGTCATTAACTTCAAAATGAGATTGCAATTGGATTTGTTTCACCGAGTGGCTTCTACTCCATGTGTGGAAATTAGCACAGCTACTTAGAAAAGAAAACCTTTCAAACACTGCCAGTTGTCTGCCAAACTGTCCATTAAACAAACAAGCCTTGAGATTGGTGGAGGAAGGACGCTGAGAGCTGGAGAATATAATAGGATGAACTTCCTGGTAGGAAATTCCAGTAAATGCCATGGAGCATTAGATAAACAGGTAAAAAATTAGTAGCATCATTCCAAACATATACATTGACACAGGAATCAGGAAAAGTGTTATTTCTCACTTACAAATCATACAGAATACAGTGATAAAGCTCTCTAGGAAGATGTAATTAATAAGACTGGATACATAAAAGGTGAAAAGTGAGGAGAAAGAGGAGCAGTTACAAATCCACGTCAATGTTATCTCAGTGCAGGTGCTCTGTAATGGTGCAAGATTGGGCTTGCTTTACAAAGTTCACTCACTAAACTGCCTGCCTAAGCCACAGCATCTTGAGCTGTTTTCCTTGGATACAGGATACCTACAAGAGAGGACGATGCCTGTGGAATTTCATGGATGAAGTTTCTGGAGTGCAAGTTTTCATGTCTACACATGTCTGCGGTTTGTGATGTCCCACACTTGGCAACCCCAAACCTTCCAGTACTCCACACAAAATACCCACACCATCTTATACCAGAGCAGTACCAAGGGAAGTGCATCACTTCACTCACTGAGGGGTGATTACAGGACAACACCAAACTTGTACATTCTTTCAAAAATTAGTAACACAAAGGATGCATATGTAAACACTTCTATAGAGAGCTACAAACTAGAAGGTAGCAAGTTTTAAATACTCAGGTGCACATAAGCATTAGTGTTGGGTATTCACATCACCAAGCAGGTGAATCCTTCCTTTAAAAAAGTCAACACCAATCTTGCTTGACTCCATATTTTTAATTCACTGTCTGAGGTATAATGGCTCTCACGCCTATATATTTTTTCAATTAATGTAATTAGTAATGAGAAGTCATATCTTAAGTAGCAAAATCTTTTATTTTGAAGTACTTTCTTAATCCAGTTCCACCCAAGCATAAAAGCATGCAGCAGGATTCCCCAAAAGTAATAAATGGACTTTGAATCCATTAAGGATGATAAAAATATTATCTAGTTTCCAAAGGTCACTGTGAAAGTTGACAAAAAACGCTCAGAAGACCCAGGCGAGATGCAATGATTTGCATTCAAAGAATCAGATAATGAGAAATAACGTGGGGTCCTAAGCATTTATTGTAACACGAGATAGTTCTGTGTATTATGTAAGTTGTGAGAGTATTACTTCACTTTAGGGAAGTCTCAACATTGTTCAAACACATTAACCCTGATACATTATTTCTGCACCTACAAATAACTATAATGCTGACTTTGCACAAGAGATCGATTTATCATTTGCAAGCTAATTAAAAATAGATTCAAAAATTAAATTACCAGCATTGCATAAAAAAATCCTTACATAACATTGATGAAGTTAACACAATAACCTCTTCTACATACCAAACTTCAGAGTAACAAAAATAAGTGCCCAAGAAACAGGAAAACATGGTTTACGTATCCAAAAGCAGCTATTCCTAGAAGCAGCCGGAAAGGAGGCTCCAGATTAGCAGAAAGTCGCAGAAATAGATAAAAGATTACAAGAAAAGAATCACAGACAGCAGGGACCTAAAGACCCCAGCTATGGCTAACAGCCTCCTCTACCCTAGATCTGGAGCCATCAGAAGGCTTCTCTTCACAGCACATTTCTTTGACTACAAACTGAACCTGGTTTTCACTTAGCCTGGGTTGCTAAACTCCAGAAACTGATTACTTCCTCCCTCCCCACATCAAGGTAGGCAGTTGCTGCATTTACTTTTATTGCACAGGTCAGTCTGGCAACAGCTTACATGACTGAAATGGCACAGAGATAGCCAAGCTCCTGATGTTTTAAATGCTGTGTAATGTCACAAGGAACAACTAATCCACTGAGCTTTCACTGTGATGCACATTCTACCTTGGCAGTATTTTATCAATCCATCAACCTCACCATGGAGCAGAACAACCTGCTGGCAAAATGACGACAGACTGGTTTCAAATAGGAAGTATTACTTATTCTCATTGACAGAGAGGGAAAAAAAAAAAGACAAAAAAAAAAAAAAGACAAAAAAAAGACAAGAGGGCAGCAGGCCTTAACTGAAGTGAATGAGTGCTGGTAGACTAAATAATTCTCTTTTTTTTTTCTCACATTTCAGACAAGTCTGTCATACACAGGACAATCCAAAACAAACGTGACAGCCTAAATTACAAGACAACTAAATCTGATGGTTTTCCAGGGAGTCATAGGTAATGAATTTCTAGGGGAAAAGACATTAAAGCCGCTGATCTTTCTCAGATTATATAGCATATTTTCAATAAGTGAACGCCTGTGGCTTTGGTTTTCTGCTTTCAAAGCAGAATATCTTCGGTCATACAGTCACACAAAGACTTGAACCTATGTGAAAACCGACCCATATAGACACAATATGTCCCTTCTACTTTGTCTTCAATGTATTTCCTAAACAAAACACCTTGAGATGATTTCTCCAGAAAAATTAGTAGCACCCTGAAGTCTCAAATTTTAAAATGAAGTGAATTTGCATTTTTCTCTCTAATCTACACTTTGATGAAAGAAAAGAATCTGACTTTCTAATATGACCTCCTACATATCACAGACCCAGTTGCTGTGCTATTGTAGCCAAGGATAAGAATGCAATTTTAGAATCTTTGTTATGAAAATGAAATTAACAACCACCTGTCAGGAAGTACCATAAACACAGTTGTTCCTACCAAAAAAGCAAGTAGAAGGATCTGCTAACCTCAAGGCTGTTCAGAGTTGAAATTACAGAGCATAACTCCACAGAGAAATTACAGCAAAACAGTCATTGTGTCAAAACTTGAAGGCATAAACTCCTTATTTTCCCCTCACTTAAAAAAAAAAAAAAATCTAATTTCCACTTTGAGTTTGCATTGTTTAAGCTTTCAGTATTAAATTCTCCATGCACTCAAGTTCAACAACCAAAGAAGTCTTTTAACACTGGAAATCATCTCAGGGAGTGGCTGAGATGGGAAAGCACCACTGGAGATCATCTAGCCCACCTGCCACTGCTCAAAGAGAAGGCAACTAGAACAGGATTGCCTTTTATCCTGTCACTGGTCATCACGAGAACAGCCTGGCTCCATTTTCTTCACTCTCTCCCATCATGCGTTTAAACATTTCCAGGCTCAACAGTTACAGCCCTCTGAGCCTGCTCTTCTATCTGAGATGCTCTGAGGCTTTAACCACCTTCATAGCCCCTCACTGGACTTGCTCCAGTACGTCCATGTCCTTTCATAATGGGGACCCCAGAACCGGACGCAGCATGTCAGCTGTGTCTCACCCGGGCTGAGCAGAGGGAAAGGAATATCTCACTCCGCAGAGCTGCTTTACAGCAGGTTTGTCCCAGCCCGTTCTGATACCTGGAACTATTCCTCTGCAGAGGTAGGACTTTGCACTTCCTTTTGCTGAGCTTCACGAGGCTCCTGGCAGCCCCTTCCTCAAGCCTGTCAAGATCCCTCTGCAGTGCAAACACCAGCTGTACCAACTACCATCCCCAGCTCTCTATTTCCTATCAGTCAAGTACTCCTTAATATCAATTTCATAAGCAAAATATTGCTTAAGTTGTGCTGAAGGGCATTTTCTTCAGACCTCAAGTAATTCATGCCTTGTTTAACAGCATCTTCTAATTTCCAGACCTTTCCCTTACACAGACTAGTACTGAACCACATATGATATTTTAGGTATCGGTCACACCAAAACTGTTGACTGAGGCAAAAGTATCCTCACTCTTGTTCATTTTTTGGTACATGCCAGGATCCAAGCCTCAGTGCCATTGCCTCTCAGTGCTGTGCTGGAAGCTGGTGTGCAGTTTTATCCACTGCAGACTTCTCAGAAGTGCTGCTTTCCAGGATACAGGCCCCCTTTCATAAGGCATGGCTTGCATTCCCTGTGCTCTGGCATACAACTTTGCCTTTCGCAGTATTAAAGACACAGTGTGTCTGAATGTGCCTCCAGAGTAAGTTGTGAGAGCTCCATTATCATTTTACTATTCTGCTGGCAATTACTATCACTAACAGTTTTTTTGTTTACTTCTGTGACAATGATGAAAGCACTCCATAGTATTGGGATTAGTGAAAATACTCACTGGAATCAATCAAAAGGACTCTTTTCCTGCCACTTAGCAATTTTAAAAACCAATTTCATATTGAAAGTTACTTTTGTTAATCAAAATGTTTTACAAAACTAAACATATTTTCTATCAGCCTCGTTCACGTGTCTGATAGTTGTACTTTTGTTAACTTTTGGCTTTCAGCGGGATAGGAAGGGTGAAGGCAGGAAGAGCTAGATGTGGGATACTGCTGGTAAACATTTTTGGAAACACCACAGGCACTCTTTGCAGAGCTGTATACACAGAATAACTCTATCCTCATAATTGCACACTACTTAAACCCTACAGAAATGATTATTTCAAGACTACTGGCCATCCCAAGTATTCTGGAAGTTTTATGGGCACTGGCACTAGGCCAGAAGAGCAGAACTTCAGCAGAGGGCAAATGAGACAACACCTGGATTGAAAGCAGAATTTTGTGCATCTACTCATGAGCTTGAATTTCTATTCATTATAGTCTAAAGTTCAGAGAAAGTCCATTTGGCTTCTTGTACTGCAGCCTTCCCCCTCTTTCCCTTTCTGCTACCTGTCCTGCCATATAACCAGGCAGCTATTAGAACTATCCCGTAGGCAATGGACAGCTAAATAGGATTTTCCAGAAGCCTGGGGAAGTCTTCCAGTGGAATCTAGCACTAAAATATCACCTATTATAGGCTGCACTAAAAATTCCTTTCTTTAAATAACTTTGAAGAGAGAAGAAATCTATCTACTCAACTCAGGCCCATGGATTCCTCCCCAAACGTACCCTAATCTATTCAGAAGACAGATGACCATATGGTTTCATTGAGCCTTCTTAACAGAAGCCATAACTTTCTCTCTTATGATCAGTACACCTTGATCCTTTTCATTTTCAAATGCAGTCCCACTTATGAGTCATTTTTCCCTCCTCTCACACACACTTTTCAGTCTCTCCTCTTCATCCTTTTCCTCTTGTTTTAGTAAAAGCTGTAGGTAGGGCAAACTGAAATAGCAAGTTTCACAACTGGACATGAGACATTCTTAAATTTAGATCAAATAAGCCCTTCAAAAGTACATGAGAGCTTTCCATCCAGACAGATTTATAAAAGCTACATATAATTATGGAAAGAAATAGAATAAAAATAGCCTGTGGACGATGGACTCTCTCAACAATATATGGATAGGAAGGAGGGACAGCCTTGTTCTCTTAGAAGGAGTAGCAAAGGTAACTTGAGGCAGCCGTGGGAAGCCCCCATCAGCCTATAGGCTTGCAAGACTGCTAAAAAATCCTTAAGCGTGATAGATTCCCATAGAAACCCTCATTTTCTACACTGATTGTTTTCCTAACTCTAATTCTGAACTCCAGTCAAACTGTAAAGCTAAGATTACCCCAGAAAACTTGACTACATCTCACTATCTGAGACTGCAAGTTCTTATCCAAACTAAAGCAATGACAGTCTTGGACAAAACCTGCTTTGCCAGTCATCGGTTTGCCTTGGAAGTCCAAAATTCAAGAATACACAAAAACCTGTTGTCTTGACATCCATAACTCCTACCCTTTCAACAGGCGCCTGCTGATGATAGCAGCAAGAGTCGTCTTACTCCCAACTTTCCTCCCACGCTTTGCACTGGCAAGGAGCCCTCAGACACTCTGTCCTGACTTGGAACGAGTTCTGCAGCCTGGTCCTACGCTTTCCACCGCAAACTGGAAATTTCGTGTCCACTTCAGGTAAATACATTTTATTGAATTAAATGAAAGAAAGTAAATATGGCAGAGTTACAGTCCTCCTTGTGTAAAACACTGACTTCCAAGATAAACAGGAATGCTACACAGCTTTCACATATTGCTATCCTGCAAGCATTTCAATGCACAATGGTGCTAAAGAAAGTATCGGGAGAAAGAGGGAAATTTTGGCAGCTGCTGAGGGGAGAACTGAGGCTACTGACAGTAGGCAGCATCTGTAAGGATTGCGAGGTAAATACATCAGACCTTTTTCACAAGTACAGTAATTTCACGATTACAAGCCGCACCATTTTGACTAAAGTTTTGCTCCGTACGCAGAAGTGCGGCCTGTAATCCGGAGCAGCTAATATATGAACAATGTTCTAAAAGTTGCCACGTGGAAGTGAGAGCCTGCGGCATCCCCAAGCTGAGCTGGAGCCTGGCCAGCCCCAGCAGAGGCGGGAAAGCCTGGCAGAGGTGGGGCCAGCAGCACGGGGAAGCCTGGTGGAGCGGGGCCGCCAGGCAGTGACGGGAAGCCCAGCAGAACTGGAGCTAGCAGCACAGGGAAGCCCAGCGGCGCAGGGGAGCCCAGCAGAACTGGAGCTGGCAGTGCAGGGAAGCCCGGCAGAACCCGAGGCCAGCAGCGTGTGGGAGCCCGGCAGAACCAGGAAGCCCAGCAGCATGGGGGAGCCCGGCGACGCAGGGAAGCCCGGCAGAACCTGGGGCCAGCAGCAGGGGGGAGCCCGGCAGAGCCAGGCCAGGTCGAGCAAACGTGGTGGCGGCGGTGCAGGCGGCAGGCGGGGGGCGAGTGAGCCCAGTGGCAGCAGTGGCCGGCCCCAAGCGGCCCCGCTGAGCTGTAGCGCCGAGCTGGGCCACCTGGCCCCGTCGGCAGCCCTGAGCGGGCCAGTAAACCCCGCGATCCCGTGACTATTTGGCAACTTTGTTGCATGCAGGTCCTCGCTACGAACAACAGAGCGGCTTATAATCAGGTGCGGCTCGTGTATGGACAAAGAACGAAATGTTGCCGACACCCGGAGATGCGGCTTATATTCAGTGCAGCTCGTAATCGTGAAATTACTGTAATCAATAACAAAACAGCTATGCTTGAAAACAGACGAGATTAAAGTGAAACTCTTATTTCACAGCCCTGTGGGTTACAGGCTGTCTCCAGAGTTAGTTCCGCACTAGTTGAGTTTGTAGTGGAGGTATACTTACAATAACAATGATACACCTTCTTTTAAGCCAAAGCTGAAATTCAGCAATATATTCTGGTCACAAAGGCAGAATTCTGCTGTGGCATGGAATAAGCAGGGCCCTGGGTGCTCTCACCACCATCCAGGATGGCTCCACCTCACCATTTGAGGGGCAGAAAGGAGACTTTGCTAGGAGTGCAGAGTCATAAAACTCAACCTTCCTCAGCCAACTTTGCATTGACTGGCATTCATTACCACCCATCTGACCAGAAGCCCTATGAGCCTTCCCACCTTCATAAGCTACACAACTTTGGTTGCAGCTAATGTTGATTGTAAAAGCCACCCCAGTTGCTATCTTTCACGCAAGACCACAACTCCTTTACTTTCACCTATTAACAATTAGTCACATTAAAGCCCTGTTTAGAGCTGTACCTGTCAGACTGTACCTGCAGAGCAGCACAGCCAGTCTTTCTCTGGAGGTATACCCTGATAGCAGCAATTGCCAAAGCCAAAAAGGCCTCCAGTATAGCAACTCACTACATACATAACTGCTAGGTACAAATTAAATTTGTATCTTCACCTACTTCAGTGCCAGCCATCAGAGTATAATTAAATTACACGTAGCCTGGGAGCCCCAGTCAGGGGCTGGAAGACAAGCATACGAGGCATGGTGCAAACAGCACTGAGTAGATTCCCAGTTTAAGCAAATATGGCTTTCCTCCATGAAGTGAGGATGTTTTCATCCTAGTTACTCCTCCATGTGCTCACAAACCCACTATATTGCCCCCAGACCCTTCAAAGCCAGAGGTGAGGAGAGGGTGTGAGCTCCGTCCGCCCCTTGGGCAGTGCTGGCCAGGCTGTGGCAGCTGCATGCCCTCGGTAACCCAAGCAGTCAGTAGTGGCACAAAAGCTGCCTATTTCCTTGCAGAGCCGCATGTTAGGGTTCTAGGAGATGCTGAGGTCACACACACAGCGAGGGTCTTGGTCTGCTGCCACTCCAAGCAAGTGTTCCATGCGTGGGGAGAGGGCATGGCAGCCTCCGCTGGCCACCTCCACCCTGACCATACGGCTGGCTGGGCCAGGGAGCTCCCTGTGCTGAAAACTAATCACTCAGCCCGTGTTAGCTTTCAGCTGCAGCAGTCCCCAGTCTGACAAGCACAGAGAGGTACAAGGGCAGGCGCCAAAGCAGGCAGGGAGGGAAGGCAGCATGACCCTATTTGTGGCGGCACCAACTTGGATCGCTGCAAGCTGGTGTGAAACCACATCCCCAAAGAGTCTCCCAGCATGGTTCCAGGAAATCCCCTCTGTTATGGGAGGGACTTCTAGTAGCACAGACCTGGGACCCAAATCGTCCTTTCCTTCCTATCCCATGAGGCAATTAAGGCTACTCTGCCTACGAGAGGATTACATTTCATTTCCAAGAACATGCAGATAGGAAACAGCAGGATATTTTAGTGCCCAAGACAGACAGCCATTCTCATGCTGCTGAACTGAATGAATACAGCATGTTGGTGTAGGGCACGATGGTGAGAGCCAATGGGAAGACCTCTATCTCTCAATAACCTCCTGCAGAAATCCATCGTGACTGAATCGCTTTGCATTTCAATCCCTGCATGAAGCTAGTGACCACCTGAAGGATCTTGACATGGTATTTAATCCTCTTCTCCATTTTATTGTCCTCAAAATACCCAACCGTTTACCAAGTAGCACAACTGTTGAACAGCATGTGACTTGAATTTAAAATGCTGAAAGCAAGTCTTATCAGATCTACCCTAAAAGAGTATCCTCAAAGTGTAACAAGGAAGAAACTGGAACCATCAGTTGGCAATATTATCACTCTTTCCTCACAGCAGAAAACAAGGAGAGAAAAAGGCTAATCAAATACTACCACCTTTCTTCCCCTCTATTATTGCTCCTTCTAACATTGACCACATTTGCGGTTAAAAGCAAGGAGTCAAACTTCCTATAAGCAGTGTTGTTAAGGTTCCAGATTTCCACTGTGGTTCAGCTGTATCACAGCTCTGGAAAGGCAAACTGGCACGTACTCAAACCGCCACCTTCCCTTTATCAGGGTGAAAAAATTCCATATTGTGACTCTAAAAGGTTCTTTACCTGAATCACCTCGCTGGCCTGCCTTCTAAGATTAAAGTCCTTAATAGTGAACTTCAAAAACCACTTTGTTGAAATTTATATTCTGGATAAAAATGCTTAGTGAAAATACTGATGCAATTTCATCATGCTACAGGAGATGCATGCAGCCAGTTAAAATGTACCTTCCCATTAAGACAAAACTTATAATTCAAGGTTCTGGCTGGGAAGATCACTGCACCTGCCCCATGCTGGGGCTCATGCCCAAGCGGTCATGGAGAGGCAGAGCAACAATGACAACAAAAAAAACATCATCTCAGGGAGAGGTGAAGTACTTGTAGAAGGCATTCAGCATTACTCTGCAGCAGAAGGAACAATACATTTTCATAGGATTTGATCAACACTAACCAAAGAGACTGGACTAAATCTGGGCAAAGAATCTGACATCAGCTTTTCAGGAGGAAAGCAAACCTTCCAGGTCCATCACAGGCAGGCAGGCTATTCCTAATCTTCTAGGCATGCCACACTTGCACTTTCAGTGGAAAAGCCAGGGTAGGCAAGGGTAGAAAGCTCTGGTGGGCAATTATCTTCACTGGGATCTTTAAGCCACCCTTCTTATGCCATTGCACTACTACACAAAGTTCTGGATCTGTTGGCTTTTTCCATTTCAGCAAGGTATTGCCTGCCATCCAACAAGTCAATAAGGCATGATCAAGTAGCTGATATTTTTAGCTAGATAGACTACAGCGCACCTCACAGGCGCCTCAAGTTTTCTCCCTGCAAGGCCTGAAGGCAATTCCCTCCTTCTCTGCTGCTGTTTGAGCAGAGTTTGGGACCTGCTCTTCACTTGCTGCAGCAACTGAGCTTTTTAAACAGCCAGGAAAGCCACATTTCTCCATTTCAAATGAAGTACTTAGAACAGATATAATCCCTGTCCAGTACCATTGGTGCTGCTTCCCCATCTTGGAGGATGTAGGGAAGTGGTTTGAAACTGGCATTGAGACCATCAAAAGAGTGAAAGGGCAGTCAAAATCCCCCCAAACTGCACAAATCTTAAGAAAAAGACTGAAATTCTGATCCTTTCTTACTGAAAACATAATGATAACTCTTCATTCACTTCAAAACCTGATTCTGGCCTTAGAGAAAGGAGTCCATCTTAGTGTCTGCATTGCAGATGAGAACAATCACATTTTTGCTTGCTCTGACTTATCGCTAAATTGATTATTCTTCAGGACTAGGAAAGAGAGAGAAAGGAGGGAGATTGTAATCACCCTCATAAAATTCTTTTAGGTGAAAGAAGTGAATGCATCTTACTTTTCCTAGCAACCCTCTTTCCTAATTCTGAAGCAAATAAATCACACTAAGGATAGTATCTTGAACATATGGCTCTGAATAAGGGGGATTTGCCTCTTTCTCTTCTTTTTTTTTTCTCTTCCTCTAAATTAAATATGCCAGTCTCTGGAATTCCCTACACATTCCCTTTCACAGCCAAAGGGGTTTCTGTCCCCCTAAAATACAAATGCCACAGAAAAGATTCCTTTGTAACATCTAACTTAATTCTGCCCACAGAAGGCTGTACCTAAGTTTAATATCTAGCCAACTGCACACAACCTGTTCACTGCTGTTGCATTCACTTCCCACATACTCAGTAAACACGATGCTACCAAGACAAGAATAGGGAAGGACTTCAGTGTGCCAAGACCAGCAGCAACATGAAGAGCATCTTCACAGATGAACAGGTCATAACAATGCTGGAGGCTGCTGAATGATCTTGCATCTTTCTCTGCCATCTCTCTTGAAAACACCTACAAAGCACATGGCTCTAAGTACAGAAACTCATGGGATGTGTTTTCATTTTGCCCTTTTCCCTACACAAGATACCTCACACTGCACGGTGTGGGCTTCAGATGCTCCCCTGACTTTCTGCAGAGCAGCTGAAGCAGAGGACCACTGGGAAGGATGCTGCTAACCCCTAGATCTGGAAGAGGCTTTCCACAGGCACCCTGGAGGAAGGGGGAAACACCCTCTGAAGTTCCTCATTCCCCTGCCTGCAATCCAAGAAGGCAGCTGGTGACACTGCGTGGAAGACGATCAGAGAGAAGTTTGCCAGCAGGAACGAAAGGGTAACGAGGATGCCAAAAGCCAATGGTCTGCATTTTTCTTTATTTTTGGTAAGCAAAAATAAAACCAAGCAACACGAATGTGACTAGCAATAGAAATCAGGAGGTGCAAATGATTTTATAGAAAGCGTGAATGCAAGTCATACCAAAAGCCACCTGAATGTTTCTCTATCACAAGCAATTTCTCATGTTCTTTTATGTCATCTTGGCAGTGTCAGTTTTCGAAAGAACAATTCTCAGCTCAGCACGACAGAACAGTAATACTGACGGGCATGCAGAACATTAGCATGTTATAAATAAACTGCTAATTTGAGGTGGGAAAAATCATCAAGGCAGCTCTTATGATTAAGAACCACAGAAAGAAAATGAGCAACTTGCTTATGCTTTTGGGACACTGTATTAAAAAAAAAAAAAAAAAAAAAAAAAAAGAAGGAAAAAAAGAGAAAAAAAACCTCAGAGCTTTTTCTAACCCCCAGTTCCTGAGGGAAAGAAAGAACAAACCCAGTGAAATACCCAAAGACAAAGAAGCCTGTGAAAATGCTATTATAATTTTTAAAGCCCTCCCTGCACCCACCTCAAGTAGTAAGTTGTCTTTTTCACTGGCTCAAGCAGTCTTGTGCTTAAGGGTACTACAGCCGGGTTGTGAAGTTTCAGCTTCCTCTCACCCGACTTGCTGTTTTACATAACTCCCCAGAGACATTTTTTGGTCACAGATACCGCGCAGCTGAAAGCAAAAAAACAACCCACCCAAAAAAGTACGAGGTACAGAGGCATTATACAGCAATTCAGATCTGGGTTACTTAGAGCCACTCAATAAAACTCTTACCATGAAAAGTGAAACTTTATTCTGCTGAGCCGACGGCCAGGATTATTTGTGCCTGCGATAGCCCTGATCACCACCCTCCGCCTGCCCTGTGCGGGGTTCCCTTCCCACCCTGTCCCCAAGTCTGCAAGGACAGATAACTCCCCGCCATGGCACGGCTGCCACCTCAGCTATTATTTTGTACCGCTCCAGTGCTGTCGCTCTGTCCCAGTATGACACTTACCAAGCACTGCTATAAAAATTTCTGCGAATATCTATGTTTTCCATGAGCGGGGATAATGGCCTCATTGCAAAAGCCTTGATAAAAGCTCCAACAAGACAGCTTTCAGATATCACCACACAAAAGCCTTCTGTGAGAGCTGTAACCAACATCAATTCCCGCTATGCGAAGACATTAGACAAAGTGTGAACTAGCTTACTGTATAGGGACAAAAAACTGACTGTCAATGTGTGGGACCAACGCTGTCTAAAAACACAACGCTGGCAAGGCAAAATAGCACCAGCATATATACATGGTAATTGCCATTTAATTCCAGAATTAGCAGCACAAGAAAACAAGTACTGAAGGCACTATTAGGTTACTAGCATCGCTCAAGACATTATATTTCCATATAATTCCATTTCTAGTGTCCCTGGTAGGAAAATGACTTTAAAAACAGCAGATGTTAAAAACACCCAAGCAGAAGGTGAAGGAAAGCCCAGTTTCCATTATGGAAGCACTCAGAGAATGCAGCAAACCCTTCAGATCTGCTCCTTAGAGCATGTATTTTCCTATAGAATCATGGAATAGCTTGGGTTGAAAGAGATCTTTAAAGGTCATCTAGTTCAACCCCACTGCAATGAGCACTGGCATCTAACTAGATCAAGTTGCTCAAAGCCCCATCCAACCCAGCCTTGAATGTTTACAGGAATGGGTACCTATCACCTGTCTGAGCAACCTTTTCCAATGTTTCATTAGCACTGCTGCAAAAAAACGACTTATATCTAGTCTAAATCCCCATTCTTTTAGTTTAGAGCCATTATCCATTTAATAATCATAGAATAATCCAAGTTGGAACAGAGCCATAGGATCACCGAGTTCAACTCCTGGCCCTGCAGAGCAGCCCTGATAATCACACCGTGTGCCCGACAGCATTGCCCAAAGGCTTCTTGAGCTCTGTCGGGCTTGGTGCTGTGACCACTTCCCTGGGGAGCTGTTCCAGTGCCCAGCCACCCTCTGGGGGAAAAACATTTTCCTAATACCCAGCCTAAACCATGGTAGATAACCTGGGACACACAAACCACCATTCCACCTATAGTACAAGATGAAACCTTTTCTGCGCATAATTTTGGACTTTTTACATACTTTTCTGCTTACACTCGGGTAGCATCCAAAAAGTCAGAAGCTTATTGTCAACCCCAATGGACCGCACCAATGTAATTGCTGGGCCAAGAGATAAGGTTTTTACTTCCAGACACAAAATTTGCCAGGTGACACCTCTTAAATTGAAGGTCTAGGAAGGAGGGATGCAACCAAGTCTACATTGTCAATTTGTTTCTGAAAAACATTTGAAAGGCAAATTTGAAAGCTAAGTTTTTAGACAGCATAGTACACTCGCCCCATGGAAAAGTATTTCACTCTAAAATTGCATCTGTACTTTAAAATGTGTAAAAAGTATAAAATCCTACAGTGCATATTGAGTGACTTGCCAGAAAAAAAAAGTATCTGTTACTGCACTGTAATTTTAGTATGATTTTATAACTAACGGATAGAACCAAAATTAAGACAAAGTTATATTCAGAGAGAACTAGTAGAGTGGACCAATGAGCCTGACATGATATATAAGAATTAGATTCTTGCAGTGCATGGTGTGCACCAGAGTCCTAAACCAGAGACTTTTAATGTCACCTTAATTAACAAGGAAGGAAGTTTGCCAATGAGTTCCTTCCCCCACCCCCCCTTTTCTAGCACTAAGTTATGCAATATGCAACAACCTTTGAACTAACAGCTGTACAACAAGCAAAAACCCCAAACCAGAGTAGCATGCTTAAGACGAGAATGTCTTTCAAGAAGTTCATTAATGAAAATTACTTTTAGGATCTATGCACACAACCAACAGACATACCACAACTCAAGGCAGGAATGCTAGAGCTGAAGCAGGCAAGGCTAAGCAAACATCTCTTGTTGCCCAGATTCCCAATACAACTTACTTTTACTCAGAATAGTTCTTAAGATGTTTTCTAAAAGTTTTAATCGATTTTTGTGAAACAACTAGTGGCTCACAAGGTCTATGTCACAGGACTGTAAAATTTCATTGTAAAAATAAAGAAATGAAAGCCAAAATAATAACAGCCTCTGCTTTTAACAGTGGTTTGTCCATTTAAAGCTCCAGATACCGAGGACTCAACATCTGCAATACTGCAAGTGCACATTGCAGGAAACACCCCATATCTTCTGAAAAATCACATTCTAGACCCTTGAAATGAGGCACCTGAATGTGCCACCACCCTTAGGTAGTGGATGCTCCTGGGCCTAAAGGCAGCCACATGAAAGTTGGAAGAATATTGAAAGTAGCTGGAGGTGATCAAATTAAGTCTCCTATTCAAAGAAAGCAATGAAATGGGATCCTGGTTTTACTTTTAGAGGTAGGAATAAAGAAAAGCCACATCTGCCCACATAACTCAGCACACTCACAGAAGAGATGCCAGCTGATGCTGAGAAGGTGATCTTTGATGCTCCATTTCGCCTTCCTAGCTTAGTCCTAGGCCAAAGAGCTTGAGCACAAAACACCCAAGAGCTTCAGGGCATGCACGTGCAGCAGTGACAGAGTTAGCATGTTACTTTTCACACTGTCACAGGTCAGGTCAACAACTGTCCACATTCATAAGTGGGACAGAAGACCCATGACACACACCATTAACCTTAGGCAAGCTCAGTTTGCAAATAGCTACCAGCACATTTGCTGTGCATTCATGTATGTATAAAAGGGATGCTAAAACCCATGAAGCAGTACTGCTTACCACACAACAGAGGCCATTTTCACTTAAGTTGTGGCTTAATCAACACCTAGTCAAGCTCCTGCCTTCTCCCTTTACAGGGCTTGAAGATGCAAATATTTACCACAGGTCATGTTGAGCTCACAAGGCATTCAGAGCTCCATGAATGCCACTTGATCCAGCAAATAGCAGCAGCATCCAAGCAGACAGCATAGTACTTCAAGAGACACCCATGCCAGGCATAGTACTTCCAAGTGTGGTTTTGGACCAACTCACTTGAGGAAAACAGAAGTTAAATAGTTCCTTTTTAAAGATGTGATAAATTGGGCAATTTTGCCAAGCCTGTCTTCAAACAGAACTGAAATTGAAACAGATTCCAAATACCTCACCAGCAGCACCTCCAGCAGCCCCATCCCAGAGGCACGGGCAGCCTCCCTCTCACTGCACACCACTGACCCCAGGGAACACGATGGGGGTTTCATCTCCCCAGAACTACAAACACAACCCCGGTCTTGAAAAATAATAAAGGAAGTGATTAACTCTGTCAGTCAAAATAAGAGCCTGAAGTCCAACTTAGTCATTTGTAAGGATGAGAGTTACCTCCATATATACACACTCAACCCTGCCAGCTGTAAAGGAGGTTTTTTTACAGAGACTATAAAGCCTGGAGATTTAGTTAGTCTAAGAGCTTCCCATCTGCTGAAGCCCTGCACTGGGCTGGATTTTCATTACCACCACTGGTGCAAGAAACCTACTGGAACTAAAGTCAGTGTCCAACTCATCCTCAGAAGACAGTTCCCCCACAAACCAAGACTAAAGCCTAAGCCACCTTCCTAGCCCTGCACACCAGCACCAGGACCAGCCCTGCCACCAGAGCCATGGCCATCAGCCAAGCAGACACCTTTGGAAGAGAAGCCTGAAAGATATCATACCTGAAACCACCAAGAAAAGCTCCTGTCTTCATTGCACATTCTTGATGCACTGAACAGGAGGGATGGGCTGGATTTCCCTTCCACAACCACATCAGCCTACTGGCCTACACAGGACTGTGCTCCAAACAGGAATGGTGCTGCTTCACTTCCCTGTTTACAACCTGCATCTCACAACAAGCTATTCCCACAGGAGCCATGCCTACTCATTCTCTCTGTCCCACCCCTCCCATTCCCCTCTCCAGGGCCAGGTTAAGACCTCATGAAACAAGCTGGGTCTCAAAGGGTCTCTGCAAAGTGAGTCTACAGTATGTTCCAACCATCTCAAACATCTTTCAAAGCTGCCAGTCCACAGAAGTTTCCCAAGTAAAAACTCACAATTACAGATACACTTGCTTTCACACCCATGTGGTTTCTTCATAAAAGGACACATTTATCTTTATATTAATGGCTTCAAATTCAGGAGAAATGAATTGTCTGACACTCTTCAGCATGGAGAAGACATCTGAGGACTGGAGATAATTTATCATCAACTGCGCAGAGAAACATATCAGAAAATCATTTTTCCTTACCACAATACCTAGAACACTATAGACAGCTCAAACTGAAAAAAAAGAAACCAAAAAGCACGGCAAGAAATAAATAAAACAGTTTTTTCCTTTCATACAAAATAGCTAAATCATGTCTAGAACTTGTTGCTACCCAAGATCAGAACTACAGCTAGATGCAAACAGGGATCACAAAAATCTCCGGCCACTCGTAGCTATAAAAGCCATTGTAACCCCTGACCAAGAAAGTGCTCTCTTGAAGCACAAAGGGCTTTCCTGTGCAAGCCTCCTTCCCCGTGTTCTTTCCTGAAACACTTGCCACAGTCATAGTCAAGAGAAGTAGTGGGGGAACCCTTCATCTTGCAAAATACACAGCTGTTCCTAAATTCAAAAATTATTTTCCTTGTAAATACTTGCACATACAGTAAATTCACGACCATAAGGCGCACCTGACTATAAGGCGTACCCCCCGGGAGTCAGCAAAAATTGCAACATTGTAGATCAGATAAGGCGCACCCATCTATAGGGCGCACTTTTTTTTTTAAGCGAGGCTCCGCCCCCAGCTCCCCCTGCGAGGTTGCTGTCCGAGGCCCCGCCCCCACCCGGCAGCCATTTGTCCCCAGGCCCGCCAGGACCCGTCAGGGGTGGCGCCGCGGGCCCCCGGGCCTGCCTCCTCCCAGTGGCCGTGGGCCCCGGGCCCGCCTGGAACCGGGAGGCGCGGTGCCGC
>PYHW01009525.1:2636231-2654738 GCA_013186435.1 Turdus rufiventris | reverse complement strand
TTCTCCATTTCAAAGAGAAGCTCCTGCCTTTCTCAGCAGACACTTGTCCTCCAAACTAAAACAGCAACTTTTCGTTCTTTGTCCATATGTAAGCTGCACCTGATTATAAGCCGCACTTTGGGTTCGGACCAAAATTTTAGTCAAAATGGTGCAGCTTATAATCGTGAAATCACTGTAATTTTTTTATATGTATGGAAATGGTAGCACTACATTGGTTTCAAGGATCTTGCAAGTTGGAGAGATTTGGGCCATGATATTACAGCATAAGGAAAGAAAGCAATAAATAAAAAAACACAGAAGAATGAGAGAGTCAAAAATAGAAGATCCTTAGAGCTGACCTTTGAGGAGAAAGAACAGCAAAAACTAGAGCCATGTAGCTGTAGTAGACTAGCCAGGATCCCAGGAGTGGAAACAAAGCACAGTTAAACTGAGGGAGTAAAACAGACAGTGCATGGGCTAATGCATGGTACACTTCAGAATTCACTTTCATGTGTTGGCTCTTTCATCATCTAAGTTTCTAGTAGCTCATTACTCTGGCAAGGGTGTAAGTCAAGTAGTTGAAATACAGTCAAGCTAAACTATTAACAGTTAAGACAAATAGTTGAAATAAAGTAAAGCTAAACTAATAAGGGTTAAATCCTATCTTGCTTCTTTGTGTGTTGTTTTTGTTTTTGAAGAAAAGGGCCTGTTTTAAAGCATAAGAAAGGTTAGAAGTTTTCAAGAAGCAAGGAAAACACTGTTAACCTTAGAAGGACACTTTACCTGAGCTGCAATAAACCCAGAGAAATAGCATCTATTTTTATATAAGAATAGAAAATAAATCCTTACTGCAAACTTATGTCTGTAACCAGATGTTAAAAGTTAGTCCCAAAATTGCACAACAGCAGAATGGGATGGCCAGAAGACAGGGCCCATATCATCTGAATGGGATGTTCCTGTCTTCTGGAAGTGGAACTGTGTTGTGGCTGTGGGGTGGCTGGTGGAAAATCTTCAAATAAAAAGCTTGGGGGTCATCTGAACAGCAACTTTGCCATGCATAAACTGAAATCTGCAGAAAATACGGTGGGAGAAGAGATACGTTGTTTTTTCTTAAAAAACCAAATTGTGTGGCAGATATTTCAGTTTGCAGTGGAACCTGTTAAATGTGCAATTCACTTGCTGGAGCTAATGGAAGGAACCTAAAAAAAATTGAAATTAAAACATATGTAAAAAGTTACAGAGAGCTTCATAAAGGAAGCTAGTTGCAGGCCCAAGGACTTCTGTTGATCTGTAAAGAGCAAATAGCTGCCTAAAGGGATGTCATCTTCCAGGTATCTGTTACAGAGAAAATACCCTGCAGAACTCAAAGACTTAGGAGATATCCTAATTAAGGCTGGTGTGCAGCTGTGATTTATCTTCCCTTGTGAGTATGGTTCTATGGTACTATCCTGCTATCCTTGTGAATATGGTCTTTATCTGTGTGATGATAAGCAATTTTACCCACACAGTGTCATTTAGGGAAAAGACTGCACTTGCCCTGAAAATAATGTATAATGAGAATTGCTTTCTTTGGTATTCTGACTTGTTGCAGGTAGTGGAAACATCAACAAAATCTTGGTCTGGATGTTAAAATGGTTAAATCTGACTTGAAAATCTCAATTCCAATATGACTTCTCCCATGAAGAAGATTCTGGACAATGCTAGAATGGAGCAAAATATTCTCAAGTGAAAATGCTCTCTAAGAAAGTCTGTAATAGGAATAGATAGTAAATCAATGTATATCCCTCCATATGGAATAATTATGAGGGCAGTAAATATTCAAGAGCTACTTACTCCATGAGACTTGCCCATCCTTCATACTGAATGAAGAACTGTGCAGGAAAAATGTCCTCATAATAAAAGACCACATCATTATGCATACATGTGAGGGGTAGAACTGATATTTTACAAACCCTCCAGTTTGCTAATTATTAAACTCTAAGTAATTAATTTCCTGCATTTTGGAGCTTGATTTCACAAGCATGCAAGGAAGAGCTGAGAAGGGAAGGATGAGATATTGCTCAATACCACACATTTGCAACACAACCTGCATCTGGAGGGAATACTGATGGGGTGTGTGTTTCCTGCTGTGGCTGGAAGTGTGACATCCTATAATCCAGGTCAGTGAAGAAGATGTTAAACACTGTGGGCCCCAGCATTGCCCGTACCAGAAACCAGTAATAACTGGCCTTCAGCTGGACATTGTGCTCTGGATGAGAATGCTCTGGGCCTCACACTTCAGTCAGTTTTCATTCTACTTCACTGCCCACTCAACATAGCCAATACTTCATCCGTATTTTCATGAGGGTATTACTGAAGACCCTGTCAAAAGCCTTAATGAAGCCAAGATAAATATCATCCAGAGCTTCATCTTCATCCACTGAAGTAGTTTTACTGCAAAAGGCTATCACATTGGTCAAGCATGTCCTTGTCTTCATAAATCCCAACTGACTTCTCTAAATCATCTTTCTGTATTTGGAAATGGTTTCTGGGATAATTTGTTCCATTACCTCCTTTTTAGGGACTGAGGTGAGACTGACAGACCTGTAGTTCCCCAATCCTTCTTGCCCTTCTGAAAGGCAGAACTAGGAATTACTTTTGTCAGGAACCTCTCCCAGTCTCCAAGACCTTTCACAGATTGTCAACAGTGGCCTCACAGTGACATTGTCCAGCTCCCTCTGCACTTGTTGGTACATTCTGTCAGATCCCATCAACCTGTGTGTATTTGGTTTGTTTAGGTGTTCCCCAACTTGGTCATCCTCTACCTAGAGTAAATTCTCTTTTCTCTAGACCTTCCCACTGGTGTCTCAGAAAGCTGAGGTTCCTGAAGGCAAATCTTGCCAGTGAAGACTGAGGCAAGGAAGGCATTCTGTACCTCAGCTTGTTCCATGTCCTTTGTCACCAAGTCCCTTTCTTCTTTGAGCAATGGGTCCATATTTTCCCTCATCTTCCCTTTGCTGCTGAGGTACTTAGAAAAGCTTCTCTTCTTGCCTTCCACATTCCTCTCCAGATTCAACTTCACAAGGGCTTTCACTTTCCTAAGCCCCTCCACAAATGCTTGGACAGCATCTCCATATTATTGTTGGGCCACTTGTTGCTGCTTCCACCTCTTGTATTTTTCCTTTGAGTTTTGTCAGGAGCTCCTTGTTCCTCTATACTAGCCTCTTGTTGCCTCTGATTGATTTCTGACTCATTAGGGTGGGACCAGCTCAAAAGTGGAGGAGGTCATCCCTAGGAAGCAACTGATCTGGTCTCCTCTCCAGGATAATCTCCCATGGGACTCTTCCAGTCAGATAACTGAAAAAGCCGAAGTCTATTCTGTTTTAGTCTAGGGATTCTCTTTCAGTTCTCTTTCAGTTTAGGGATTGTGATGCTATTTTTTGCTCCCTCCACTGATGTTACCATCCTAGGATGACATCTTCTGAATCTCTGCTAAAACAATAATGAGCTGAAATGTTTAGTATGTTTTACTTTCAGGGAAAAAAAATCAGAGAAATTGTATTATATTTGTTTTTAACCAGATTTTAAAGAGAAGCCTGTCAGGTTGTTTTTTTTTTTTAAGGCAGCTTGTTTTCCTCTGCCTTGATTCTCAAGTGGCTTCTGTTTGAAATTTCAGACCAAATTATTTAGCTTTTAAAAGGTGATGAAAGGCTGAAAACCTGTGTCCCAGAAAAAGAAATGCTGGATAACCTTAGGTATAGGCACATTACCTTCCCGAAGTGTAATATACAGGCATACCCTCTAGGGAACCTTTTGAGAATAAATAAAAATCTGAGCAATTTAATGAATCACATCTACACTTCTAAAATATACAGAAATTATTATTATATTTTCTATGATATAGACCAAATTTTAAAAAACAGAGAAATGAAACTAAAACTGACTAAACTAATATTAACTTCCTTAGTCTGTAAATTCTTCTAAGAATGTGATCTGAGAATTTAGAAGTAAAATTACAGTTATGAGTAGCATGTGATCTAGCTACTGCATATATTTACCTAACAGTTTCTGGAAAAATTTAAAGGATTATTTTCCCTTAATTTTTTAAAGGCTTCAACCTTGAAATGTCACTTTGCCATAAAATTATTTATACACAAACACATTTTTTAAATTAATGAGACATCTCTCCTATTACAGTAGTTTCAGAGAAAGCAGGTGACCACCTAACTAGAGCAAGGACATACAGTTACAGAGCATCATTTGGTAGCATTTCCTCATTATTCCTGTGTAACCTCCATTAAACCTAAATATCAAAAGAACTTTATGGTGAGAAATAATTGCCTGGTTCAGATGAGTTTACTTTTCAGAGTTAATTATTTTTTTTTTAACCCTAGGCGAGGTTATCACAATCTGTTGATATTCCAAAAGAATTTTAATTCTTTGCCTGTAGCCATGTATTTGTGTTTAAAAATCCTGTATACATCTATAAACTCATCAATGTCTTCATTTTCTATACCTCATTGCCTACGTACATTGTTAAACATATAGTTTTGATTTGCAGCAAATGTTGCTTATGAAAATAAAACAAAAATCATGCGTACATTATAAATTCTGTATGTCAGCGTAGTTCTGCTTTGGGGAGGGTTTTAGTGAGGAATGTCGAGCCTGACCATCTGCTTGATGAGAGGGAAGGGCACTCTGCCCCTATCATGAAAAGACAGAACATACACTTGAACTTATGCAGGCTAGTTATCACAAGGTGACTTTAAGTGTCTGTGTGTTGCAGGATTAGGGGATTGGCTACTTGGTAGACTGCTGGTCCTTCTGCCTTTCCCATTGTGAGATTACGGCACACCTCACAATTCTTGCCCTCCAAGGACATGGCTCAGGGGGTTTCACTGAGAGTGAGAAGAGACGTCAGATCTGCTCCTCTCTGTGCATTTCCAGTCCCTTTTGTCAATTCAGTCCAACTCTGCATAAAGAGTTAATGTCCACAGTAGCCTCCTGTACCACGTCCTGACAGTAATCAATTGAAACCTTGTTCCTCTTGATCCAGTGCTATTAAATACACAAAGCAATTTAATGCAATTGTTAATGCTCTCTAGCCATCTAACCTCTTGAGTCTGCTCCTCAGACCTTCAATCTTTTGGTTGTTTCAGCCATTGTATAACTGAACCGTTTGCCTCCCAACAGAACAAACAACTCCCTTGCAGTAATCAAGCCTAAGCAATTGTTTGTAAAGAGACTCTGTACCCAGAGGAGATTGCTTCACCTCAGCTCCTTGGCCTCTAGAGTATGTAATGTCTGTGGGACAGCTACTCATGCAGGCACTGAACCTCTCATGCTCTGAACTTCATGGCAACAACTGGTTTCCAAAAGTTTTTGAGATCAGGTATATAATGTTGACAAAACATGATTGGTTAATTTTTGTGTATTTTTGCATGAAATGTTTTTGTTGTAAAGAACAAGTTGTTTTGTGGCGTTGTGGGTGACTTACAGTTTTGGGGCATTCTGATTAGGCATCTGTTTCAAACTTCTGGAGTTTTCTTCAGTTTTCTACACTAGACCAAGGGCTTCAACCCAGGTTTTTAGTTCAATTACTTGAAATCATTTGTTGGGGATTTGCTCTGGCAGTGGTCTGGCTGGCGGTGGAACAACTCCCTCAGAGGGTGCCCACAGCCCATGCACTTTCCTAGGGCAGAGACACGTGTTCAAACCCATGTTCCAAAGTAAGCAGAACACAAATTTGAACCCAAGCCTCTGTTATCCTTTCTTGTGAGCAAACAATCAGACAAAACTACAATTTCTGCTCAGTAACTTGCTGTGAAGTACTGGAGTAAGAGTGTCTCTTAAGCTCCCTGCTCATTTTGTTGGGTTTGGGGGTGGGGGCGGAGTGGGTTTTTTTCTTTTTTTTTCTTTTTTCTTTTTTTTTTTAATATTTTTTTAGTGTCTAAAGTCAGTTGATAATTTTGAGTGCCTGTTTCTCTGCACTCTGTGGATGGGAAGAGCTGGAGTGTTTCACTGGGAGGCCAGGAATGTTGGCCAAGCACACAGCTGCGAGGTGGGAGCCTGGGCTGGGGGTGAGGCAGAGGATGAGGCAGAGTACCAATGGCCAAGTGGCTGGGAGACTGTTTCCTTTTCAGAGTCAGGGCCTACAAGACAGGCGCCACAATACTCAATTTATATCCCCTCCATCAATCCAGCTCGAAATTACCTCCAATTAGAGGATACACGAGCAGAACTACTTTACTTTGTCTCTTCTGTAACTAGATGACTTTCATCTCTGTGTACACAAGGTTGCCTTTATCCTTCTTTAACTTATAAGTGGGCTTATTGTAGGAAAGTTATACTAGTGGAATGCCTTAATTCAATCCAGGTTTGTTAAGTCTCTTTTCCACATTCATCCAGATCAGATAAATCGCATGCTGTATTTACTTTCTAGAGTAGTTGCCTAAAATGTCCAGGCACTGAGGCTGTTTCTCATAATGTGCTGACTTTTGGAACGAACTCTTTATTTACAGGCTTTGGCAAAATGGATAGATTTATTATTTATTAACCAGAAAACCAACAATCATTTCTCTTAGAAAGGTGCAGAGTTGCATGAGGCATGTGCTATCAAAATTACAAGTTTCGTTCTGGATTTTTTCATAATTCGTATTATCTGTGATTTGATAGATGTAGAAATTACCATTTTTGGAGAAGAAAATTCTGTCCTTCTCTTTTTCTTTCAAACTTCTCTAACACTTCAGGAACTATTTTTGCATTAAGAATATTTGTAAAGTTTGCTTTGAGATCACTGTTAGATTTTTCTGTGTCTTGTGAAAAGGCATTTCTTTACTGTGTTATTAATCTTCTTTCTGAAGTAAATCACTTTTCACTTCACAGTGGGTTTCTGTAATTAAAGTTATGCTCATAATTGTCTTCCTCTTTCATATGCCTATATGCAATACCAGTTAATATTTTTCTTTGGTTTGAATTGATTTGCCAATATGGCTTTTGCAGGAATATGGCCTTACTTCTCCGATACATGGCAGCTTGTCCAAAATCTCAAACTTCATCATCACAGGAGTGCAGCTGCAAGAAATGCACTTTGGAGGCATCAGAAGTATTTACAACAAATGGTAATATTTTCAAATAATGCTTCAATATTATTTCAGTGTATAAAGGCTTCAGAAACTCATTCTATTTAGACTACAGTGGAAACCAAGTTAACAAGACTCTAAGGTTTCCACATGTGGTCAGAACTTCTCCTGTGGGACTCTCTTCTGTCTTCCCTGCTGTTAACATGCCATGATGCTTATGGAGACGTTTGGGAATTCTTGTTTTCTGGCTTCTGGCCTCTTGCTTTTTCTAGAGCTGTTCAAATTAGGTACCTCTTGGAGACACATGAACATGGGGTACAGGCAGAGCAATCCAATACTGCTCCAACAATTCAGGCTCGGGCACTGAGCCTAACAGCCTCTGCTCTGGGGCTGTAGTTACACACACAACTTGAGCAGGCAGAAGCAGTCCTGCCTTTCACTTATCAATTGTTCATGTTCCTGTGCTACCCCTCCCTTTGCTTGTGGCTGGGGAACTGATCTGAGTTAGAGCCAACTTTTATTTTCACTGTAGTGCTGAAGAGAATTTTTCTAGTGCCAACACAAGGATGGAAACAATAGGAGACGGGAATGATGCAGGAGCCTGAAAAAAAAGGAGCTGAGATGTCAGCAGCTAAAGGACTTAATGAAAGTCCAGACTTTTTCTCAACTGTGCTTTGCAGGAGTTCAGTTAATGAGGACAATGAGTTGAATTTTTGCTGCCGTTTCTGTACAAGAGGTGACTCACACACCTTGCCATTCCTCTGGGCTTAGCTTGCCTACCACTCCTGTTTTCCCAGGTGGGACGCTGGGAGCACCGAGTTCAGTGGAGCCGTGCGTGTCCCAGCTGCCTGCATCCCAGGCAGGAGAGTGGAGTCTGGTGGCCAAAGAGCAAACTGCAGCCAGCGAGTCCTCACCTGGCACCGCAGGTTCAGCAGGCAGCCTCTGCTCCACCTGCAAGACAGCCCCGCACAGGTTTGCTCTTGGCTGAGCCGCAGCTGGACAAGCTGCCCAACACTGCGCTAAGAGCAGCCTCGCTTCTCTGTAGGAGAGATCCTAACAGAGCTGATGCATTCTCTTTTTGCTGTGGCCCTGGGTTGTGTTTGGTTTGTTTGAGTGCAGCTGCAAATTCAGGTTTTCTCAGACCTGGCAGTAAAAGCTGATATAGTAGAGACCAGCTTGGAACTCTTCTGCATACAATGGTAGGGGTGATGCCATCTGCCTCAAACTCGAGGGAAGAACCATCTGCAAATGCAGCTGCAAGAACCAGCTCCAGGAGCAGCTGTCGATCGGTCTCTTTCTCTCGGTTTTAATACACACCTATCCCAGGCAAGTGCCTGTCTGCCTACTCTTCTTATTATTTACTTAGGTTGGCTTTTCTCAGAACATCCTCCCACCAAACCATACCATTTCCTGCCACCAGTTCATTGCACTTGACTTTGCTTTGATCTCTCCAGATTTTGTTTTTTTTTTAAATTAAAAAAAACTTTTTATAACCAGCTATCATTGCACTCTGTGTTTACCATTGCAAGAACAAGGGTCATAAATATTAGAATAGTTGGCTATTGAGGTTGTGATTGATAATGATGGGCTGGGAGAGACTCTCAGTAATAACACAGAGGTGGACAAATCTTACTCCCTTTCTTTGGAGAACTCCATATGCATAAGTGGAGATGCAATGGTGCAGCTGTCAAAGTCTTATAAAAAGATGAAGCTTGTAGAACGGACAGTTGTGAGATAAGACACTAGGGTAAATTGTTCTTTACTTCTAGAAGGGAACAGTGTCTCTTGGGATGCACCCCCCCCAAGGAAAACCTCTTGTCAGGTTTTCTGGTCCCTTTGTGTCCCCATGTTTTAGCACAATCTGGTCATGCATAAAGATTTTAGGATTCAATTCTCAAAATTATCAATCTTGCTATGCATCTTTTAAAAACCCAGAGGTTCAAGTCCATGAGAATCTCATTAGCCAGACATCGATATTCTGAGAATAAAGAGTGTGCCTGTTGGAAAAAGCATATAGTTGCAAAGCATATTATTATTTATAAATGTTTACAAATGGGAAATAGTTCTCTGATTCTAGCTCTTTTATTCTTCTAGGGTTTTTTTTTTTAAGTATTTTTTTATTTTAAATGAGAACAAAGATAATTTGTGTCTCAGATTTAAACTCTAAATTTAGCAGAATAGAAATTAGAGGCTTATGCTCTGTTTTTCATAAACAATTTATCATTTCAATTTCAGAAAATTGTATGATGCAGGTTAAGTTAGCTTGCTGGAGTATAAATGCAAACTTGTTTTGGTCCTTAATTCACTTTTATATCTGACTCATCTGTGAAGATCTTGTCTTTCTGGGAAAGAGATGGCAGCAAATCATTTGGGAAATGAACAGATTTCTTCAGATCTCACATTCTTCTGATTTTGCAGAATGCCATTTCTAAGCTTGTGAGACAGATGGGAAACCTTAGGAGCCTGGAAACTTTGGAGACTGTTGCAGTGAGATTAGTGAGATCTTCATGAACTAGTCAACCACTTCATCAGTATTGTATCAGACGTTGTGTCTCTTTGCATTCCAGGAATCACCATGGGTAAACATGCAATCTCTCAGAGATACAAGAAATCTCATTTTGGAGGTAAAGGGCAGAAAAAACAACAGGATAATTACACACGTCTGATTTACCCAATGGGGTAGCACTACTGAAACACACAGAAAGTCTGAGGATCTTTATACAATGTGCTGTCTTAATATTGCTTCCTTGATCTAAGGACTGCCAGAACCTTCTGAAAGGGTGCCATGCTGCACAATGAGCCAAGCATTAAGTGCAGGTGCTTTATACAAGTTCACATGCTGATAATAGAAGATGCTGGTGTTAATTTAGCAGAGAGCTGTAGAAGCAGAGAAGGCTGCCAGGACATGTGGTGGTTGTGCAGGTCAGTCTCCTCCCTGGAGCTGAGCTATTGCCTGACTAGATCAAGTCAGATGTGACCTTGAAATGGAAACATCATGAGAGACAGAAAGAACAATACCGGGTATTAACTCTCCAATAACAAATTGTAGATTTTGTTTTTCTTCCACATGCACTGGTCAGAACATTACCCACATACACTTCCTCAGTTCCCTTCCAATTTATGAAGCTCTACTCACCAACCAAAACACCTCCATGCAAAATAGCAGCAAACAAACAAAAATATACATATCCAAGTTTTCTCAACTGTTTCTCAGAATCCCTTTCCCCCCACTGCTAGTTAGATATAATTTTAAATTATTGTGTACTTAAGGAAGCAAAGATTGCCTTGCTGAGAAAGTACTTAGAAACTTAATAATGAAGTGCTAACTAAGCTTTTTCAGGAACTAGATTTCCTTGGTGGTGCCTATTTAGGCTGACTGTAAAGTAAAGTTAAACAAATTCGGCTGTGCTAGTACAAGTCTGAGGTCAGTGAATAGTTCTGTGAATACTGATTTCACAGGAATGACAGCAGAGTGTGTTAATAACGTGAATGCTGAGCAATACAGCTTGCTTCTGCCTGCTGTTGAGGCTCTTTGTCTAAAGCAGGGCTGCCTGTTTCAAGTGCATCTTCTTGTGCTCATTGAAATTATAACAAGTTAAAACTGTTACTGCACCTGCTCACTCCTGGGCGTCTGAAGACAATGTTAAAATGAAGTGACTCTTCATACAGAGTTAACTGGTTGCATCAAACTGACATACAATGCATTAATGGTTTCAATTGGGATGTAAATGAGAGGAATAGCAGAAGCAGCCCTGCTGTTAAGAGATATGGAATGGGGTGCAGGCTAAGGAACAAAAATCATGCTGTTTTTGAATGTTGATGTTTCCTCGTCTTTTGTTTCAACAGGACCCATTTACATTCAGTTGATGCATATCTTGAGATCTTTTGGCACCAAGTGTGCAATGTTAACTGTCTGGGCAGGGTACATTTAGAAAAAAAGGGTTGAAGGGTATTGAGAATTGAAGTGTTTTTTCTTCTTCCCCTTCCCCAGCTGGCTGGAGATAGGCCCACAGAAGGAAGGATGAGATGAGTGGGTGTGTCAGTTCAATGATCTGTACTCATAAACTGTTCTGTTGTGTAATTTTGCCCCTGTGTTTTGTCTAATTTACAGTTTTGCTGGAGAAGAGCTTAATTTTTGCATGCTATAGAATCATGCGGTGTTGCATCTTAGGCCTGAATTAATAAAATTACCTAATTTGTGCCTTCTTCTATAAGAAAGAGATAAATAAGCTAAAAAAAACTAGATGCAAAAATCTCAGGTGAGGTTATCTGTCCAGACACTTACGTATTACTAAGAAATTAAAAAGCTTCAGGGGACTCTTACAGACTTCGATTTTTTTTCTATTTTTTTAAACTTTAAAATTATTAGAATAATTGCTGGCACGGTTATAGTCCTGACTAATCATTATCCCAAACCAGTTCTGGGCATAGTTCAGGACTTGTTGCAGGCCCAGGACCATATCTAGTAAATCACTTGAATGTGGCCATTCTTTTTTGGAGGATATTATGGATTCTTAATTTTGACTGATATCTCCTTCTAGTTCACTCAATGAGTCATATTTTATTAGAATACTACACTTCAGTACCTGGAAAGAAATTTAAATTATAGTTTAATATCAAAAGAGAGGGAACATTCCCCACTTTTTTGAAAATTTATTCCTCTAAATTGTTTGGGCTTACAGTCTGTTTTGAGGTACATGGCTCCAATTTCCAGACACTGATTGCCATTTTAATTTTCTTTTCAGTACTTTCTTCAGAAGATACTTATACAGCGTAATCAAATGTGATTTTATAACAGACTGCTTTTTTCAGGTCTTTGTCCATAAAGCATTTTCTGTAGCTCTGTAATAAATAATGCTTTTCTCTTCTGTGTCAATACCCATTTTTAGCATCCTTTTAAATAATGATGGCTAACGAGGTTTTCACAGAACCATAGAATGGTTTGGATTGGAAGAGACCTTAAAGATCATCTCATTCCAACCCCTTTGCCATGGACAGGGACACCTTCCATTAGACCAGGTTGCTCAGATCTCCATCCATCCTGGCCTTGAGTACTTCTAGAGATGGGGCATCCACAGCTTCTCTGGGCAACCTATGCCAGTGCCTCACCACCCTCACAGCAAAGAATTTCTGTCTAATATCTGCTCTAACCCTTGTACAAAGTCCCTCCCCTCTTGTAGGCCCCTTCACTGTACTGGAAGGCTGCCATAAGGTCTGCAGTTGTGCAGATTTCTAGTGCTCTTCATTCCCAGCTCTCCTTCCTGCCATTTTTCTCCGCGTTATTTTCCAAGCTATGCTGAACCTCAGCATTGCACTCTTTGGAGGCTTTGTTCAGCTACAATTTCCTGCAGTTCTTTCCAGAGTCACCACTGTCCAGTCCACAGCCTCCCATGCTGCAGGCAGAGCCTCTGTTCCTTGTGAAGCATCTAGCTGCAAGTTGTTTGGAAAGGTCCAGGTTATCCCAGAAGGACTCAGACCACTCTGTATGAGTGCCTGTCTCTTCAAGTAACTGTAACCAGGCAAAACTTTGTTGTCCATAGATCTTATGGAAGTGGTACTTACAGTCTTGAAACCACTTTTCTTACTTCATTTAGTAGTGCCCACAAATACAATAAAAATGTCAGACTAACAAGGTCGTGAAAAAAAAATCTTCTGTCACAGTAATTAATTGACATTTATTTCATTTTTATTCTACCTTGGTTGCTATATCTTCATCCCTTTTCCATTTATTAAGCATTTATTTAGTTATTATTTATTTGACTACTGTCCATTTTTTTGTTAATTTTTTTTCTTTAAAAAGCATTAATAATAAAATTGTAGAATCATTAGTTTAAAAAAGACCTCCAAGATCATCGAGTCCAATCTTCATTCAGCATGTATTTTAAGAGCTACTATAAATCAGATGCTTAGTGATGGCATTCAAGCTTCAGCATTGTTATTTTTTTTGCCAGATTTCTGTGGGTATGCATGGTTTCTTAAGATTAAAAAAGCCAGTCTCACTGTGAACTATAAGAGGAAAATGTCAAAAATGGAGCTATCTGGCAATGAAAATAGTATTTGAAAATGCAGACTGTATTGTGAAAAAAAAATGCCTTTTATAAAATATTAATCTAATTCTATAAAGCAATGTATTAGAAAGCAAAACCCCCACAATTTTATCTAAAGAACAGTTGATGATTGTGACTGGTTGTAAATCTAGAGTGAAGAAGAGGTTAAAATTCTTTTTCCTCATGTGTTCTGGTATACCAAACACAAAGCAGAGCCCTCCATGAAGTTCAAGGTTCTCAAGTTTCCCTAGGCCAAAGACATATACATAGTTTATAAAGTCAAAATAAACAATTAGGACAACTTTTTAAAAATGGCTAATGTGTTTCTGTGTTATTAGCCCAGCTGGTCAATAATTTGCTGAGAAGTCTGCTAACTATCCAGAAGTTCTTACTGTTATGCCCCTGACTATGGATAATATACAGCATTCAGCACTATTTACAAGACACTATACACTTTAGCTGTTAAATAGACCCTTGAAATACTTGCTTGGAGTAATAAGTACTTTCCAGACTATAGTTGCTAGCTTTTCCTGTTCACAGTCTTGAATTCTGACATGAACTACAAATGTTAGAAGGTGTCCAGTTTTACTTCTCAGCCCTAAATAACTGGGCCTATCTCCTGAGTTACAGAAATTTGCACTGGATAAACTGCAAGCAAAACAATCTTCAAGTACAGTCACATACTTAGGAAATAATTGCTAATCTTTCCTTATAACTATGAAGCAGTAGCTGGGTTCTTCTTGTGCTCAGGCTTCTCAGCCTGAAGAACCTCAAAGATGATGCCAGAAGCTGGAAAGTTATTCAGTCATGCGTGGGGCAGCCTCACACACGTGTTGCAGAGGTACAGGATGGTTTGTTTGTCTACAAGGAATATCCCTGCCAGCAAAATTCCTGCAATTTGCAGATGTTATACAACAGAGAGTTAGCACCTACTGAAAGGACCACACTTTCCAGAACAGTATGTTTTTTAGATCCATAGCTTGCATCAGAATTCTTAGTGAGCCGTAATATCTTGACATCGCAAAACCATTTTAGTAACCTAGTGGTTTTAATTTTTTTTCTGTTACATCCCTTGGGAATATGAGAATTACCTGTGTGTTTTGCATTCTTTGCCACCTCCAAAAGTGTAGATGAACGCTACATCTGCGAGGATCTTGAAACAACAAAATTTGGACTTTGTAATAAGTTTTTTTCTATTTCATTGTACCATCTTGTGTGGGACACCAAAGAAACAGTTTGAGTCAGCATTTAATTATCTTCACACCCAACCTGAGCTGAATTAGACAGAGGCAAATTAGAATGGGAGTTGCAACATTATATCATAATTTACCATATTGTAAACACTAGCACAGGCTAGTTTTAGCCTTCCAGAAGTCTAATGTAAAACTCTGAGATGCTTTTACCAACCTGCCCTGCCACTCCTATGACCAGAAAAACCTTGCAGGAGGAAGATTTGCAAAGAGAACAACCAACCTTGCTTTTTCTTCCCTCCCCTAGAGTCAAAAACAACTGCATAGGGACACATGGAAAAGCTGGCAAACCCGATGGAAAGAGGAATCAGGAACTCAGAGTTAATACACCTTCAGCATATACCCTCTATTACATAATATACCTTCTGTTACACTCTGTTGTTTTCTTCTGACATCTCAGGAGTTGGAGTGCCTTGTAGGGAGAGTCAGGACATGACAGCACAGTCACTGAGGAAGCTGCTCCAAGGTGGGTGAAGAGAGGATTTTGCCTGCAGACATGGGAGCTCAGGATGGAAGTCCTGAGTATTGCTGTGTTTCAGATACAGTCCCACTGCCTCTTCCTTTCCCTGGTCCCACAGCATGGGTGAGGAGAAGGTGCTTCCCACTGGTAGGCACAGTGGAACAGCGGAGCTGAAACCATTCTTTGTCCTCTTCAAGACAAACAAATGGCTGCATCCCTCTGTTTACATGCCAGATATAAACTGCAATTCTCCATGGTTTGAATTTAAACCAAAATTATTACATGCTTGGTTTCAAGAGGTCAGGAAGCTCTCTGAAAATCCAAGCCCAGGAACCAGTAGTGACATTTTAAAAACCTACATAGCTGGAATATGTTGCCCATAGTGGCACTGAGCAGCAATCTGTAAGACATTATCTGCAGTCTAGCTGGAGAAGATAAATGCAGGTTAATCAGAAGCCTAAATACTTCCTTACAGGGATAACTCAGACAAGCTGCAGACATCAGTGGAAACTAGAGGAGTACAATAACTATGTAATGGTGATCCCCCTCATTGTCAGCCTTGCCTATGCATGGGATGGGAAAGGAGACCTTTCATTAACTGTACAGGAGGCTGGCACTACAGCAGATCCATATCACACCGTGTCACAGAGAATGCAATTTGTCAGTTCCTGTGTGGCGAATTGCCATGATATCTGTTTAAGAACATGTTTGCAAGCAGTCAGCTGGCAAGTGCATTGTACACTGGCCCATCTGTTACCACAGATGTAATTGGGTCATCCACTTCAGAAGAAGCTGTTTTTCCCGTGTAGTGACAGAAGCAATGACCTCATATAAAGAAAGCCTGCACTGGACCAAGGATTCTAACAATGGGATAGAGGAAAGAAAGTATTCCTATGGAACCAGCTGGAAATGGCAGAGCCCCATTAGGCACGTGTTCAACTGGGCTCTGGAGTAGGTCTAATTGCGACTGAGAAATTATGCTGAAGGAAAGCACAGAAAAAGGTTCTCAGTGTTATCAGTACCAAGGGTACTGCAGCCTGCCAAAGAGAAGGTTTCCAGGACTAGCTGTCTTCTTGTCCAGCACCACAGATCACAACCTCAGCATCCTTCCATTTACACCTGATGCTGTCCATGTGAAAAAAATGGTATTGGGAAAGAGCTGGAAGGTGTTTTTAATTTGTAGGTTGGCATTCTTGTTTTGGAATATCCTATTTAAAAAGAGTTAATAACAGAGTTGGTTTCTGATTTAAAGATAATCAGGATTGTGGTTACAAAGTTATAACTTCTATTTTACCTGTTCACGACAGGAGAATCAGTCCTTCTTCTACATTAAGTATTAATTTTTCACCTCTCTGTCTGTCTCTCAGGGCAATTATCCATTAAAACATCCTCAATAGGACTATAACTCTCTTCTATCCCTAGCAATTTTAAAAGCTAGAGAATCTGCTTGTCTTAAGGTTAGATTCTGGTCTGAACAAGAAATACTTGTTACAAAAATCTGATTTTACCACATCAGATGGATTTTCCCCCCTCCCAGTGTTTAACCCCTAAACCTTTTAATTTTCTGAGACAAGCTCCATTACCATGTATGCAGAATGAGTTTCTGAGAGTTCAGGTGTCCATGATGCCTTGGCCCTTTCCATAGTATAAAATCGTGTAAAAGCTTTTCATAGTGAATCTCAACATTTTCTCACTAACGCAGACATAGGGAAATCATGCAAAGAAAACTGAAAAATTAAACAAAACTTCTCTTCAAATGTAAGGGAAGCAATTAATGGCTATGATTTTTGGTGCTTAATCTCTACATATAGTATTATAGTTTTATATACATATAGTATTTTCCAAATTAAGTCCAAAGCTGATTTAGTGTAAAGAAAGCTACAGAAGGAAGACAAAAGGAAAGATGAATCATTCTAAAATGAAGTTTGTTCAGACTTCATGACTATCAGGGTCACTTCTGGCCTTTTATCCAGTAAGTCTTTACCAGCAATATATGAGGAGTTAAGCTTTCAGCTACATTAGCCATTTCCATCTCTTATTTCACACATTTTAAATCCTCCAAAGTATTTAAGAGAGTCATCACTTGAACAAGAGAACAGGTACTGAAAATCAGTAATGTTTGACTATGTTAGAATGTTAGAAGAGTGCACCAATCTACCCATTTCTTAGATGAGCTGTAAAATATGCAGTGAAAAACATTCAGCAAAGACAAGCTCATTGCATTTCTGCCAGCTTAGGTAAAAGGTTTCTTGCTCGTGGTAAGGGAGTGACTTTTGAAATAGGAGCTAAATAGCGGGACTGAGGCAGAGAGGGAAATACTCAAACATCTTTCCAATAGATGCAATCTTGTTATGCGTATAACATCAAGCCCCTTATTTGAAGGATCTTTGCACACTCTTCTGTCGCACTATTCTGATGGCCTTTATGCATCATCTTAGTCTTGTGGGAAATGCATGCTGTGCTATGAAATTGGTCTAGCTGGACCACTATGCCCAGCTTTATAGTAGGACAGATGATTACTTTTTATTTTATTGCACTGCTAAGAATTTGTTTACTTAATACTGTAGGCATGGCGCTTTCTCTGAGCAATTGCTAATGCAGACAGCAGCCAATTAATCTAAATTATTCTCCTTAACTATGCCTCCTTTTTTAAATAGAAGTAGCCTCACACTTACAAGACAGCCAGAAGGTGTGCCAATTCCATGGTAACTTTATAAGACATCTGCTGACAGATGTGATTGACAAGAGACTTTGAAGGTGAACATCATTTCTCTTTCTTAAAAGTATCCACAAATTTTCTGTGAGTATCCTGGTTTAAGGCAGTGACAAGGACTGATCCATCCGCTAGTAAGTGGCTGCCTTTAAAACAAACATCATCAATGTTTTACAGATCGATCAGCAGAGGTCCTGCCTTTGCCAGTGATGAAAATACACCTAAAGATCTCATTGTTAGTTGGGTCATGTTCTTTCTGGTCGGAGTTTACTATGTGTTGAACCCAGAGCTTTTCCCCTCACATATAAATATTACATGCATAATGATAATCCCAGCAGTAATATGTTTATTATGTTATTATCCCTGTGCCAAGCAGCTGCATTCATGGAGGAAGACCCTGTTTTGCTGGATGTTACACAAGCTCAGAATAAAGGAGGCGGCTCTGGCTGAAGGGGCTAATGATCTAAGTAGGAGGCAGGACTCAAAGCTGGATATAGACCAGCTGGCATAGAAGGCCAAGGAAACAATAAGACAGCACTAATCAGTGAATATGCTGTGATCTCAGCATAACAAGTCTCTGTTGACAAGCTTTCAGTAGAAAAGTATTTCCCCCTCCCCCTTGAAACAATAAGAAAGAGAAAAGTTTTAAGAAGTAATTAAAAAGAGGATAGTATTTTAATCTTGCATGGTTATTGGGGTCAAGTCCTAATTGTAAAACGGCAAGTTTAGAAGAAACCCGAGAGTGCTCATTTAAAAATCTAGCATAAGGGCTAATGCTTGTCTTGGGGTAGATGAATAGACAATGGGAACCTAGAAAAGGAAGAATGGCATGAGACGGAGCAAAACAGAATTTGCAAAAATAAGAGTGACGTATTCTAAGAAGTGAACTTGGAAAATACACTTTGCAGTAGCTTCCTGAAAGGACAAGGTCTGATTTGCCAATGCTGGAGGAAAAAGTTGCAGTAATCACAAGACAAGACAGTGAGAGGGTGCATTA